>OX352773.1:264362514-264727514 GCA_947095535.1 Poecilobothrus nobilitatus
GAACATTCAATGTTTTTACCGGATATTGTAAATATGAATATTTTTTCTTTTTTTATTCGTACTAAATTAAACGACTTGGTGTCATGGAAAAAATACATTCTCATATGAAAAGCCATTTTTAAACAAAAAAAAAAAAAAATCCAACATTCCAATAAATCTTTTTAAAGAAAATTTCCACAAATTTTAATAAAAAAAAAAAAAAAAACATTTCCCAGTTTCTTTTTTCTACTTTTTTTTTTACAAATATAATCTTGTGTAAATCAATTTAAAACAAATTTTCCAAATTTTTCTAGTTTTACCATTTATTTTCCCTAAAACTATCTCTTGAGTAATCCAATAAAACTTAAATAATCTATTATGGAAACTCATAAAATCGCAATAAACCAAAAATCATTTATTATAGTAACTATGGTAGATTTTAAAATTTTTTTTTCATATATTTTTTCTCTTCTTGTTTTTTCTTCAATAGGCATTAATATTGAAAAGGTAGTAACAGAAACTGAACTAATACCATTATTATTTGGAACAATAAGATCAAAATCAGGTATAACAGATACTGTAACAACAATAAATATAAGTATAAAATCAGAAGAATTTAAATCAAATTTAGTAACAATGAATCAACATATAAATATAAATTTACCAAATATAATAAATCGTACGGATTGGAATGCTAGAGAACCAAAATTGATTGAAAATTTTAATGGACCAGCACCATATGTCATTATTCATCATTCTTTTATACCAGGATCATGTGATACCACAGAAAATTGTAAGAAAGCAATGCGTTCAATGCAAGATTTTCATCAAATTGATAGAAAATGGAATGATATTGGTTATAGTTTTGCAATTGGTGGTGATGGTAATATATATTATGGTAGAGGATTTAATGTTATTGGAGCACATGCACCAAACTATAATAATAAAAGTATTGGAATATGCCTTATTGGTAATTGGCGAAGTAAGTTTAAATTTTTTATTTGTTTTTTTTTTTTTTTTTAGTTATGTATACTTTGTTTTTGGTAACAATATTTGCATTTAATTTATATTCATGTGAATCCATAAAGAGATTTATGTCAAGCTTATATATATGTATATACATAATATATAATAGATTACATATATTATATATTACAATTTAAAAATTTAAAATCATTTTGAATTTACATGCAAAAATTTAATATTCATATTTTCAGTATATATGTGTTTTATATATTTGTATAAATATATATATATACACATATATGTATATCTATATATGTATATGTGTATATTATAAATTACTCTCAATTACATTTAATAAATAGTATCTTGTCATTTTACTGAATAAAAGTAAATGTCATATGCATAAGGTATGATTTTAAGCTCTAAATATGATAATAATGTTAAACCATTAATAAAGATGCAACTATAGTTGAAATTTATTAATAAGTACACATTTAGAAAATGTAGGTTTATACGTATGTATAGGTATGTAAAATACAAATCCATATATTGTAAATAATACATATATAATACATATAATAAAATTTTCGTTTAATATTTAATTTAATAAATTCCTTAATAAAAAAAATTGGTTTTTAACCATTTCAAAAACTTTTGATTTTCCTTAAAAAACAATTTTAGAACAATACGGAGGATCTTATTAAAAATTAGCTCTTAAAATTTGAGATTGTTTAATGTAAAATTTATTACTAAATAAATAATTTTTTTTTTTCTTTGATTTGGATCTTCAATCCAAGCATCTTTTTCTAAAGTAAAATAAATGTTTCGTATACTCGAATTAGGGTATTTTTTTTCCATTACGTCTATCATTTTTAGATATTGCACACAACTTTTGTTTTTCATTAAGGGTACGTTTACATAGTATGGATGCATCCTGAAGCTAAACATATTTCAGTTACATATTTCGCGTACTCTTCGAAAATATTAATGAACGGTTTGCATACAATATGCATCGACTCGTTCATGTTGCATGTTTAACATTTAATTAGACACTTTTAAACTTATAGAAAAACACAATATAGTAAGTATTTTTCTAGAAGTTCAAAAAAGTGTTATTATAAGAATTTAAAAAATCATCTTTCAACAATAGCAGATTAGCAATATTGTTTTAGCATTGATACTTTTATCTCTTAATTTTTTCCATATTTTTTAAATAATAATCAACTTAATTTGACATTTAATATGAATTTGCATCTTGTATGCATCTTACAATGCAAATATTTTAATTGCATATTTTAATTTAGAATATTTTTTTTAATTTGGATCTTGTATGCATCTTACAGAGGATGTAAATATTTTTGCTTCTTAAATGTACGCGTCTAACTAAAGCACGTTATGAATAAATTAGATATTATCATTCAAACAAAATTTTGCTTCCTGATGCATTCATCCAATGTGAATACACCCTAAAGAATTTTTAGTAATTTTGATCTTCATTATTCACTATTTTCACTATAAGTATCTATTGAATTATTGTATACGTGTTAAATAGACATGTAAAAATAATTTAATCACTTAAAATTTAACTAAAATTCAAATCATTTCCCTAATTTTTAATAAAAATCTTAACTTTTTCTAAATTATTTTACATGTTAAATTGAAAATCAAAAATATGTACCAGACAAAAAAAAAATATGATTTTTGAATTTACATTTAAATGTGTCATATACAAAATGTTTTGGATTAATGACACATGTCATGTCAATGTTTTACAAAAATTTGATTTAATTTTATATAATTATATACTGTCATTTCTTTTTTTTTTGTTTTTGTTGTTGTTTATTTTTAATTAAACGATTATGATTTCAGTTAAGTGTTAAATTGTTCAAATTTTGATTATTTTGATGATTTTTTAATTTTAAAATTAAGTTTAAAAGATTTTTATTATCTCGTTTATTTTCTTATAATAACTTTAGAACAGATTTTTTGTCTTTTACTAGAAATTACGACATAGTAAAAAATTTTTTTTGTTTCTACAAATCGATCGATCTTTTACGACTTATTTTAAACTTATTTTCATTGGAGATAGCAAATTTACAGATAAAGAAAATGATTTATAAACAGGGTGTCCCACGTTAACTCCCCATCACCACCTCCTGTGTGATGCTCCCATCACCCCGTATCACCTCCCCAACTCCACCACCTGATCTATGTAAAAGTTAACACTCAGGAACACTCTGTATATGAGTAGGAATATAAGAAGGATTTTTTGAAAGTATAATAAGTAAATAAAGGAATTGAATTAATCATTTATAAGTAACATTTTATTTAAAAAGTAATTTTTTTTTTACGTCAATTTCTCAAAAAACCCTGATTTTATTTAATTCTCCGGTTAGTTTCGATTTTTACATAATTTTCAAGGAGTATTTTATTCATTTATTCATATTAATATTACAAATCACATACTATATAGGGTAATGGAATATTAACTAGCAGTCGGATACTATGACCGTTATGGGTTCAATACTATTATTAATGTGTACTGTAATTATTATTTGTTTTGTTTTGTTTATATTTACACTACATTTTGGTAGCAAGGGCGATTTTTTATTCAATTAATAAAACTTGTTACCTGTGAGTTTTACAACCCACACTTCCTCGGTTAATTCATGCTCCATGTACAACATGCTCTATATCCCGCCTTTCAAGGAATTTCAAGGAGTACAAGGAGGAGGAGTTTAAGTTAATATGTAACTAAAATTTACAGCAATCCTCCCTTTTATTATTTTAATTTTTTCTACATAAGACTCTCAATTTAATAAGAGATACAGTTCGAATCGCAGCAGATGTATAAATTAATTGAACATTTTTTTGAACATTAGTAAATTAATTTTTTGGTACAAATTTTTTTTTATTTTCAAAAGATCAGTAAAATCCGATGACTTTTAGTAATAATAAATAAGTTTATGACTTTTAGTTTAAAATGTAAAATTCAGGCAAAAAAAAAATATAATTAAATATTTACATAAGGCCGAATATTTTTTATTATATTTATTAAAATGAATGCATATTCTCAGAAAATCTAGTACGAAAATCATTTTGCACACCAGATTTATTAAATTTTAAGGATTTAACTTTATTTTATTAAAATTGTTTTTCTTTTAGTTTTTCATGTAAAACGTGTGTAATAAATGTGTAATCCTTGAAAATGATATAAAAATCGGAAATATTCCAAAAATTAAATTAATTTGATTTTATGTGGAATTTAAATAAAAACAAAATTATTCAAAATCATAAGAATATAACGAGAATTTGTAATAAAAATCTAATAGATTTGAAATTTGGCTTAAGTTTCTAAAGTATATGTATTAATTTGACATAATTATTTTGCTTTGTACACAAAATCAAAGGTTTTATGAAAAATTACCAAACAACATTATACATCTAATTTAAATATCTCAGAATAATGCATAAAAAAAGATTTTTCCGAGTCAGAAAGAAAATTAGACCCTTTAGAAACTCCTAATACAAAATACAAAAATTTCAAACATTTATGCTATTAAAAAAACTGCCAAAAACAGGGCATTTAGCTGAATACAGTAAGAAGTTCATAAATACAAATAAAAAATTTTGGAATGGGCAACCCTAAATTTTTTTGTTCATTTCAATATGATAAAATTAATTTTATTAAAATTTAAAATTTATATATGTACATATAACAGAATTTTTTTTGTTAGAAGATTTTCATTTAAACTAGAAAGAATACACTTGCCTTTGTCAACTCTTAGATACCCGTACGAATCCGTTAGTATGTTGATAGTCTGTCACTCTGCTTATAATATTATATTTTTAATTTTTCTGTATTTTAAAATAATTTCGGTGAAGTTTAAATTTCTAGAACTATGGTTTGTACATACATATGTAGTGTATGTGTGTGAGTGTGTGTGTGCGTGGGAGTGGTTTGGAAACACGTGTACAACCTAAGTGACCGAGCGGATTTTTATGAAATTTCATATTTAAGATGCCGATGTAAATTTAATAATTTATGTAAAAAATTTTTAAATGAAATTTCGCATAATGCTTTACTTATAATAGTGTTCGGTTCTGTGAAGGACACAACTGATTTTTTTTTTGTCAATAATAATAAAATTAGGAAATTCATATAATATAAGTATAATATACTTTATTTTTTTCATTATTATGTATTTATTCATCATTTTTAATTTTTAAATATTGTAACATATAAAGAATTAGATAGCAGTAGCGTTACCGCTGTCTGATCTTATGATTTTATACATTCTTAAATTAAATTTAAAGAGCATTAATATATTATACAAAATAAATAAAACAAAAATATTAAAGAAATTAAATTTAACAAATTAATAAAAGAAAAACAATAATAAAAATATAAAAAAAAACACAAAATAATTACCTAACTTAAGCTATTAATTTATATTTCAATTCAATTTATATTTGTATTTAACATTAAAATTTAAAATTAAAATTAGTAACGAGTTAGTTAATTTAATTCCTATTTAACAAATTTTAATCTTACTGTTCCTTATCTATTCATTAAAGTATTACAATTATTCTTTCACATTTCTTTTAAACACTACTACGTTATATATTTGTTTTACAGATTGTGGTAGCTCATTGTAGAGCTTTAAACATAGCATATATAGCTCCTTTTTCCCAATAGACACTAGACTAAAATACATGTTTGTGTAGAGTAAATGACATGGATGTGTTACAGGGAGATTATTTATTATTTTAATGGCTTTTTTATTAAGCTTATCTAACCTTAATAAGTGAATAGCCGGTGAATTACTCCAAATAGGGTTTACAAAAACCAAGTTTGAAACAATAAAGGACGAGTAGATGGAATAAAGCGAATTCTGATTTAAATATTTTTTTAATCTTTTTAGAATGAAAACGTAAGGAGCTATTTTTTTTTTTTTGCAATATGTTCTAAATGGTCACACAATTTAATCTTACTATCTATAATTAGCCCTAAGTAGTCAAAGGACTTTACAATGTCAATTTTCTCGTTATTAAAAATAATTTCACTATTGTTAAAAGATTTATTTTCAAAAAACAAAGCTTTTGTTTTGGTTGAATTCAACAGCAGGAGATGTTTAATAAGCCACTCATTAATAGTACCTAAATCAGAAATTATAGCATCCTTTAACTCTACTTCAATACCGCGCGCATACTTTATGGCAGTATCATCAGCGTAGAGCTACTCCGTTTAGTTTCAAGGAAATCCGTCCCTAAAATGGATCCCTGTGGAACCGATCCCTTACTAATTCCTTTGTCACTACTTAAACTTTTCCCAACATGCACCCTTTGCTTCCGTTCATTTAAATAAGACTTAAAATAATTAAGTTGTCGACTGTTGAAATTGAGTGAGAAGTGAGAGTTTATTTAGCAAGATATCTGTTAACTTATACATATCTGTTTTATTAAATGCTTTTATAGATATAAATCTTGGATTACACACTAAAAATGTTTTTCTATTAACCGTGCAAAGTTTGATTCTATGCGCAACAAGGATAATTGAATTTCTACTGTACATAAATTAACCTTTTTAATTTTAAGCTTTTACACTAAAAAAAAAAAAATTTTTTATTCTTTAATTTAAATTGTATTCATAATGCAATATTTTGATCTTTGTTTAAAATTTCAAATATCTGTAGTTAATTTTAAGCGATTAAACATGAATAGTTAATATGTATACAAAATTTTTAATAGGTAATTAAACCTTAAATTATATAGAAATTATACATAAAATGGAAACTTAAGTAATTATTCTATAAAGATTAAAGTTTCATTTTTTTTTTGTTTTTTTTTCTACTATTTATTATCACTTCAATAATTAAAACTCTGTTTCTTGCAAAACTGAAAATAACATTAAAACAAAACTGAAAATTTATATTGTACATGTACATAATAATATGTATATCCGATAGCTTAACTATGCTTATATAAAGGAAACAATTATGTATTCTATCAGAGCATAAAATATTCAACGGGCGTATAAAAATGAAATATAAAATAAAATTTCTTTTGATGGAACCATTGTTAAGCGATATGAAATAATAAATTTTCAAGAAATTTTTAAATTCAAATATTGTTTTTTTTTTTTTGCTTTTCAAATTAAATTTAATTTAATTTATATGAAATATAAAAAAAAAAATGGTTTATGGTTATACACTTTGAACTGTTGGAAATTCATTAAAAAGTTAATTTTTATGAAAATTATGAATCTTAAGATAAGTAATTTATACTTTAAATTTTTAAAAATAATGAAATAAAAAACTTATAAGTTACTACAACTTAGAAGATAAAATTATATAATGTATGACTTTCTTTTATACGAAAAGAGTAAGTTAAGACTTTGAGAGTAGTTGGGAGTAATTGAAACTGAAGCCCTAATTTAACATGTAAGTAATTGTATATTTACTCCTATCTAATATTTTCCAAAGACTGGTTCAGTTGGTAGTAGAAAAGAGTAGTTTACTGTGTAATAGGAACGGAAATAATATGTATAAGGCGGATTTATTCTCAAATCCGCAGAACATATTAAATTCATTTAAGATTTCATTTTAAACATATTTTCATTTAACTCTAGAAATTGCTTATAATAAAGTCCAAATCCCAATAAGATAGGATTATGAAATAGAAGAAACTTAACAATATTTAAAGATCTAATATTAATTAATTTAAAATTTAATATTTTTCTAAAAATGTTAATTTTTCTTCTTATTTATTCCCAAAAACAAAACACTAATAAATTTGTACTTTAATCAATTTTAAATGTTTTAATTTTTCATTAAATTATTTAATAGATTAATTCTGAATATAAATCATACCTTTGTAATGAAGTATTTTAAAATTTATTAATAAGAAATCTTATCTTATATCTTGGTGTAATAAAAAGATTTCTATATGTTGCAATTTATCTATAGAAGATAAACATTTTATACTACAAAAATTTTCTACCTCTTAACACCCTATATGATGAATCCTTCAACATATTTTAAAATAGCAAAAGCTGCAGTTATTCATAGTATTCTTCGTATTTTGAACAAACAAAAATTTTATTAAGTATTAGTAGGACTTAGCTCAAAAATCCCATACTTTACATTTTTGATGAATTCACCATTACTGATGTAACCAATTGTGTATTTCATATTCTATTACTTTTTAAATTTATAAAATTCAAAATAATCTGGACAAAAATGAATTTAAGGTGTTGAATCCTTAAAATAAAATGATGTATATTCCAAAGGTGTATTTAAAAAAGAAAAATGTGTTTTACTAGACGATGCATTTTCTTCAACAAAAAATAGTTTGTTACTTTACTACTTTCAGAAATATCTTATCGAATTCATTATAGTATCTGATATGGTTGAGTTGTTATATAAATATGTTTAAGATCCTGAAAAAAACTAAATACAAAATGTAATTTATAACATTTCAGTATTATTAAAACAAAATATGTTTAACTTATCTAATTTTTTCCACAAATTTTTGAAAACCACATTTTAGTGCCAACCATTTTAAAGAAAAATTAGCAATTTAAAATAATCCAATACCAATTCTTCTATAGTTTATACTAATCTTACACTATAAAAAAAAATTTATGTCCAAAAATTGCTTGTGCATTAAAAACCATTAAACGTAATTTGAAAGTATTCAACAACCATTTTATAGTTTATACATATGTATGTAAAAACAAATGTAAACAGGTTTAGATACGTAATAACGCATTACGAAATTCAACATCTCAAAATTCCCGTATCCCAAAATCTTTTCCCAAAAGATCTGCATGCCAAAATCGCGTATTCTGCAAGTTCCGTATCTTAAAAATGATTCTAATATTTAGCAGGAAAATCCCACACCCCAATATTCCACAAGGAGCCTCGGTAGCCCCTCCAGCGGGTAAGAGAGTATAAAATACGCTGTAAGCACCGAGGGAGTGTGGGTTCGAATCCCACATACGTCGTAAGAGTTATTCCCCCTTACTACATTTATAGCCACGTCTGAAAAGGAAAGACTGTGTAATTTCCTGCTCACATTTATGTGGCAGAGAAATGCACTAAAAAAAAAAAAAATTCCGCATTCCAAAATCCTCCTTCCTAAATTCCTATATTGTGCAAATGCAGTTTTCTAAAATACCGCGTAGGAAAGACTTTACTTTCGATTATAGGCACTGATTAAGACAGAAAAATAAAATTTACAATCTATTTTTGGATAGACTAAACTGTTTTTTAACCTTAGATTAAAAAGTTTGTTTGTTATCGAGATTAATTGAAATCTAAAAGTTTAAATTTTCTTTCGACTTCTATACTTTCCTTTTAATACATAAAAAGAGAGTAAAACAATTAATATACAAAA
The DNA here is from genome assembly GCA_947095535.1 of Poecilobothrus nobilitatus. NCBI lineage: Eukaryota > Metazoa > Arthropoda > Insecta > Diptera > Dolichopodidae > Poecilobothrus > Poecilobothrus nobilitatus. Next base: position 264,371,860 of record OX352773.1, read on the forward strand.
TGTTTGATTATTTTGTAATTTTAAATAACTTTTTATTTAAAAAATAAATATTTTTCCCAACAATGAAAAAAAACATAAAAAGTAAAAGCAAAAAAACGAATGTTTAATGTTACTATATTTAATTAAAAGATAAATATTAGATAAAACAAGAAAAAATGTATAGTTGATTATGTTAACTCTAGGATATCCGGACGAACATTACATACTTATGCTATTTCCATAAAATTCAAACATCTTTTAGAAAATGCAAGATATATGATTAAATTAGGTACCAAGATATACTTATGTAAATTTCGGAGTTTTTTGACAGTTACGCGAACCGACTGCGTCAAATCAACCAAATTTTACAGAAATTTATGCGATAAAACATAATCATCTTTTAGAAAATTTCTAATTTTCATTTTTAATTAGATAAAATTCCTCTTCTAATTAGATCTCAAACTTTATTAATCATACTAAAGATACAAAGTTCGCAGATATCCGAATCTGATGTTCTTATATACATGAAATCTTAAAAATTTCCAAATTTTAGCTCCATTAATTTTTGAGTTATCGTACGGAAGGACGGATGAATGAACGGACACACATAGCTAAATCAACTCTGAATTCGATCCTTAACAAGAATGTACTTATATATTTTTTTATATCCATCTTGTCTCCTTTAAGATGTTACAAGCGTTATGGCAAATTTATTATACCCTGAGAATTATACTCGTACGGGTATAAAAATGGACTGTTTTTCTTTTTATTATCATAAGCTTCAACATTTATAATTTTAAATAACTCAAGTAAATAAATAATTGCTGTAGTTAAAACAAATAATCAATTACAATTAATTAACGATAATTTTAAAATTTTAAAAAACTCCCTAAGCGCAAATAAAATAACCAAAACAAAATGTACTTGTAAAGAATTTTAGAGAATGTAAATTCAGTTGTTGATTATAATGCAAATAAATATTTGTAGTACATAATATACAAATAAATTCACTAATTAACTAATTTTAAATAGTTTTTTATATTTATTTAAATTTTTTTTCAGTTCAGTTAAAATTTCATTCGTACTTCTGTTTGAAATAAAATATGAAAATTAAATTAAATGTTAAGTGTTTGTAATGTTTTAATCGTTCTATGACTTTTGCATTCCAAATAATTTTTAATTTATTATTGGAATTTGTAATAGTCCTTCTCCTTGAAGATCAATTTTACTGTTCTTTTTGTATTTTAAGTGAGTGGGATACCAACTCCTGAGTGGGGTAACAACGAGGGGTGTACATACAATACACATGCAAAGTTTTCAAACTTTTCTTGTCTGATATAAACATTTTTTTTTTTTTCAAAAGAATCATCCGTTCACTTAAAACTTAGAAATGATCTATTCCTACCTCACTTGTGATTCTTTTATGCAAAGTACCGGAAAATGTTATATTTTTTTAATCACTTAATTTTAAAAATAAAACGTTACACAAAAAAAACTAAATTTAACATTTACGATATAACTTAACATTTTAATACAAGAAAGTAAAAATTTAATTTCGTATCTTGCATAGATACTTTCCCCTCTGCGGAAAGTAGTTCTTCAAAAGCCACTAAGAAAATCTAAACTTCCTCTTATAATGTGTCATTTTTACCAACTTAAAACAACTTTCTTCGTAACCAGTATATTGGAATAATCAGCTTAACTGCAAAACAGTATATTGGCTGAGGAATGGGATGAAGAAAGGTAATAAGGATGAGAAATTTTTAATTAAAATTATTGGAGTAGGATTAAATAGGAATTTTAACTATAGTGTAAGTCGATTGACTCCTTAAACTTTTGTACATTATGTGAACCGAGGAAGACATTTGGTGGTAATGCTCTGCATAATTATACAAGAAAACAATACTCTATATGTTTTATGTCGGATTGGTTGGAGTTTAGGTAAGATATTTTTAATTTCGTGAGAGATGTTGCCGAGAATCTATTTATAGAAAAGCCACATTTTAGCGATTACTTAAAGACATTTAGTCGTTTGTAATGTCAAAACTTAAAAGTACTTTAAAAAGGATTTTGAATAGAAAATTACAAGTTTATTGAACAAAGAACTATATTCACCGCCTATATAATGTTCTATATCTGAGGTTAATATTTGTTAACTTCATACTTTTATACATCCATACTTTTATTTTAAAAATAATTTAAAACAAAACTACTTATTTAAAACAAATAACTTTATAATATATATTTTATTTTAATTTCAGCTGAATTACCACCAGAAAATATGTTAAAAGCAGTACATACATTAATTGATTATGGTATAGCAAATGGTTATATTGATAAGGACTATGAATTATATGGGCATAGACAAGTACGTAAAGGAACAGAATGTCCTGGCGATAGTTTATTTAATGAAATATCAAAATGGCCACATTTCTTTTCAAAACCAAAGAGATTACATAAAAATGAAATTTGAAAAAAAGTGTATAATAAAAAAACCAACAAAAAAAACAAAAAGTATTAATAAAAAAAAAAATATTAAATAAATTAATTTAATTAAAAAGTTCTAAATTATAAAAATATCACACATCCTTTTTAAAACCTTAATTTACTTAAATAAGTTAAAACAAAATTATTTAATTATTCACACGATGTTTCAATTAATTTCTTTTTTTTTTATTTTTTAATTTACCCCATTGCTTTTCATTTATTTAAATTTTCCTTAAGGCTATACCGTAATTATCATGGAAATTCATAAAAACTTTATTATAAGTACATATACACATATATATATATATATATATATAATTTAATTAAATATGTTACACATAAATTCTGAATACGTTTAAATATTTATATATACATAAATACACATACATATACATACATACATTACATAAAATTGAATTGTAAAATTACACTAATTATTCATAAGTCTTTAATGTCATTTTTTTTTTTTTTTATCAAAAGATAATCACAAACAATAAAACTTTTCGCTCAATATATTAACGTCAGTAATGAAAACTCATAAATTTCAAAATGCAAAAAAAAAAATGTTCAGTATATGATACTTATGTACAACGAAAAAAAAAAAAAGAACAAAACAGCAATTATTTGACATAAAACAGAGTAAAACCTCAAAAACAGACTATAAAATAATGACAGAATATAGAAGAAGAAAACATTTAAATAAAAGGACATAAAGAAACAAAAAATTAAAAAAAAAAAAAACAAATTAAACATTAAATGAATTTTTTTTTTTTTTGTTGTTATCGTTATAGTTGTAATTTAAAATAGTGGCTTTTAGGATAAAACACCTTATAAAAATTCAACTAAAACTGTCAGAACCAACTTTGATAAAACTGCTTTTTCATTCAATGGATTTGATAGGATTATTATACCAAGCCTGTATTTCTTTTGACTGTATTTCATTTGCCTGTATTTTGATTTGTCTATATTTTGATTTGTCTGTATTTCAAAAAAATATATTATATTAATATTCTGCAAAAAAGCAAACCCTGCTTTAGAATCCAACTCTAAAATCTCTCCTAATTTAGAATGAAATACAGGCAAGTGAAATACAGGCAAATGAAAGGCAGTCAAATGATCAAGAAATACAGGTAAATGACACTACGGGCAAATGAAATACAGGCATATAACACGCTCCCGATTTGGGAACATTCGAACCATATAATATACATACATACATATTAAAAGAATATGAAAATATCAGATTAAAACAAATAATTTTAATTAATATCTTATAACTCATCTATCTTATTTTGTAACAATTCACTAGATAAAGTATAAGGCATTTAAATTTGAGAAGTTCTATAAATAAACTTAAAATAGTCATCCTTATCTAATCATATTTCTGTGGTCATTGCAATTATCTTAAAATCATGCGTGAGAAATGATTTTAAAACTTTATAAAAACAATCTTTTTTCAAGAACATTAAATAATTTTCCGATTTTATAATTCGAATTTTTTTATATCACATTTATTACAAAAATTTATGAAATTATAGCTATAATTTCATTACAAAAAGTTCTAAAACAAGCTACATTTCATTTATTTAAGAAATAAGATCAAAGATGTGATAAAACCTAAACCCTAAATGTATACATTTTGCAACTGTTACTGGTTACAGCAATTCGGTCTATAAAAACTTTTCAAAAATTAAAATTTATATGATTTTTCTTTCAAAAACTAAAAAAATGTTAGAATGTCAAAAATAACTTTGAAATGAAAATTTATTTTATTATACTTAGAAATACAAAATCTGCTTAGAATATTTATTTTATTGTATATAATTAAGCAGACATTAAGCAGACAGGTGTACAATAAGGTAATAAAATGAATTATATTTACCCTATTGTACACCTATCGCATTTCTAAAATACTTTAGAGCAAATGACGCCTTTAGACATGCAATTTTAAAATTCAAATATTTTATTTTTTTTTTCAATTCCTCAATCAATACTTATCAAAATTGGCCTAATGGATAAGTATTTGACATATTAACAGAGAATGATAACAAGTATTTTTAACTGAAAGGAAATATACTGAAAAACAAAATTCCGTAAATCCCACATAAGAATATAAAAATGCTTGCGTTTCATATTGTATAGTTTTGTATAATAACGTACGGATGAACAATCAACGATTGAGTAAAACTAGTGACTCCGTAAACTGAGACTTTGTCAAATTTGAAAAATAAATGATTTAGTTGCATATATGTTACTTATAGGAATAGAAAAGGAAAATAAGGTAAATAATATAACTATATATATATAAGTTAAAAATATAGTATTCAACTTATAATGGGCTTAGTAATCGAAGGTATAGTAACTAGCATTACCACTATGTGATAAATAATATTAAAATAAATAAATAAATTGAACACAAATAAATGAGACTTGAGAAGTACAGTAAGATCAGAATTCAAGAATCAACTGAAATTTTTATCGTATCAACCAAGGAAGCGCTGTCTCAGGGTAAAAATTGCAGAAAACAGTAAAGCTTACAGATTAGCGATTTATAATATTGTTTTCTTCTTTTTCTTGTCGAAATTAATTCTCAAAAGCCTTTATATATCCCTGTTCAAAATGTACACTTAGTAACTTCATTCAAATTTTCACAACATTACCAAAAATAAATAATTAAACAAACCAAAACAAAAAAGAAATAGAAATCAAATAACGATTTAATTCTCTTACTCAAAAATAAAAAAAAAAATAAAAACAAAAAAAAAAAAAACAAATTACTACAAAATATAACATTTAAATTATGAGGAAAATATCCGCTATATATAAAGTCATAATAACTGTGTTTCACATTAATTGGAACTGTATGTGGTATAGTAATGGTGATGTTGGTCAAAGCAGGACATTATATAATGTAAATATATTGTTATATCAATATTAAATCCATACACTTTTAATTTTTTTTTTTTTTTGTTTTTTGATCACTTGTTTATTTAATGTTTTATTGTACTCTTTTAAATGTGTTTATATACGTTTATATATGTATGTAAATGTGTGTATATATGTACATATTTTGTAAGGGTTATTAAATTCTTTTTGAAAAAAGTTCAAACATTAAAAGTGAAAACATTAAAAGTAAATGTTTAACTTTTTCTTTTAGTTTTCATAATTTTTTAATGTTTTGTTAAAACGATAAAAGTTGAAGAATATCAAAGAATTTTATTTTGAACGGAAAAAAAGAAAAAATCGTGGAAATGTTGACATTTTTTATTTTAATATTCATATAGCATTTATGTAAAAAAGTGGACCTTATAAAATATAAAATAATAATTTTATAAAATATTAAAAAGTAAAGTAAGTATTAAAAATGAAGGGTTTTTTATCGTCATTGAAATCATAATATAAAACTATTTGGTGGAACAATATTTTTAAGATCTGTTTCTACATAAAACTACACCAATTTAATTGCATACTTATAGGAATAAGGTTATTTTTTTGTTTTGAAACTTAGCCTTAGTTTATAAAATTTAATTGTGATACTTAAGACTTTATGATACGACTGTATAACCATATAATTCAGCAATTTAAAATTGTATTACTAGCTTGATCCAGTTCTTACTAGTCCTCACCAGATTGTGTTATTGACAACGACTATTAGTATAAAAAATGTTATTATGTACAAAAAGAAAATAAATAAAGACCTCTTGTTATAGATAACAAAATGGAGCAATTGAATAATTAAAAACATAGCCAAATTAATGATTTAAACAAATTTTATAAGTAGTTACGTACTCGATTTTATTTAACGAAAATAGAAAATAAAATAAAAACTATACCTAATTATCTGACTGATGGTATTTCAATTGGGAAGTCAGACGCCGTTAGATTATATAAAAAACGATGAAAATAGGGTCGAATTGACTGTTAGATGTCAATTTCGGCGTAAAATAAAGCGTATAGCCAAATTTTACAGAAGTCGTTAGCATACAATTTAAATTCTTTTGACAAAATTTCAGCTACATAACTTAATTAACCACAGAGTTAAACTCAGCTCAAAAAAAAAAAAAACTTATATGACAGCTATACTAAAACCTGGCGGTCGAATTTATTTAATTTTAATAGCGAAACTGATGTTTATATAAAAATTAAATGGTAAAATCCATCATGGAATGGATAAAACATAAAAGAATGGTTTAACAGAAAACCTAAGGTCTAATAAATTAAAATTATCTCTAATTTCTAAAATTTGTCACTTTAACAAAAAAAGTGATGGAAAATAATTGAGAATATCAATATTACAAAAAAAGGTAGGCATTAAAAATTTTGTTACATGTTTTTCATTAATTTATTTTTTCTCCAATATTTAAACATAAAAAATTATGGAAAATTTCTAGAAAATGTTAAAAAAATGTAAAAAAAAATCGTCAAACATTTTTACAATTATAAAATATCAATCAAAAAAACACAGCTGAAATTGATTTGTAAATAACTTAAAATTAAATGGAATTTTTATTATTATTTAAAGAAGAAAAAAGTGCCACGAGTTTAAAAATTTTATGACACGAGCCTAAATTTCCAATGACTTTTTAAATTTTTTTATTTTTCATTTATTTTCAACAAAAATAACTTTTGTCAATCAAGACTTAAGGTGAAATTCACATGTTAGAATACAAGAGAAATGGCAAATGACACAACCTTTAAACAATTTCGATATAATAATTAGGGAATTCTACATAAAACTCTTTTAAAAAATTGTATATTTTTACCACACATATATGTGACAGGTTTTATAAATGTTTTTTTTAAATTCTTTTGAATTGGTTTTGCATTTCGGTGAAACATTTAAATTATTTACTTTTATTTATATAATTTATGTACACATATGAAACCTGATGCATGATTCAAGAATCTTATTACAATAAATTTCATAATGAACATTTAACATTTCATAATTTACATCTATTTTTTTTTTTTTTTATGATGAAGGCTGAACTAACGAGTCAGAATTCACTAGACTCTAGGTTCATAGTGTACGTTCAAAACGTAGGAGAACGGTCAGATTCGGTTAGAGTTGGTGTTGAGTTTTAAAAGATTTATGCCACGACAATGCTACTTTGATGAAAAAAGCTTTGACGATTTCTCAAATCCATGCCAAAAAACGCTCACCCAAATCTTGGAAAAAAACATGCCGAAGTATTTCCACCTTTTCCTTGACTAAGAAAGCTATCATGTCAATTTCCCTTCAAAATCTACAGTTACGATTCACTTGCATTCCTAATCTTCTAGCATGTCTACCGATAAAACAATATGGTTCGTAATAACACCAACCAATTGTTTTATTTCCGGTCTAAAGAGAGAGAATATGCATTTGGATCTTTTTAAACTCAGATCCAGCCACAAAGTTCTAGTTGTACTATAAATTGAACCTATTAGCTAGTGCCTTCTGACCAACTTAATGAAGTACTTCTTAATATTGAATCTAAATATTTGTTCAGGTACGTAAACAGATGGGATGCTCCCAACGCTTAGCCAAGCTCTGATCCGTGCTTTGTTATCTCAGCCGCCGTATTCTATAATGCCCTCTAAAATAATTTACATCTAACATCATTTGACTTTCAGTTTTACTTCCAACTGAAATCTAAAAATGTATCTTGTTACCAAAGTTATTTTTCATGGTAATTGATGACACACATAACGCCACAGTATAGGATATAACGAACAGAAGTTATGATATTTGCCAGGGTATTTCCATTTAAGATTTAAAAAATGTTGACTTTAAAATATAACATAAAAATATCAAGGCGATACGAAGAACCAACATCATTTCCTACATAAAAAATAATTAAGGATTAACTAAATGCAAATATTGAAGACAAGCGAGTTATTCAAAGACAAAATAATATAAATCCCACCTACTTTTAGTTTTTTTTTTGCACCACGTAAGGTTTTTCAAATATACCTAGGTACTGTGATAGGTATATGATAGGTACTTAACAGTTGACATTAAAATAAATTGAATAACACGAAACATGAATTTTTTTAAATATTTCTTTTTTTTTGTAGAAGAAAAGCAAATGCTTAAAAATATTATATTTTATATAATATAGAAAATAAAATAATAAAATAAAAATCTTTTCATATGAAAATATTTAAGCCAATTATGGAAATAATATTAAATTTATCTTAGAATTGAAATAAAAAAGCTGATACAAAAAAAAACAAATGTTTCTATTAGCCTTACGATTATTATTATAAAACAGTTCTAAAAAAAAAATCGTCAAAAATCGAGGGACACTTTCAATTGTAAGAATGCTTTTTGATTACCTAATTGAAAATAGAATTACTCGTCTCAAAACTATAATTTCTCAGACTATAACATGGCGGATATATACCATATATAGATATTTTAGATATAGATACATATATAAATATCTTATATAACTCATACGGGTAGTTCTAAATACCTTAATGCAATTAAAATATGTTGTCCCGCATAAATGGGTCTTTTAGAAGAAATTCCATCCAAATGGGTATTCAATACTCAATATCTTCTGTCACTTGTTAAAATGTGTATTAAAAAAAGAAGCATAAACGATTTTTATTGTTGGTTACAAAATCGGATTTTCTATAATTTGTTTGGGAGGGTTTAAGGAAAGGAACCATCACTATTAATTATTTATGATTTTGTAGTACAATTTTGTATGATTTTGTAACGAAGATTTTTCAGGACTAATTCTTAATTTCTTAAAAGCAAATACAAAAAATAAGCAATTATTTTTAATTAGTGAATCAAATGACTTTAATATTTGTTACTAAAACACTCGAGTGAAAACTTTTTTCTATATCGATTTTTTAAATTTTTTGAGGACTATTTTCGTAACGCTAAAAGTGCTAAAAAACTAATCGCTAAAAGCAAAAAAATTACAAAATATTCTCAATTTTCGGGATTAATTACGTTACGAAAATAGTTACGTAGTTTACGAGATGCACTATAACTTAACTCTATGACAAAATTCATTTTTTCAATATTATGAATTACTGAGAAATTTTTTGCAAAAAATTGTACAATCTTTTAAATTTAAATATATATGTATTAAAATTTATATATAATTTTATATAATATTATCATATCTGTAATGGTAGTCAAGGCTGGTTTAATTGCCTTGAATGGTAGTCTGTAATGGTTTAATTGCAATAAATTTTTATATTGAAAAATATTTTATTTTATGTATATATAACATAATATATAAATTTAAATAAGCCGATTTAAAAAATAAAATTTTAATATAAAAAAATTTAAAATCATATTGAAAAATTATTTAGCAAGTTCTAATTAAACCCCAATTAAAAAAAGAATTGAACATAAATAGAAATTTACTGTATTTTGGTTTATATTTTAATATTAAACTGAAAATCGAGATTCAGTGGTTGCCTTTAAAATTATTATGAAATCAAAAAATATAACATTTATTTTTAAGATAAAGAAATTGCACTGTTGCATTTGCTAAATCTAGACTAACGAGAAAGTAGGTAAATATAGCATAAATAGGTTTATCGTACTCTGCAGTAAAACGCGCTACAAAAAAACTAAACCCAAACCAATTCGAGAGAAAGTTGGTTTCGTTCTCCGGGATTATCACCCATAGAGAAGTTTTGGGGTAAACCAGACAATAAAAAGACAAAGAAGAACCTAAAACTAAACAGATCCGACTTCAGATTTTCACGGGAATCAGCATAGGTCACCTGATCCTAAGAAGATGTGCCGAGAAAATACAGGTATAGCAGAAACTAACTTATGTATGGGTTTTGGGCAGGACTTGAAAAATGTATTTAATGTTCTGTGTCAGTGTGCTGTCTTGGAACTTCAAAGGAGCAGAACCTTCTACGAAGTGAGAATCTTTAATCATGAAAAGATAATATTGTTCATGAAGAGAATAAATGATTGGTGCGATCAAAAGATATAAGTAGCAAACAAACATCTGAGCAAAGAACACAACCAGTCGAAAGGTCTAAGTGTAAAGGCAGTTTGAAGTTGCTCCCTGCCTCTTTTCTTTTGAAACAACAACAATATGAAAACAATATATTTAAACTTACTATAAAAACATTAAACATTACTATAAAAATTTTAAATTTAGACAGACATAGGAATTTGGACTCACTTTAGTGAAACAAGAGTCCCATTAAAAACAGGCCAGAAATATCATTGGGATTTCTATCTTTAACACTGAGAAAAACGTCCCATTGGACTTCTGACTCATTGAAGTGAGTCAAAAGTTCCAATAGGAATTTTGCCTATGGGACTTTTGATCCTGCACCAACAATTGTATATAGAGACCAAAATAATGATGACAAATTTTAATCAATAGTTACAATGCTCACAACATTTTTTTTTTTGTAAATAATCGGAACTATTAATATTATATTAATGTATTCCATAATATAAAATAAAAATTTGATACCTTATAGTAAAATTGACTTTTTGTGCTAAAATACGTTATAGTCTTGACTTTTACCATCTTTTACACAAAAAACCTTATTCTGTTTATTGGTTTCTCTTTTGTATTTCGAATGAAACTGACCAACTGACTAAAAATAATATTTTACAGAAGTTCGAAACGCATTTCAAATCTAATTAACGTATACTTAACTTAAAGAACTCAAAAATTAATAAAATTTATCCTATTTTGAAAATTGTAATTTTTTTTATTGGTACTAAAAATCAAAATAAAATCTATATGTGTAACTTTTACTTTAACTTAATCCTTGTATAACTTTTCAAAAATGAATAAAATCTTATAAAAGTTAAACTTTTAATTTAAAATAAAAAATAAACTGCACTTAAAAAATCAATCGATTTCAAATAACCGAAATAAATCAAAATTTATTTAAGTTTAAAATTTTAAGTATCTTTTATTTTATCCCAAGAGTTTGTATATAATATTTTGTATATATGTATGTGTACATAAATAGTTCTATCATGAAATAACTATAAAAGTTTATTTACTTTTAAAAGTATATTTTTCAATTGCATCAAATCACGAATCAATTTTAAAAGAAATCTTCAGTTTTTTTTTTTTTTTTTTTTTCAATATATTTTTTAATATTTACAATAACAAAAAAAAAAAAATTATGACCAAAAAATTAAGTGTAAATTGCGTTGACAAACTTAGAATATTGATGATGTCATGTACAATCATTACAATAGATTGTTTAAAATAAAAAATAAAAAAATAAAACTAAAATAGTTAAAAAAAAAAAAAAACTTTAATAAAATACTATAGAAATTATCAAAGTAGCAAACCATGTAAACTAAAAAATTTAAAATTTAATACGTGAATGCAATAAAAATATTATTATTAAACGCAATCTTATGTTTACTTTTATAATAACATTTTTAAAGTTAAAAAGTGGAAAATATTATATTATAACGCATCAGGATATCTTAAGATTCATGTACCAAATAAAAGAGAACATTTTAATATTTAATTCTAAATTTTTTGTTTTGTTCTTCACTCTATGATTTCGAAATCAGAAATTTTTTTTTTTTTAAAACCTCAAGTTATAAATTTTAAAACTAAGGATTATAATAATGGTCTTTTATATTCTGAACTACGACAAAGTGCCGACTTAATGCCAACGCTTCCATTTAAAGACCTCTGCTTCAAACTATCGAGTCACATCATATCCAATTTAGTAGTAATTTGTATCGTAATAATTTATAACGTAATTGTCTATATCGTAATAATTAAATAAATCTTGTATGAGACAACAGATGGCGTCGAAAAAATAATATTTATGCCTCATAATCTTTTGCAATAGCTATATTACCAACTAAATTGTAGTCAACGACTTAGTGAAAATAATCATTCATATAAAACTGAAGTAAAGTTCAATATGAATAATAAGCGATTTAGTGGATATCCTCTATAATTGCAGACCTTAGACCTCAGACCTAAGATTTAATGGGTACCCCCATAAGATATACTCCCTACAAGAGTCAAAAAATAAAACCTTAAACTTACTGGATACAATATGGACCTTATAGAAATTGTAATCTTAGATCTTAACATTTTTACACGCATATTCTTAAATGAATCGTTAAAATGTACGTTATATAACACGTTTCGTGGGCCTCGATGGCCTAGTGAGTAAGAGCGTATAAAATACGCTGTAAAAAACGAAGGGAGAGTGGGAAAAACGAAGAAAATAGTATCAAAACGGCACTTTATATGTGCTAACTGTGTTCTTTTGATAGGTTTATAGAGAACAGCATGTAAACCAAAAAAAGCAACTAAAAACTTTTAGTTACAAGTATGAGATTATAAGCTGTACGCTAGACGCTAGCTGTATCTTTATAAATGCCCGTATAAATTCAAATATTGAATTTATTCTGAGAAAATATATATATATAATAAATATTATAAACAAAATACGAAATTCATAATATTCTTTAAAGTAAAGTCAAAGTAAATGTAAACAGTCCATTAAAATAAAATAAAATAAAAGTTTAAATGGTTATTATTTTAGAAAGATCAAAGTAGAAATAGAGTAACTTTTTAACTGTAATTATTATGATATCCTTTAGAATATTAAATACAAAAAAGTTAAATAATAGTTTTAGAAAAATTAAATAAAGAATCATTGGTTTAAGTAAAGAATAAAATTTAAAAAAAAATATAAATACTTTGTAATTTAAGAAAATATAATAATAATATTGAGTCAATTTAAGTTTTTTAACAAAATTATATTATTAAACATTATAACATTTTGAATTAATTTGATTTAAGATTTTTATTTAATCAATTCCCCCCCCCCCCTCCCTTTTTTTTTTTGATTCTTAACTTGCCATATATGAGTATAATTTTACATAAGATTAAACTGTTTTACTCTGTAATGTAAACATAAGCAAAATACTCCTAAGTTATCGTACTTAAAAATTGAATCATTGTCTAAGTTGTAGGGTCATAAAATTTTAAACCCTAGTAAAAATTTTGTATGATAAATTCGACTACGACACCTAGAAATATTTAAAAAAATTCTTGCTATTACTGATGCACTGGGTATTTTTTTTGTCATATCTATTGTTTTGCGGTATTCTATTTAGTTCTGACGGGAGCCTAACCAAATCTCATTTTTATTAATCTTTATTTGTACACAAAAAATACATGGGGTTGTTGCCCCAAATTTATTATATAAATTGTTGGTACACTCATTTTGTAACCATCTCTATAAGGCCCTCTAAATTTTTTTTTTGTTATGAAGAAAGGGAGACTTTTGTTATAAAAACAGCAGTTCTTGCATAGTGAAAAGAAGATTTCAAAAAAGACGATTAAAAAACGTATGATTTGAAACAAGAAATTTCGCAGTAGACGCATTTTTGACATTACGAATTTTCATATTTTTAAAAATGGTAGAAAATAAGGAAAAAGTAAGTATTTTTATTATTTATTAATTTTTAAATTATAAAAATTTTTAAATATAAATTTAAAAAAATTAAATCTTTTCGAAATTTATTTTTTTTTATTTTGAATAAAAATAAAATCGGCTGGCTCTGATATTTAAAATACAATGAAACAACAATTCAAAATCTTAAGTTTCGTTCACATCATTAGCTGTAAAATGAGTTCGTTACTTTTTACAATTTTACAATGATACAATAACTCGTAAACACCCATAATTTTTTTTTTTTTTTGATTTAGGTAAAATAAAATATTCTGGGGCCTCGGTGGCCTAGTGGGTAAGAGCGTATAAAAATACGCTGTAAACACCAAGAGAGTGTGAGTTCGAATCGCACACATATGGCATTTATATGGCATTTTATAAATGCATTAAAAAAAAAAAAAATGATTCTATGAAAATTTACAACCAAATTCAAAAGTTTTTCTTAAAGCTTAGTCCATTTCTCTTAGTATCTTAAAATAAATTGATATTTTTTTTTAATTTCGTCAAATCTAGCTCACAAAAAAATTTGATGACTAAACTCACAAAAAAAATTGGATGAGTTAGCATATTGGAATAAATCACAGGTTAGGTCAAGACATAAAACCATTATATATTATATATAAATCTCATTAAAAAAGAAAAATTGTAAACCAGTTGTTTGAGTATAAATCTAACCGTTATGAAAATACCGCCCCAAAATTTAAAAATACTCTAAATTTTAAAGGACGTAACTTAAGTTCTACAAGACAAAATTCTGCAATTCCTTTTTTAAATCTGATTAAATTTTTATAAATTAAGAAAAAAAAAGTATAAATTTTTTCTATTCGGTATTTAAATTTTCCGTTATGTTTTTCAAAATTTGAATCCTTTGGTATCTTTTAAAAGCTAAAACTTTCGAAATATTATAATAAATTATAGGTAATCCCCTAATGTCACCACGTCCTGAATACGGTATCATTAAAGTAAGGAAGGAGAAAAAGAAGCCATCTCCGAAAATATTTTAGTACTTCATCAAAATTAGGAACTATAAGGGGTCTTAGCTTTTTTTTTATTCACACAACCCATTAAAAGATTAAAAAAGCATATAATTTTTCCAAAAAATGTATAGAATTTAATTTTTCGAAAATTCTAAGCGTTATTTTTCTTTTTTTAACAATAAAATGAAAAATGTATATACATATACATATACATATATAAATATAGATATATGTATATAATTTTTTTTATATATTCCTAATTACTTTTTAATTTTTAATAAATTATAAGAGGATTCATTTTAAAAATTTTTAATTAAAAATAAAAATCTAACATAAATTTTTTCATCAAACAATTTTACCGTTTCTGCTAAATAAAATTAAATTAGCCATAACGAATTTTACCGAAATTGCAATTGAAATAAAACAAAACAAAAAAAAAATAAAAACTAAATGGTAAAAAAAAAAATTTTTATTTTTTTTAGTTAATATTAGAACTAACAGAAAATGTAAAACAAAAAAGAAAATAAATTAGCAGAAAAGTATGTTAGAATACAATCGCAAATATAAGTACCGTTTTGTTTTTTTATTTTTATGTAATTGAGATTCAATGAATTTAAAATAATAACAGACACTGATTAATAGGAAATTTCATATAAAGATTATAAGTAATGCATTAAAAGGGTTTTGAACAAGGTAGAATGTAAACCAACGGTTTTTAAAAGCGCACATTTCCAAAACTCAATACAAATTGTTTAGAAGTGTGACTTACACAAAAATTTGAAAATTTCATGTAATAAGAAAAAACTTGAAAATAGGACATTTTTGAGATTTTGAGGGGCCGTAAGTCCGGAATCCTATATAACTAAGAAAAGCTGTTAACACACGTAAACATATATTATTGAAGCTTTAATTTTTATGTCTTGCCGAAAAAAAGTTTTTACAGGTGCCTAAGTTACAGGTGTCTAAAAATAGCAAATTTTCAATTTTTGAGGCGTAATAACTCTTAAAGAGGGGGCGATACCAAAAAATTTTCTGAGGAAACTTATACTAATTCTAAAAGTTCTTTCTTGTCTCAAAATTTCAGGTTCCTATCTAAAGGGGTGCCGGAGTTATGAAAAAAGAAATTTCATGCAAAATGTGGTTTTCACATAACGGTAAATTTAAATCGTAAATTACAAAATATTACATAATTTTGATATTGTTTTATATAGATAATAAAATTTTCGATCTTCTACCGGTTTTAGATTGCAAAACTATTACGCAAAGCCCGAGATATATACATCTGAAAATAAAGCTTTTTTACAATTTTGAAGAGCTGCAGCTTTGGAACCCTTTACAACTAAAATAAACCTTTCACGCACGTAAAAATATATTATTGTAGCTTTGATTTTCATGTCTTGCCGAAGAAAAATTTTTACAGGTGCCTAAGTTACAGGTGTCTAAAAATAGCAAATTTTCAATTTTTGAGGAGTAATAACTCTTAAAGAGGGGGCGTTACCAAAAAATTTTCTGAGGAAACTTATACTAATTCTAAAAGTTCTTTCTTGTCTCAAAATTTCAGGTTCCTATCTAAAGGGGTGCCGGAGTTATGAAAAAAGAAATTTCATGCAAAATGTGGTTTTCACATAACGGTAAATTTAAACCGTAAATTACATAATATTACATAATTTTGATATTGTTTCATATAGATAATAAAATTTTCGATCTTCTGCCGGTTTTAGATTGCAAAACTATTACGCAAAGCCCGAGATATATACATCTGAAAATGGGGCTTTTTTACAATTTTGAAGAGCTGCAACTTTGGAACCCTCTACAACTAAAATAAACCTTTAACACACGTAAAAATATATTATTGTAGCTTTAATTTTTACATCTTGCAAAAGTAAAATGTGTGCAGGTTCCTAAGTTACAGGTGTTTAAAAATAGCAAATTTTCAATTTTTAAGCCCTAATAGCTCATAAACAGGGGGTGGTCCGAAAAAATTTTCTGAGGAAACTTATACTAATTCTAAAGGTTCTTTCTTGCCTCAAAATTTCAAGCTTGTATCTAGAAGCGTGCCGGAGTTATGAAAGTAGAAAAATCATGCAAAATTTGGTTTTCACATAACGGTAAATTTAAATACTAAATTTAAAAAAATTGTATAATTTTGATATTAATTTACAAAGATAAAAGAAATACCTGTCGAATGACGTTTTCAGATTGAAAAAATCTTAAGCAGAACATAAGATATATGCATTTAAAAATAGGGCTTTTTCAAAGTTTGAGGGGGTGTAGCTCCGTAATGGGGGGGGCTACATGAAAAAGTTGTTCCACAAAATTATTTTTTTTATAAGACCTACCTATGGTTAAAATTTTTTTTCTCTATCTTTAACGGTGTAGAAGTTTTGTAAACAGACGGACGGACGGACGGACGGACAGAGTGAAACTAATAAGCACATTTTTTCAAAATTTTTTTGGAAATGTGCTAAAAAGGAAGAGACTGCAATATATGAGATGTAACAAGAAAATGTAACGTTTTGTCAAATGTTTGAAATTTCTACCTTGAAGAGAATTCTAGAAATCGTAGCAGTTTTAACCTATACACTTAAAAAGCTGAATATTATTAAACAATAAAAAGTTTTTTTTTAAATGGCGAATTGCAAATTTGTTAGAATGAAAGTATTTATTTCTGTTCTTAAAACCTAAAATTTTTGAATTCATAATTTAAAAATTGTATAAACTAAAAAAGAGTAATAAACAAGTAAATGTAAAGGTAAATGGATGCAATCGACCATATACCATATGGTATTTTATTTATACCATACACCTAAAAACTTCAAATTAAATTAAAAATTCATAAGTTATTAGGTATTTAATATAAGCTAAAAAAAATAAATGCTTTTACAACCTTTGTACAAAATTTCAGGTTTCTCTCTTTATTAAATTCGAAGATATGCTTGTTAGGTCTTGGGAAGTGTGTGAGGGATCCCGCACCACCACCCCAATTCATCTCAAATTTTAGAGAGATCATCAGAACAGGGTAGAACACTCTAATATCAAATTTCAAGTTTTTATCTTTATTAATTTCGAAGATATGCTTGTTCGGTCTTGGGAGTTGTGTGGGAGATACCCGAATAACCATTTCAATTCATCTGAAATTTTAGGCAAATCAGAGATTGAGGAAACAGCACCCTCGTATTAAATTTGAAGTTTCTATCTTTATTAATTTTGAAGATATGCTTGTTCGGTTTTGGGAGTTGTGTGGGATGAACAACTGCTCCAATTCATTTTAAATTTTGGATAAATCAGGGATTCAGGAAACAACACCCTAGTACCAAATTTGAAGTTTCTATCTTTATTGATTTCGAATATATGCTTGTTCGATTTTGGGAGTTGTGTGGGAGGTACACGAACAACCACTCCAATTCATCTCAAATTTTAGGGATATCAGGGATTCAGTAAAAAACACCCTCGTACAAAATTTTATGTTTTTATCTTTATTAATTTCGAAGATATGCGCGTTCGGTTTTGGGAGTTGTATTGGAGGTACCCGAACCCATGGTCCGATTTCATCCATTTGCAATCCCCTTTCTTTAGTCATTGTTAACCTACAGTAAATATTTCATCAAAATAGCATCATTATTTTTTGAGTTATCGTGAGTACGAGCGGACGGACATCTTTGAATCGACTCAGGAGGTGATCCTGATTCAGAATATAGGAGTATATATACATGTCCATATCTAATTCGCTTCCTTTTGGTGATTACAAACACCATACCAAAGTTAATATACCGTATACTTTAGGTGTAGGGTATAAAAATAAGTCAAATTTTTTTTTAGGTACTTAGAAAAAAAACTATGTTTATGTTATCAAGTTTCTGATTTTATTCCATGTGGAACCGCATTTTCAAATTTCGAAACTAACCATAAATTTAATGAAAATATATGTACGTAAGTATATTAGTAAATATACGAATACCAATGTTGAACTTAATTATTTCAGCTAAAGTGTCAAGAAGTTTAATCTGTTTTGAGATAGTGTATTTTTTCGTCCTCAAAAATGTTTAAAATGACATTGGTTGAAAATAATTCGACCTCGAGAAAACTATATAATAAAATTTTCATTTTCATTTAATTTTCCTTTGAAAAACCAAAATCTTATTTCTTAAATTGTAAAGTTTATTTAAAAAAAAAACAACTTCTTACTTTCTACTATTTGTATTAGTCAACCTTTAAAATTTATCTGTGAGTTAAAAGCATCAAATTAAATATAGTAATTAATTGTAATAAAATCTGTGCGAAATTATAAAATCATTTCATTTTTTATATCAGTATGTTGTTTTAAATTCTTTATGCCTAATTTCCAATCATTTATTTAGTATTTTTTTTATAGGTATTATTTATATTATTTTAGTTTATCTTCCCGTGAGATAATCGCAATATAAAAACACAAAAAAAAAAAAAAAAAACAAAAATAGAGGAAAAACAAAAAGTTTTTGTTTAACTTTGAGTAATTTTTTATTTTTTTTATATCTTTCTGTTTTTTTTTTTTTTTTATTTTCTTATTTTTTTTTTATTTTATTGTTTTTATTTTCATTTAAGAAAATGAAAATGCACAGTATATTGGAATAAAAATAAAAACAATAAAAAATAAATAAATAAAAAAAACAAAAAACATGACGAAAATACGCTCCTTTTCTCATCAGTATTAAATCGAGTGACAATACATTACGTTCTATTGCATTCTTAAGATTCAGTTCAATTCTATTATACTTGTAAATTATTTTTTTTTTTTTTTTCTTTTTTTTTATTTAAATTTTCTTTAATCCGTTAATTTTTTACTGAATTTTTAATTAAATTTGGATTTTCGAAGATTTATAATCGGTTTTTGTTTTTGCCCTTTGTATCAAAATAACATTTTTAACTTCTAATTTTACTTTTTTGTAAATTTTTTTCTATTTTATTTTTAATAATGTGCAATAATTAAGAATATACAAATTTATTTTTCGAATAACTTAACAAAGTTTGAAAATATTTAAAAAAAAAAAAATCGATCTAGTAAATTCGAACATTGTAAAAACAAAAAAAAAATTTGTTTAGAAAAAACGAAAATTAAGTACGTATATTTAATTCTCGTGTTTTTCTACTAGTGTTCACCTCAATATTATTTTGTGTCTCTTGTTTTTTATCAAAAAAAAAAAATAGAAAGACTTTTTTTATAATCACTTAATCGCCACTTAGTGTTACTTAAAAAAACAAAAATTAATTAGAGTATTTAAAAAAAAAGAAAAAGAAAATTATATATTTTAAATAGATTTTCTCAATAATTCAAAAAAGAAAAATTTAATTTAAAATTAAATTAAAAATCGATTAAATTTAAATTTTTAAAAAACAACAATAAACAGAAAACCAAAATAATAAAAAGTATTTGTAAAAACCAACAAAATAAAATAAAACTAAAATTTAAGAATCTCAATGTAAAAAAAAACAAAAAAAAAAAAAAAACTGAAAAAAAAAACAAACAAAACATTGCGTATACTAAAAACAAAATTTTCATTGTCTGTTTCGTAGAAAATTTTCAATGTTTTTTGTGTGAATTTCGTGTTTCTGTGTAATTTACAAATTTACAAAAAAAAAACAAAAAAAAAAAAAAAATAAACGCGAAAAATACAGAAATCGATCATTAAAAACGCCGTGTATGAAATTTTATATAAAAAAACAAAAACAAAAACGTAAAATAATATAAAATAAAATTTACAATAATAAAAACAATAAAAAAAAAAAACAAAAAACAAAAATAACAATAACAACAAAACAAATATATTTTTGTTATGGATTTCGGCGAGGAATGGCATTTAGCAGCACAGTCAAAACCATTGGGTAATTTTTTTTTTTTTTTTTAAACAAATTAATTATGGTTTTGTAAAAAAATATTTAATTAATTATATTTTAATTAATCGTAATAAAATTGATTTTTTATACAAATTTTTTTTTTTTTTTAATTGAAAACATTTTCAAATTTATTTAACCAATAATAAAAATACAAAACGAAAAATCTGGAATTTATGAAATTGTTTCCAGTATAATTTATTGTTTATTGATTTT
This sequence comes from Poecilobothrus nobilitatus, assembly GCA_947095535.1. Lineage (NCBI taxonomy): Eukaryota > Metazoa > Arthropoda > Insecta > Diptera > Dolichopodidae > Poecilobothrus > Poecilobothrus nobilitatus. Next base: position 264,392,826 of record OX352773.1, read on the forward strand.
CAAACTTTTACTGTTATTTTACTGTTATTTATAAAGTACTGATTTTACTCAATAAAAAAACATCCTTATTTGCTTTTGGAATTTTTCTTACAGGGCATTTTATTTTTTTTTTTTTTTTTAAATTATTCTGTACAAGATTTTTCATTAATTTTCCATCCATCTCTTGAGTTTACCTCCATCAAAAATTCTAAATTGTATCCTTTTATTGGATGGGATGCATAAAATTATAAGCTTGAACTCAAATCTCACTTTTTTATACAAAGTTTACGAGTTCAAGTTTCATTTCATGTATTCGAACCATTGGGTCAAATGCATAAAAACTCACATTTTACTTTGAACTCAACTCAAAAAACTGTGCTTGAACTCCTTCCTACATTTTGCTTAAAAAGTTGATTTTTGAGTTTAAGCTCAGTTTTATGCATTCGACCTATTGAGTCTTTGTTGTTTTAAACAAAAAGTACCTTTGAACACACAGTGGGTCAAATGCATAAAACTGAACTTTGAATTCAATTTTTCAAACAAAAATTAAATTTCAACTCATAGTTTTTGTTTGAAAGAGTGAAATTAGAGTTCAAGGTCAGTTTTATGCATTCGACCAATTGTCTAATTCCAAATAAAAAGTGAGATAGGTACTTAAGATTTATTTGATGTCGGGAAAAATAACCCCTTTTTTAAATTAAGAAGGAAAATAATATAATATGTAGTATTTAAAGTTTCAGTGATAACAGATGAAGTTAGGTGCAAGTGCGAACATTTAAATTATAAGAAAAATGTATTTATTTATTTATTTAATTATTTATAGATAATATCTACATATACATTCTACACAAAAATTTTAAGTAATTTTTGATTTTTAATTTTTTTTTTTAATAATTTTATATAGATAGGCATTTTCAAATGTAGATGACACCTTAAATATAATTTCTTATATCAGAAATAATAAGGTTTAAATGATATTATTTAAAGCTTGACAATCTTATTTTGAAAAATTTTATACATACAGATCTTAAATTTTTTTTTTTTAGTTTATTCCCCTGCCACATTAATGTGACAAGGACATTACACAGTCTTTTCTTTCGAGCTGTGCCTGTAAATGTTGCAAAGGAGAATTATTATTCTTACAACGTGTGTGAGATTCAATCGCACATTTCTTCGGTGTTTACAGTGGTGCTTATACACTCTTACCTAAATAGACATTTGAGGCTTCTCTTTAATTCTATTTTAGATAAAATCTTTCACTTGAAAATATAATGCGATTTGCCGAAATTTTGAATTTTAAGTATAGACTAATTACCATTTTTTTCAAGCAGCATTCGCGGCTCTTAATTCTGCGATGATAATATCCAAGCTTGTCAGAAAATGCTCTGACGAGGATAAGAATATAAGCTATCAACACAATGTTACATTACTGTGGCTTCCGGGATATAGGAACATCACAGGAAATGAACATGCTGATGAATTAGCAAGGAGGGCTTCCAATCTGAGTGCCTCACCGGAAGAACACGTGGATCCACCACTAAACAGCGTTAAAAAAGATATCTTTCTACACTTTTTATCCCTAGAGAATAGGAGCTGGAAAGAATTAACCTCATGCCGTACGACCAAGAAAATATGGCCGTTGTATAACAACAAAAGAACAGACAACCTATTAAAGCTATCTCGGGGAGACATAGCCAGAGCAATAGGTGTGTTCACGGGACACTGGCCAATTGGCGAACATGCTGCCAGATTTGGTATTCCATTCAACACATCATACCGAAGTTGTGGTGAACAGAATGAGAAAGAAACCATTAAATACTTCACGTGTAAATGCCCAGCGTTAGCCAGGGCTAGAAGAGTAGCTCTGGGTAACCATGAATTTAACGATCTTAGCGATCTAGCGGCTAAAGAACCAGCAGAAATGGTAAGGCTTCTGAACGCCGTGAGATGGATCAAAAATTAAATCCGATATACCCTAAGCATAAGCCTTGTGGTCACGATAGTGGTAGCACAACGGTGCTAACGCGCTAATTGTGGTCTTGTCACGGATGACAGGACCAGCCACGTATATCAACCAACCAAAAAATTTGAACAATTTAATCCTACATTTTCAGTGCAATTCTAAACTTCCGAAAAAAAAATTTAAAAACACCAAAATTATATCTAATAAAAAATCCTGACTGCATAATAAAGAATTTTCACATTCTATTTATAAGATATTTTTAGAATAGTATGTTAAATAAAGAAAGGCAATATGTATTTAAAAACAAAAACAAAAAAAAAAAAAATTAGTTCGTTCTTTAAGAATATGTGTTGATCGGAATTGGCTAATTTCTTTTTTTTTGTTTTTTTATTTTCTTTTCAAAATATACTTGCCGACAACAAAAACACACATGCTTACACAATTATATTATATATTAATATACATAAATGTACATATAATTAATATACATAAATAAAAAAATTTCAAAAAAAAAAAATATAAATAAAACTCATCTTTCATTTTTGATACAAACAAACATTGTATAAAAATATATTTACTGAATGAAACAGAAAAACAAAATATTACAAAATCAGCTGATACATATTTTTTTTTTTTTTTGTTGTTTTTTTCGTTTTTTTTTCTTTTTATTATAAGAACGAAAAATAAAAAGAATAAATGATGAAAAATTAAAATAAAAATAACCAAAAGAAAAGAGAATTATTCAGAATAATTTTATTTCCGGTCATTTAAAGTTAAAATTAACAAAATAAAAAAAAATAACAATAAATTCTTTTCTATAATATGTTTATAAGAAGTATCTTTGCTTTTTTTAATTTTTTTTTTTTTTTAATTTTACTACAAAAACAAACATTAATTTTTTTTTTTCTTTTTTTTAATAACATGAAAAAACATTTATTTGCTTATAGTTTGATTTTTCTTTTTTTAAATTAAATTTTTCATTTCGTTTTTTCTTTTCTTTTTTTTATTTTTAATTTTTATGTTTTTTTTGTTTTTCATCTTGACAGCAAAAGAAAATTAAGACATAAAAAAAAGAAAAAAAAAATTACAAAATAAAACCTTGAAATTTTAATGTGTAAATATGTATGTATATATATAAATGTACATATACAAGAATTACCAGATGTTCAAGATTTTATTGTAAGAAAAATGAATTTTTCTTTTTGACAACTAAAATATTTTAATTGGCAGAGACTGTTATATAAACTAAAAAATTTTTTATGCAAGAAAAAGTAAGCTCTAGTTTTACAAAATTTTTGGTATCTAAAGCTGATTTTATTGCTGCTATATGATTTGAAATGCTTGATTAAAATTCTTATTTTAATTTTTTTTTTGCAGGGTAAAGATATAAAATTTAACAAAAAAGTGTTGATTTAATGGTTAAATATTTTTTAAATGATAAACTCAGCCATTTATTTTCAAATTTTAATTTTAATATTTAATCTTCTTGAACACCTTATCATGCATTTAATGCATATATGAAACAAAATTGTTCCAATGCTTCTATGTTTAATTTATTCCCATTTCTGTCTGTCATTAAAAAAAGAATCGTGATCTAACCACAAAAAAAAAATTACATTCATTTTGATTTGAAATCTAATGTTACTGAATTTTTTTTTTAATTGCTATAATCGCCCCGCTAAATAGAAAGAAAAACCATAAAAAATTTAAAATTTGTAATTCTTTAAAATTCTTAACTACTTATTCGATTAACCACTTCAAATATCGACATAATTTTAACATTTGACATTTTGACATTTGGATATACATATCTGTTGTTTTTGATTGGTTAGGGTTGAGAAGGTAATAATAAATGTATAGTTCCGGAGTAAGCTGTAAAATTAATAAAAAAAATATATAGTACATAATAGACGCAATTCTGTCACGTTTTAATTAAGCCAGTCAGGTACGGCTAAGGTTTTTTTAAACTTAATGATTATTAATATGTTATAAATTAATTGAATTTATTAAAAAAAAAAATAAGTTTAAATTTTGATTCTATTAATTTAAATTTTAAATGTAAGAAAAAAATTATTAGAGATTTATAAGGGGTTCAAATTATGTGGTATAAATTTTTATGAAAAAACGAAAACGTCTCTATACACTTATAAAATAATCCAGGACCAGTAAAGAAATGAAATGGATAACATCATTAAAATATTATCAAGCACAAATTTATTATTTTTTAAAATGACCACAAATATTAAATCTGTTAGTTTGCCAGTTTGCGGCAATAAAATTGTGTAATTCACTATGGTCCATGAAGATTGAATAAAATCGGCATTTGTTAATTCGTTTTTAGAAGTAAAGAAAGGTTGCGATAGTTTTGCTTGACGAATTTTTCTTACATTCACCATGACTTGTTCAAGACATAAAAATTTTTTTACTAATTTTACACATATTTTCACTTAGTTATTTATATTATTTTTTTAGTTTCACTACTACAAAACTAACTTCATTACTAATGCTTGTCCTAAGCATTCCTACTAACTAATAATCCTCATGGCAATCCTCATTTCTACTAACCAATAATCCCCTCTTATGGTAATCATTCAGACCCGTCCTTTTCTTTCTTTTCTTCGTTCAAAAATAGCATGTTTCAACATGAAACTAGCTGATTACCTTGCATATGACAGTCGGTATGCAAAAAAAAAAAATAATAATAAGAGAATGGTCACTCCCTGCGTGCGGTTTTGATAGGGGAATTGATCGTAGGAGTTATTATTAATATTATAAAAGCAAAAAATCATAAATTCAAAAGAATAAATCAAAAATAAATAAGTGAAAATAAGGACTATTTTTTGGAATTTTATTCAAATAAATAAATATTTATAAAATTTAAACCTTAGAATTTAATTTTTAATTGTAATTGAATTTTAATAATGCTGAAGTTTCTTCTGACGCTTAATTGATATGATAAAAACCATAGATATACACATTTTATTTTAAAGCTTTTAATATATTATAAAATTACATATGGCAACCTTGTGCATACACGTAAATTTAACTGTCAAATAATTTATTTGATTTGTTTTTTCTTTTTTTTTTTTTTCGCTCATGTATTAAACATTTTAATTCCTTTTTGGAAACGGAAAAAAGTATAAAACAAAAAAATAATATAAAAACAGTTATAAAAACGGTAATTTTTTATTTGAAATTAAGAAATTTAAAAAACTAAAACGAAAAAAAAAACGACAAAAAAATAAAAAATTGTCTCTACACTTTGAAAAAATTAATTTTTTGTTTTTTTGGAATTATTTAAGTACTTTTTTTATTTAAGTACTTTTGTTAAATTTAAAATATTCCATAAATTAATAAAATGCAAAAAATATTCAAACCATTTTATAAATGTTTAGGTAAGTTTTCTTTTTTTTTTTTTTCTTTCCTTTTTTCAACATTTTAATTATATATATGTAATATGAATTATGTACATAATATAACATAACTATGTACATATACATATTATGTAATTGCATACCAGTCGTTTTTTTAATAAAGTGCATAAAAATAATTTTGCGTTTTTTATGTGAAATGGATTTACTTTATATATATTTAAAAAAAAAAAAAAACAGGTGAAATATTTAAAAAAAAAAAATTTTTAAATGGTTTTGTAATATCTACAGTGTTTGGTGTATTGAATATTTTATTTAACCTGTGAAAATAAAAAATTAATTTGAATGGAAAGAAAAAAAAAAATTTTTTTTTAAACGTACTACAAAGAAACAGCGTTTTTTTTTTTTTTTTTAATAAAAAAACTTGTGTTTTAGATAAATCCTTGCAATAATTATATTTTATTTATTTTTTTTTTTTTTCTATGCACACTAAATAAAAATAATTAAATCTGAAAAAAAATATGCGATATTATAATATTTTTAGAAACTGTAAAAATTTATGATGACACAGAGTAAAAAGAAAACAAGGCTATTAAAATAACACAACATATATGTTGAAAATGTACTATTAAATACGGTTTTTAACTAAAATACACAATTTTGCTAATTAAATTCACTAATGAAAGAAGTGGAAGAGACGACCAACTGTCTGTCCATTTACGAAATAATTTTAGACTGTAATATACATAATAATTGAGAATTCTACAATTCCTTAGTTTTGATTATATACAAATATTTTTAAATTCATCTGAAAATGGGGATGAGCGGGAGATATTTCATCAGATTTTGACTTTTACGGAGACAGCATAATACTTTATCTTTAAACATTAGATTACCTTTACGTTTTTAAGCTGTACAGAAATTTATTTATTGATTTTAAAAAATCCTGCCTAAAAAACGAAATAATTTCGCTTTTTAAAAGATAACTTTAATTCTACAAATTGTAGGGTAGTAAAAATAAAAACTCAAATGGAAATGTATTTCTATTTTCTTGAACTTTCGTATTGCTACATATATCAAAATTCTCCTTAGAATGGTACAGCCGATTTAAACCGAAGTATATGTATAATTAAAAGAAAAAATGAAGCAATCATTCATTCATTTGAAAAAAAAAATGATAATTTTCGCTCCATTCCGAACACTTCGCTCCAAAGATGAAGAAGAGGAAAACGCAATCTTTCACTTGTTTTGCGAACGCTTGGCTTTTTCTCTAAAAAGAAGAAAGATTCTAAGGAAATTCTTTTTAAATAACCTTTTCTTGTTAGTGAAGTACTTAATAAATTTACAGAACTTTACATTTGTAAGAATATCCCTAATGGCCTAAGTGTGCATCTGCAGCCCCTATCTACTTGATAATATTTCATTTTATTAAACTTTTAATCAAAGAGAAAAAAGTAGCCGAACCTCCTTAGTAATGTTAGTTTAATAAATATTGATGAAATTTTTATTATATAAAAGTTTACATTTACTTGAAATAATTAGTTTTACGTATTAATTATTTTATTTTTATTTATATTAATATTACATACATAAATGTAATGCAATATTATTGAATCATCGGCTACTAAAGGCCATTATAGGTTTTTATACTATTATTAAATTATATACTAATATTTTATTTATTTTGTTTATATTATATACTATATACATTATATTTGGTCGTAAGGGGAGTATGTAAAGAAAAACAACATTTACGACCTGTGCAGGCATCGAACCCACACTCCTTCGGTTAATACGCCACACGCCTACCCACTAGGCTACCGAAGCCCCTTTTAAGTATTAACTGTTGACTTTATAAATAAATATTCAATAAATATTTTCTTTTTATTAAATGGTTAGTTAGTTATCAATTAAAACTTTTGTATATATCTAAATTAAAATCAATTATTTTCAAAAGTAAAAACTTTTATAGAAAAAAAAATTAAAAATGAGAAAAAAAAAACTGTACATAATTTAGCATAACTTTAGGCTATATAATTATATATTCATTCATAAAAAAAACAACTTAATTTTAAATATATGTATCTATAAAACTGTATAGATATAATATTGAAATTGTTGTTGTAATACATATTTAAAAGTATTTAAAAATTAAAATTTTATAACAGATTATTTAAAAAAAATAAATAAATAAAAATTACTAAATACAAAGTTTATATATTCAGATCAAATAAATTTCTGCTGAATATATCATATCTGAAAACTTTAAATGCGGCACAAAATCATCATCTATCATTAATAATATGTGATAATTTAAAAAAATACGGTATATTTTATTTATTTATTTTTTTTTTTTTGAGGTTAAATACTTTAATTCCATAATGAAATTTCATTTAATTATTTTAAGCAGATCGTTAATTTGTTTAGGTTCTGTTGATTTGGCCGTCCATCTGAACACAAGAACATTTAAAAATCAAATTAAAATTTGATTTAAAGTTAAAGTTTTTTTGAAATTTAAACAATGTGTATTCTAATTAAATTCACTTCTATATACCTCTGCATAGACCCACCCTATTAAGTATAGGTAATTTTCACCTACTTGTAAGAGTTTATGCTGTGTTATATAACCCTTATATATATATTCCCACATAAAATATGTTTAAAAAAACATTCAGTTCCATTACCTCGAAAAGTAATACTTATTTTAGATATGGAGTCTACCAGAATACCTGAACAATCTACAACTGTTTTACAATAATTTACACTCCGAAATGTCTTAATTATATAAGCATTAAACGACTGGCAGATATCCTAAGATTAAGAAAATTTGGATTCTATTTAAAAACGTTATTTTAAAATCTTAAGGCTATTTTTCTGGTTCAGTGACACATTATATGTTACAATTAATGATAAAAAAATATAAAACATTTAATTTTATAGAAAATTTTTTTTTTACGTAACGTGACCAGTCGCTGCGGAACTGAAGTCAGTCACATACCCTGAAAATGATCTATATTCAAATAATTAATAAAACTTTACGTCAAAAAAATGTTTTTTTTTTTTTGCCTCCTGAGAAAAAACTGTACATATTCAAAAGTCATTAAAAAAACATTAAGTTGGTAGAATGGGATATTTACCCTCTAAAACCATCTTCCTTCGTATCCAATATAATAGGATCCTAATATAATCATCCTTACTGCAAAACAGTATAATGACTGAGGCAAAAGGGCGAAGAAAGAAGAGAGAATAAGAGAAGATATTTTGTATTTAAAGTGGGCAAAAAGCAAATGGGATTAAATGAGAATTTTAACAGATGTAAATTGACTGATTCCTTGAACCTCTGTAAATTAGCTTTATTACATAATATAATATTTCTCTCAAGCGCTTGAAACTTATGATTTTAACATATTTGAAAAAAAAAACATGTTATCTAAATTTTTACTTATGCATACTATCGTTTTGTAAATGTTTACCTTTAAAAAGCCTTATTATTACGTTATGACTTGTTCATGGTTTTGCATTTAAATTATCATAGATTTTTAAAATAAAATCTAGGATATTTTTATTTAAATTAATCGGGATAATAAAAAAAAAAAAAAATCCATTTTTATTTTCTTAATTGTATAAAAATCAAATAAAAAAAGAAAAAAAAATTAAAAGAGAAAAGAAAAATTTAAAAAAAAATAAAAAATCTTCAAAAAGTTTTCACTACATAACATGGAAAATAACAATTAATTTAAATCCCTTCTTGCTTTAAATTTTTTATCATCAAGTATTTTTTTAAGATTTAATGTAGCCAGAGTTCAATCAGCCAAGTCACACAACCATATATGGGAAACGTGTTATGTTTTTTCTTTGTATACTCCGCTTCCTTAAACAACAAAATAGTTTATAGGAAAAAGGATATGAATCAAAAAGTAACGTTCCTCATAAAAACTCGGCATTCAGATCATTACTTTATATACTACTTTTGAACTACACACGAAAGATTGAAAAAATATCCAAAAGCTTATAAAAATGCAGTTTTATTTCAACAAGATAAAACATTTAATTTTACTAAATTTCGATATTGGATGTTAGATGTTCAAATCAAAGTTGTATAATTGATATGATGATATAATATTAATTTCTTGAATGTGACTATATGACTCACTTGATTTAATAGGATATTTTAAGGCCATATTTTTATAACAAAAAAAAAATTGTGTCATAATAAATTTTTAAAACGCCCGACGGTAGTGCCTTGTTGTTAAAATATGCATATGTAAAAAAAACAAGGTAGAATGTAAACCAACGGTTTTTAAAAGCGCACATTTCCAAAACTCAATACATACTGTTTAGAAGTGTGACTTACACGAAAATTTGAAAATTTCATGTAATAAGAAAAAACTTGAAAATAGGACATTTTTGAGATTTTGAGGGGCTATAAGTCCGGAATCCTATATAACTAAGAAAAGCCGTTAACACACGTAAAAACATATTATTAAACCTTTAATTTTCATGTCTTGCCAAAGAAAAATTTGTACAGGTGCCTAAGTTACAGGTGTCTAAAAATAGCAAATTTTCAATTTTTGAGGCGTAATAACTCTTAAAGAGGGGGTGTTACGAAAAAATTTTCTGAGAAAACTTATACTAATTCTAAAAGTTCTTTCTTGTCTCAAAATTTCAGGTTCCTATCTAAAGGGGTGCCGGAGTTATGAAAAAAGAAATTTCATGCAAAATGTGGTTTTCAGATAACGGTAAATTTAAATAGTAAATTACAAAATATTACATAATTTTGATATTGTTTTATATAGATAATAAAATTTTCGATCTTCTGGCGGTTTTAGATTGCAAAATTATTACGCAGAGCCCGAGATATATACATCTGAAAATGGGGCTTTTTCGCAATTTTGAAGAGCTGCAACTTTGGAACCCTTTACAATTAAAATAAACCTTTAACACACGTAAAAATATATTATTGTAGCTTTAATTTTTATAACTTGCAGAAGTAAAATGTGTACAGGTTCCTAAGTTACAGGTGTTTAAAAATAGCAAATTTTCAATTTTTAAGCCCTAATAGCTCATAAACAGGGGGTGGTCCGAAAAAATTTTCTGAGCAAACTTATACTAATTCTAAAAGTTCTTTCTTGCCTCAAAATTTCAAGCTTCTATCTAGAAGCGTGCCGGAGTTATGAAAGTAGAAAAATCATGCAAAATTTGGTTTTCACATAACGGTAAATTTAAATACTAAATTTAAAAAAATTGTATAATTTTGATATTAATTTACAAAGATAAAAGAAATACCTGTCGAATGACGTTTTCAGATTGAAAAAATCTTAAGTAGAACATAAGATATATGAATTTAAAAATAGGGCTTTTTCAAAGTTTGAGGGGCTGTAGCTCCGTAATGGGGGGGCTACATGAAAAAGTTGTTCCACAAAATTATTTTTTTTATGAGACCTACCTATGGTTAAAATTTTTTTTCTCTATCTTTAACGGTGTAGAAGTTTTGTAAACAGACGGACGGACGGACGGACGGACAGAGTGAAACTAATAAGCACATTTTTTCAAAATTTTTTTGGAAATGTGCTAAAAATTAGGAAGGACTTTACAAAATCAAGGTTGGTTACAAAATCAAGGTCTCAATAATTTATTCAGTGGAGGGTTTCGGAGCGACCCCCACCATTTTAAATGTTTTGTAGTTAAAATATGTACGTAAATAGGGAAGTAATTAGGAAGGAATTTATAGTTGGTTGCAAAAATCAAAGTATGTACTTTTTACAAAATGCAATTTAGTGCGGGAGAATTCGTATGAATTCATTTAATTAAAAAAGTCCTGCCTATAAGATGCTTTTAATAAAATTTAATATTCTCTTCATTTGGTTACAAAATCATAGGATTCCAATAATTAGTTTAATGGCCCGTTTGGGAGTAATAGCCTCCACAATATTAAATGCTTTGTTTATTTTAATATATCTTCGTTGTTATAATATTTATAAAAAAATTATAAGGAAGAATTTTAGAGTTGGTTAATTAAGTTTAATAGATTTTCCTTTAAAGTAGCTTTAATCGAATGAGACATAACGCCATTTAGCTTTATTTCCTATTCAAATAAGTCATAAAGCCATATTCCCAATATTCCCAATATGGCTTTATGACTAATATGAGTGTGACACCCCGCCGTATTACTAAGTACTCTCAACTCAAATAAAAGTGTACGGCAAATATTCAAATTCATGTATGGAAATGGGAATATCTAAAATACTCTAAAATACGCAACGCCACCGTACGTTCAATTTAAAATTTTAAAACTAATGAATGTCAAAAACTGTGATGTTGTATTTGTATTTTATTTTAAGTTCGAATGTTATTTTGACAATTGTCATTATTTGTTTTTATTTTGACAATTGTCATTATAAGTGCAAACCTTGAAAGTGCCAAATGCGTCTTAAGTACAATAAAATTTCTGATTCTGATTTTTTTGTTTTTAACAAGTTCAGTACTACAAGTTCAGTACTATAGAATCTAGGTTTTACGAGATTTGAATAGTTAATTCTCTATTACAGCTACGATATTTTTTTTTGTTATACTCTTAAAACCATTAAATCTTCAAACCAATATCATCAACATTCAACAACAATATAACAATTTTTAGCACATTTCCAAAAAAAATTTGAAAAAATGTGCCTATTAGTTTCACTCTGACCGTCCATCCATCCGTCCGTCTGTTTACAAAACTTCTACACCGTTAAAGATAGAGAAAAAAAATTTTAACCATAGATAGGTCTCATAAAAAAAATAATTTTGTGGAACAACTTTTGCATGTAGCCCCATTCATCAGCGGACTACTGCCCCTCAAACTTTGAAAAAACCCTTTTTTTAAACTCGTATATTTCATTAAAAAACCTTTCTTTTTCATATATAAGTACCTAAATACTTCATTCAAAATAAAGATTTTTTGACAAGATGAAAAATTTTTAGCGCTGATCAATTTCGATATAGATATCGGCGTAACGATATTTTAAACGTTAAAAATCCAAAAAAAAAGCAAATAAACAGAAATATACATTATATACATTTAGAAAAGTATATAAGAAGTATAAAATATTCTAAATGCGTCCAGTGCACTTGACAACTTTCATTTAGAAACTGGACATTTTATCAGTGGACATTTCGCAAAAAAGACATTCAAGAAAATGGACACTAAGAGAAAGCCTTTTACCAAAATGAACACTTAACATTTCAACATTTGGCAACTTTTATTTGTGTAGGCCACTCAGCCCTTCAGGAAATTTTTCTACAATTTTGTTTTTCATTATTTTCACAAATTTATTTTAAAATAAATTTTTTTCAAAAATGAAATGTACAGCTGGAAAACAAAGGAGTTTTCAAGTTTTTAAAAATGAAATCATTTAGCAAATTAAAAATAAATAATCGAAAAAACTTGTAAAGAATTAAACACGAAATGTTAATAACCTGTTAATTTTTTGACTTTGCTTGATTCGATATCGATAATAATCATTTCGACAAAGATTCATGCACCCAATAACAAAGATAATAAATTTATAGAATATAGAAAATTAAATTGTTGATTGTTGATTGTTAAAAGCTGCAAAATATCCACTTGTAAAAGTTGTTAAGTGTTCAAGTTGCCAAGTGTTCAGTTGTTAAAGTTGTTAAATGTCCTTTTGCTAATTGTCCATTTTGCCAAATGTTCTTTTGTTAAGTATGTCTGTTGTGCGAAATGTCCAGTCATTAAATTTGGAGTTGCCAACTGGTCGGTTCCCATTCTACATAATATATTGTATTTTTAGAAATTATGAGTACATGGCATTTGTAATTATGATTACGTATGGTGTCATAAAAACCTTTTTATAAATTTTAATATAGCTTTTGAACCTATTGAAGTAGTCATACTATTTAGGACAGAACAAGTTGTGATGAATGATTTTCATATTACTTATTATATAACAGTCTTATAACTAGGACTGTTCTTTAGATAATTTATTTTGTTAGAACATAACACAAGTTTAAATTAATATTAAATACATTTAAGTCTGTTAAAAAATAATATTCAGAGGGTTCAGCATTTTTTTTCGATTTGAAAAGGAAAAAATTAATTAACTTTTTATGTAACTCATAAAATAATGATTCAAAAAGTAATGATGCAATAACTCCACTCCATATTTTAAATTTCAATTAGTTTTTACCTTAACTTAAAAAAAAAAAAATTTATTTATTCTATTAACTCTATTATTATAGGTCTGCATAACTTTAAAATTTTAACAGAAAGCGTCTAGACGCTCATTTTCAAAAAGAAAATGTACTTAACCTCAATCAATTTACAATAAAAGCATTTTTATTTAAAAACAATAAATCTTTTTTATTTCAAAATCAAAAGTCATTTGGTCTTATTTAATTTTAAACCTTCAATTTTAAATTTTATTTAAATTAAATAAAAACAAAACAATTTACTTCAGACTTTAAATGGCAAATTATAGAAAATCCTTTTTGTCTCAATACGAATAAATAAAAATCACATTCAAAGAAAATATATATATATATATATAAATATATATATATATATATATTGTATATATACCAATTGGCAATTATATTTTTTTATTTTCTTTTATGTTATTGTCCTTTTCCTGGAAATATTAAGTCGCCACGTTTTAAATGTCATATAAATAGTCAATGTCATGGTTATCATTTCATTTTTTTTTTTTTGCTTTTTTTTATCATTTTCTACATAATAGGAAATAATAGGCCAACATTTACAGGATGTTAAATGAAATATTAACACTTAAATTTGATTGATATCTGGAAAATGAAATAGAGTTGTCAAGGGAGCATTAATGTAATATGGTACATAAAAAACATGTAAAGACCTTTTTGTTGCTTTCTTTTTTTTTTTTTTTTTGAGATTTTTAGTGTAAAAGTCGAATTTTAATAACAGAGTTGAAAAAAAAGTGTCAGACTATAATTCATATTTCTATAAAGAGTTAAGTCACTAAGGTAACATAGATACAAATAATATTAAGTTACTTGATAAAAAAAAACGTATCTGTATATAATATTAACAATGATATTATTATACATTTATTTAATTGGTTTTCTACCTTTTAAATCTCAGAAATTTATGTGTGCAATAGTTTTTTTTTTTTTATGTAAAGTAACTACATACCTTACAACTATAAATTCATAATTTAATCGCGGTACTTTAATTGCCAAAAAAGCATAAAAATAGATCACATTTATTGAAATCATATCAAGGTTAGGTTAAGTTAAGGTGGCTGCTGAAAAAGGAACACTTAGACCGTATTTGGAACATTGTGATACCACATAGAAATTTTTCTATCTCACTCGTTAAAACCAATTTACAAAGCTAAGAATGCTCTTCACATTTTTACCTGTTAGATCGCTAAGGTTGTTGAAGAGATATTGCCCCAAATGGGTGTTCTTTTTAGCCGACAAGGCTGGGCATGTGCAAAGAAGATGAAGAGTTGTTTCTTCATCTTTACATGCTCTACAATAATCATTTGCGAATAAGCCAAGTTTTTTCGCATGCTTACACAGAGACCGATGATTATACCCATTGTCATTCCAATATCTGCCCAAGAGAAAGCAGATCATTAGATCGTCTTAAATCAATTTTAGGCCATATCAGTCTTGTAATAATTGCACGAGGTGAAGTTTGACCATTTATTATTTACAATATCCGTCCTATCACGTTTGTGGATACTCACTAAAATTTGTAATTGAATTGTGGTTAATCAATCTATAGAACTTTTAATTTTCTTTAGATATAAAACGCTAAATAATCATGCTAAAAACTCACTATGCCAAAATAAAAGCAATAGTTTTATACTTAGCTCGACCTTTAATTTGGTGACAAATTTTAGTGATACGTATCACAAGTCTAACGTGTGATATGGGTATTAAACACCCTACCATACACGTCCTATTTAAATTTAAATAGTTCACGCTTTAAACATCGTAATTTTATTTGAAATTAAATAAAAAAAAAAATTAAATTAAACAAATTTTTATAGTAAAAGAAAATATATAAAAAGAATTATAACAAATAGACAGATACACTAACTAGTAAATATTTTCAGCTTTACAAAAAAAATACATAAATAAAAAAATATGCAATCATCCAATAACACAACCATAACAACACAATCCTTTTAAACACTTAAAATTAATTAGAATGCATAAGTCTTCCTGTAATACACATAATTAATGTCAACATTTATTTTCCACTACACCTTTACAATACACTAAAACTTTATTATTATTAACAATGAAAAAAATTTTTGTTACGCAAAAATAATAACAAAAAAACCAAGGCAGAATGTAAACTAACGGTTTTCAAAAAGATAATGCAAACTGTTTAGAATTGTAACTTGCACGAAAATTTGAAATAAGAAAATATGTGAAAATAGGGCTTTTTTGCAATTTTATGGTTCTGAAACTCTGGAACCCTATACAACTAAACGAAACCATTAGCACACGTAAAAATATATTACTTGAGCTTTAATTTTTTTTGTCTTGCCGATGAAAAATGTATGCAAAAAATATATGTATGCAAATGTAAATGTATGTATGTATATGTATTGGTTTATAAAGGAAAAAAAATCAGGTCGAATGGTGATTTCAAATTGAAAAAATGTTAAATAAAACTTGAGATATACGAATTTAAAATTAGGGTTTTTTCAAAGTTTGAGGGGCTCTAGCTCCGTAATGGAGGGGGCTACATAAAAAAGTTATTCTACAACATGAGACGTATACCCATGCTTAAATTCTTTAACGGTCTAGAAATAACAGAAGGACGGACGGACAGAGTGAAACTAATAGGATCATTTCAAAATTTTTTTGGATGTGTGCTAAAAATCATGGGGGAAAAGCTAATAAGCTAAAAATGGACAAAAAAGAATATACCCAAAAAAAAAACATTAAAATTAAAACAAAACAAGAAAATATTTCATGGTCGTAATTAATTAGGATTTCTTAAATTAATATTTATAATTAATCAGAATTCAGGATGCTTCATCAATTCAGGATGTTAAAATAACAAAAAAAAAAAAAGAACAAAAACAAGTTTATATTGTATAATGTAAAGTTTTCAGTAGTACATTACATAGGTATTTCCAACAAATACAATGCTATCATCCATTTATTAAATACTATCATAAATTAAAAAATTTAATACTGTTTTGTTATTCTCAAAAAATTTACAGATAATTTTCGAAAAAAAAAAAAAATTAAAATTCATTTCCATCAAAATTCAGTTTTTATTCGAAAACAAGTAAATGTAACAGTAAGTCGATGCAACCGACTTATTAATACCCCACACCTGAATAATTCGAATTAAATTAACAATCTATAAGTGTTTTTGGCAGCTGCTTGAACTTCTTCCCTTTTTTGTCTTATTCAACTCGAATTTCAAGAACGTAAAAGAGGCATCCGCTTGGGATATTCTTGACACCCTTGTATAAAATTTTAAGTTTCTATCTTAATTATTTTCGAAGATTGGTAGTTCTTGGGATGTTTGTGTCAGCTACCCGAATTGCCACTCCAATTCATCGAATCCATCTCAGGAACATAAAGAAAACTTGCCAGAACACCATTCTATTAAATTTAAAGGTTCTACTTTTGTTGGTTTTGGAGATATGCTCGTAGCTCTTGTGCTCGTCCGGAAGTTTCCAAAATACGAACCCATGGTTCAAATTCTTTCAAATGTCAGTTTCCAATTTTACAGAAAAGGAAACATAACAGAACACCTTTGTACTAAAAACAAAAGTTCTATCTTTGTTGGTTGTGGAGATATACTCGTTTGATCTGGGGCTCGTCCGGAAGCTTCCAAGATTTGAACCCATGGACCAAATCCTCACAAATTTCAGAAACATAAATCAAACATGAAGGAACACCATTCTGCCTAATTTAAAGGTTATATCTTTGTTGCATTTGGAGATAATATCATTTGCTCTGAGGCTCGTTCGGAAGCTTTCAAAATCCGAACCCAAGGACCAAATCCTCTCAAATTTCAGAGGCCTAAATCATACATGAAAGAACACCATTATGCCAAAAGTAAAGGTTATATATTTGTTGTTTTTGGAGATAATCTCATTTGCTTTGGGGCTCGTTCGGAAGCTTCCAAAATCCAAACCCATGGACCACATCCTCTTAAATTTTAGAGACATAAATCAAACTGGAAGAAACATCATTATAAAAAATTTAAAGGTTCTATCTTTATTGGTTTTGGAGATAATCTCGTTTGCTCTGGGGCTCGTTCGGAAGTTTCCAAAACCCGAACCCATGGACCAAATCTTCTCACATTTCAGAGACTTAAATAAAACATGAAAGAACACCACCCTGCCAAATTTAAAGGTTATATCTTTGTTGGTTTTGGAGATAATCTCATTTGCTCTGGTGCTCGTTCGGAAGCTTCCAAAACCAAACCCATGGACCAAATCCTCTTAAATTTCAGAGACATAAATCAAACACGAAAGAACACCATTGTACCAAATTCAAATGTTCTACCTTTGTTCGTATTGGATATAATCTCATTTGCTCTGCGGCTCGTTGGGAAGCTTCCAAAATTCAAATCCACAAATTCTTTCAAATTTAAACCCATGGCCAAATCCTCTCAAATTTTAGAGACTTAAATCAAACATGAAAAAACACCATTCGGCCAAATTTAAAGGTTATATATATTTGTTGTTTTTGGAGATAATCTCATTTGCTCTGGGGCTCGTTCGGAAGCTTCCAAAATCCAAACCCATGGACCACATCCTCTTAAATTTTAGAGGCATAAATCAAACTGGAAGAAACATCATTATAAAAAATTTAAAGGTTCTATCTTTATTGGTTTTGGAGATAATCTCGTTTGCTCTGGGGCTCGTTCGGAAGTTTCCAAAAGCCGAACCCATGGACCAAATCTTCTCACATTTCAGAGACTTAAATAAAACATGAAAGAACACCACCCTGCCAAATTTAAAGGTTACATCTTTGTTGGTTTTGGAGATAATCTCATTTGCTCTGGTGCTCGTTCGGAAGTTTCCAAATCCAAACCCATGGACCAAATCCTCTTAAATTTCAGAGGCCTAAATCATACATGAAAGAACACCATTCTGCCAAAAGTAAAGGTTATATCTTTATTGGTTTTGGAGATAATCTCATTTGCTCTGGGGCTCGTTCGGAAGCTTCCAAATCCAAACCCATGGACCAAATCCTCTTAAATTTCAGAGACATAAATCGAACGGGAAGGAACACCACCCTGCCAAATTTAAAGGTTATATCTTTGTTGGTTTTGGAGATAATCTCATTTGCTCTGGTGCTCGTTCGGAAGCTTCCAAATCCAAACCCATGGACCAAATCCTCTTAAATTTAAGAGGCCTAAATCATACATGAAAGAACACCACCCTGCCAAATTTAAAGGTTATATCTTTGTTGGTTTTGGAGATAATCTCATTTGCTCTGGTGCTCGTTCGGAAGCTTCCAAATCCAAACCCATGGACCAAATCCTCTTAAATTTCAGAGGCCTAAATCATACATGAAAGAACACCATTCTGCCAAAAGTAAAGGTTCTATCTTTATTGGTTTTGGAGATAATCTCGTTTGCTCTGGGGCTCGTTCGGAAGTTTCCAAAAGCCGAACCCATGGACCAAATCTCCTCACATTTCAGAGACTTAAATAAAACATGAAAGAACACCGCCCTGCCAAATTTAAAGGTTCTATCTTTGTTGGTTTTGGAGATAATCTCATTTGCTTTGGTGCTCGTTCGGAAGCTTCCAAAACCCAAACCCATGGACCAAATCCTCTTAAATTTCAGAGACATAAATCGAACGGGAAGAAACATCATTGTACAAAATTTAAAGGTTCTATCTTTGTTGCTTTTGGAGATAATCTCGTTTGCGGAGATTATCTCCAAAAGCCCGGAATCATTCGGAAGCTTCCAGAATCCGAACCCATGGACGGATTTTGTCCAGATTCGAACTTAGCCTTTCTTTCGTAATTAGTAACCTACTATATAAATTTCATCAAGATAGCATCATTATTTTTTAAGTTATCGTGCGTACGGACGGACGGACGGACGGACATCGCTAAATCGACTCCGGCGGTGATCCTGATTCAGAATATATATACATGTCTATACCTAACTCGCTTCCTTTTGGTGGTTACAAACACCATACCAAAGTTAATATACCCTATACTTTAGGTGTAGGGTATAAAAAATAAAACAAAAATTATTAATCTGTGATTTTCTTAATAAAAATTATTGAAATAATCAAAAATAAAAACCAAAAAAAAATATTTTACTACAAATTAGGCTCAACGAAATAACTCCAAAGAAATAACTTGGCAATCAAAAAAAAAAAAATAAATAAATAAATCAGTAAATTGACTTCTTGCCAATTTATTTCATTTATCTTCTTTCGTACTTTTATTCATTATTTTCACTCACCTTATGATTATCACCTATTTTTAAAAATTAAATTATTGGGCATTCAGGAATAAATAACAAAAGAAGATTTCAGTTTTTAATATTTTTTCTTTTTAAGAAGGTGGTGTGCCATGTCACTTATTATGACATATGAACACGAGATAAATGAATCGATGAATAAAACTGAGTTAGAACTCAGATCTCACATTTTCAAACAAAAACTACGAGTTCGGGTGTAAATTTTATCTGAAAAAGTTAAATTTGAGTTCAAACTCAGTTTTATCCATCGATTATTTATATCGTGTTCATATGTCATAATAAGTGACATGGCACACCACCTTCTTAAAAAGAAAAAATATTAAAAACTGAAATCTTCTTTTGTTATTTAATTCCAAAGTCAATTGATCTTAGGTTTTATTCAGCTTTTATCTGATGAAGTTGTTTAACGGAACCTAATCAATTCACATTCACAAAAAAGAGTTTAAATTTATAAATTTAAATTGTATAATAAATTTAAGTAGGAACTTAGATTTTAAATTAAGATTTTATTTCATCATAAAATTGAATTTTTAATGTTTCGGTCAATAGTCAATATTATTTAAAAATATTATTTTCTTTTTTCAACTCATTTGATATTAGATTCAAGTTTTAAAAATTAAATTGATATTTTCTTATATCTGCTGAAACTTACAAGATTCCAGAACATTACTATATACGCAATCTATTATCAAGAACAGGAAATAATTTTAAAAAATTTTGAAAAAAATAAAAACAAATAGAAAAAAAGGATTTTATAATTAACTTCTCTGGTGTGGCTGTGAGTGTCATAACGGGGAATTATTTTTATAATGTGTGTGGAATTCGAACCCACACTTCCTCATTGTTTACTCTCACTCTTATCCCCTAGTCCACTGAAGCCCCCACATTCATTACACAATGTATTAATATGTAAAATATCACTTAACTAACCGCAAGTCTCGGACCTTTCAATCGAAAAGTCTCGGGTTCAAACCTGGGTCATATTACTATGATATTAATTATTATGGTATAAGCTATTATACCATAATAATTAATATCATAATATAAAATAAATAAATAATTATTGTACAAAGTAATAGATGACGTATAAACATAATATTGTATTTATTTCTAACGGTTTCCGAGATAACGCCCTTCAAAGTAATTTCGTTCACTTTTTAAAGAAATAACTCTTTGCCCCTGTGTAACATAGAATATTCGTTTAAGTTAACTGATTATGGTTATATTTAGATAATTTTGTAGGAAACGGTAAAAGATAAGAAAAAAAATGTATTAACTTAAATTGAAGTTGAGGAATAGGTGATTTTGAAAATGAAATAAAATTAATACCGTTTTTTTAAGGAAAAATTACAGTTATTTCATAAAAACAGTGAAAAATATCAATGTTTTTGGTATTTAAAACCTTTTCACTCTTTAACTACATGAAAGATAAATAAAAGTTGGAATATTAGCTTGAAAGCCCATAACTTCACCTAGCTAACGACACTTAAACGAATCTTCTATTTTATACAGGGGCAAAGATGTTGTTATTTCTTTAAAAAGTGAACGAAATTACTTTGACGGACGTTATCTCGAAAATCGTTAGAAATAGACCTTCCCCCCTCCCCCCCCTCCAGAACAATTTTTTGAGTTGGGAACATCCTGTATACTCAAATTTTTTATTTATTTTTTTTAATATCTCTGTTAATAAAATAATATAATAACAATTAAATATAAGGACATCGAAAAAAAAAAAAACAATTCAGTTAAAAATTGTTCAATAAAAATTATTAGAAATTATTTGTTTATTTTTATTTTTTTTATTTCTCCATTTTCATTTTCATTTTAAAACAAATCTCTATTTAAAAGTATATTTAATAAAAATTATTTTAATATTCTCATTAAAACCAATCATTTAAGCTATAACAAAGCTTCTCATAATTAACAATTTACTTTCATCATTTATAATACATTTATTTCCAAACAGTCTATTCAAAATTTTATTAACTGTCATTAATGTCCTTTATAAAATTAAAATATCCTTTTTTAATTAAATGTACAAAAATGTAAATGTTAACAAAATAAACATTCAAATAGCGTTAACAGTATTAGGACTAAAATTCTCCAAAAATTTTTAAAAATAATAAAATTAAACATTACAATTAAATTGTATTCAAGTGATTGTAAAAAGCTGATTTTAGGGAAATTTAACAAAAAAAAATTTTCTTTTTTATAAGAAGAGAGAAAAATAGCTTACACTTTGTTGGAAAAACACAACAGACACCAAATTTCTAAAGTTAAAAAAATTACTCATTTTACAGAAATAAATAATAAGAAAAACTGATCATGTCATAATTTTATAAAATCATCTATTAGACTGTTAGAGCCTTCTTGACCTTCCAAAAAGCATTAAAAAAACTCTTGGATCGTTATCAGTAAAAAAGGGTTTCCTTGCAAAATTTATTTGTCACAAATTGTCTATCTGTCACAAAATTTATTTGTCACTATGACAAATATTCAAATTTAAGCTGCTGTCTAATTCATTATGCCTAAAATTTCCATTAACAGACTGACGGACAAACACATTGTTTCATTCAGGCAAAAAATATTATGTTTTTTTGTTTTTTTTTTTTTTTTGAAATATAATAATTGTAAATTTGTATTTGTTTTCATTAAACCAAAAAGTACTTTAGATGAGAATACATTATTTCGAATTTTAAATAAATACAATTAAAAAGGGCAATACTTAAATTCAAGATTCGTGTCTCAAAATCTAATAAAACTTTTAAAAGGAATATAAAATAATGTACCAGTTGATAGTCACTATTAAAATTCGAATTATTTGTAAAGTATCTGTTATGTAAATGGATGATATCTGATAACAAAAGAGGGAAAATATTTAAAAAAAAACTTTAGGCTTCCAAATGAAATCAATTTTGTACTCGGAATATCAAACCTATATATGGATTATTTCTAGAACCAACACATATAACATCATAAACTTAGCCATAAATAATAGCAGAATCGGACGAGTGTCAAGTTTAAAATTTCTAGGATGTTTTAGCTAATGAAAACTAAAACTAAAAAATGAAAATAAAATATCCAACTGAATAATTGCTCGCGCACCTTTATAAAATATAAAAAAAAAAGTGTTAAGGAACCTCTTAATAAGCGTTAAGGAAACAATAATCCCGGTTTATTAGATAATACTTGTAATCAATATTTCTCTATGGTATGAAAGCGTATGAACTCTGAAAATTACGAAGATCAATTTATAAGCTTAAGGAATTTTAAATGTGGGTTTATCGAAGTAATATTGAACATTGTCTATCGTAGAATATCATAGGTAGAACAAGTGACCAATAATAAGAGCAATTTCTAAGTGGAATAAATAAAGTTCGTGAGTAATTATTAACAATAGAGCATGGAAAAACAACTTATTTAGATCATATAATGGACAAAGGCAAATTTAATCTTCTACAAGAAGCAGCACTGGATAGAGAAAGGTAATCGCAGATATCTAGTAGTGCATAAGAAGTAGTGGATATCTAGTAATGGATATGGGTTCACAAACACCATTTTACGTTCTTTACAGTTTTTGCTACTTTAGTCCTTTATTAACCAGATTCTGGTGTTTATAGGTATTATAGGTATTTTCAAAAATATTGTTAAGAAAAAAAAATAAAACACAATCGGCCGAATTTATAACAAATAGAATGTCTATTTAATCAACCATCTTATTCCACTTGGTATTCTAAAACTGATACAAATCTTCATGTACAAATCATATCACAGCTAATTCATTAATGGATCGCCCTACACTAACGGACACGATATTTAAACAAAGTAGAATGTAAACCAACGGGTTTTAAAAGCGCACATTTCCAAAAGACAATACAAACTGTTTAGAATTGTGAATTGCACAAAATCCTATACCTAAGAAAAACCGTTAACACAGGCAAAAATATATTACTGGAGCTTTAATTTTTATGTCTTGCCGAAGAAAAATTTGTGAAAGTGTTTAATTTACAGTTGCTTAAATATTGCAAATTTTCAATTTTTGAACCCTAATAGCTCTTAAACAGTGTGTGGTACAAAAATATTTTCCAAGTAAACTTATATTAATTCTAAAAGTTCTTTCTTGTCTCAAAATTTCAGGTTCCTAACGAAAGGCGTGCCGAAGTTATGACAAAAGAGATTTCATGCAAAATGTGGTTTTCAGATAACGGTAAATTTAAATAGTAAATTACAAAATATTGCGTAATTATGATATAGTTTCATAGAGATAACAAAATGTTCGGTCTTCTAGGGGTTTTAGATAGTAAAACTATTAACCAGAACCTGAGATATATATATCTGAAAATGGATTTTTTTTCGCAATTTTGAGGAGCTGTAACTGTGGAACCCTATACAGCCAAAAGAAACCGTTAACACACGTAAAAATATATTACTGGAGCTTTAATTTTTATATCTTGCCGAAAGTGCCTAAGTTACAGGTGTTTAAAAATTGCAAATTTTCAATTTATGAGCCGCCCTAATAGCTAATCAACAGGGGGTGATCGAAAAAACTTTTCTGAGCACACTTACTAATTCTGAAAATTCTTTCTGCCCTTAAAATTTCAAGTTTCTATTTAAAAGTGTTTTGGAGTTATAAGGGTAGAAAAATCATGCGAAATTTGGTTTTCACATAACGGTAAATTTAAATACTCAATTTAAAAAAATTGTATAATTTTGATATTAATTTACAAAGTTAAGAAAAAGTGTTAAGCAGAGCATGTGATACAGGCATTTAAAAATAGGGTTTTTTCAAAGTGCAAGAGGTTGTAGCTCCGTAATGAATGGGGCTACATAAAAAAGTTGTTCCACAAAAATAATGTTTTTATGAGACCTACCCATGGTTAAAATTTTTTTCTCTCTTTAATGGTGTAAAAGTTTTGTAAACAGACGGACGGACGGACAAAGTGCAATTTTTTTCAAATTTTTTTGGAAATGTGCTAAAAACAGTTAAAAATTTTTTAATTTTATTGACGTATCATTGTGTTTTGTAATGAAAAATTTCCCATTGATTGTAAAATTAATTTAAAATAATGATTTTCGAACAAAAAAAAAAAAAAAACATAATTACCACATTATTACAAAATAGGTATGTGTTTAATACATAAAGAACTTAAAAATAATTTTCATTACAAATTAATTGTATTGACAATGGAATGGTATATATATGTATATGTATATGTATATTGTTTATAAAATAGAAAGTGATTTTCATCGATTATGACATGAACAAAGAATTTTATACTTTTGCCATTATTTGAAATAAAATGTAATTAAATTTTAAAATTAATAATTGAAATTTTGACCAAATGAATAGCCATAAAAAATGAACATTAAAATTTATAAGAAATTTATTTAAGATAAGAGATTTTAATGGATACAAATTAAGTGAATAACTTTCAATAAAATAATAATAATCTTAACAAGACCATCATAATCCGGAAAAAAAAAATAATTAATATAATAAATTTATTGATCCATTGTATTATTTTGAGGTCATTTATTTTGTATAATTATACAGATATAACAATAAACTTTAAAAACTTTGTTTGTTATATCTTGATTATAGGATTGGAACAGATCATCTTTTTAATATTACCAATATTATCTAATGAAATTATTAGAGAAGAAAAGTTGTGTTGATTTCTTAACTACAACTACATATCACGACATAGAATCATTTTGCAGTTTGAGCAAAAGTGTAGCGTAGCGTTGAGTGTAGCGCAATTTATACTTTCAAGTTCAATATAATTAAATTTATTCAGAAAAGTTTTTTGATAAGGATTTAAGGAACCTTACGCATACCCGAAAAACTATTTGTGTTCCATAAAAAAAAAAACTGCAAATTAATACTCATCTGATAATTGTGGATGATGATATGTGATATTGTGGATTTGTGGATTATTATAAATTTTTTAGCACGTAGGTATACTATTTTTTTTTTTACGGTTTTGAGTAACTTATGTCGATTTTAAAAATGTCGATTCTGAAAAAGTCGATACAAAAATTATGACATTGTATATGTTGATATATTTATTGTTTTTTAAAATACCGATTTGAAAATGTTAAGGGGGACAATATGAAAACTTGGAACAAAATGTTGCTGGCAATAATGATGATAGTTCTGTCACACTTATTTTGTAAACAAATCTGAAAATCTATCAATATTTCCCAATTTTGTTGTTCAATAAATATTACAGTAACAATAGATTCAAAATAGTGGAATTGCCACCGCAACCTCCCACTAAAAAAATAATTAAAATTCTGATTTTGTAACCACCTTCTCTCCCAGAATATCTCCTAATTTTGTTTTAAATATACATATTTCGGTAAAAGTATTACAGTCCTAAAATTCAGAAAACCGTCAAAAAATCAATACAAAAGAACAAAAATGTCGAGAAAAAACATTTTAAGTGTCGATATTTTGTCTAGTCAACATTCTTGAAAATCATCATTTTTCATAATAAAAAATCGACTTTTTATACTTTGGCTTAATGGAAGTCTGAATGTTGCCATACCCCGTACCATATTTGGCAATCTAAATCTCTTTGAACAACGGATGAGCTATTGTTATTAATATTGACTTAAAGGAAAAATATTTCATTTTTTTTTTTAAATAAAAATACTATCAATACAAAAGAATGTCGACTTTCCTAAATTAAAGTGTTATCAGTCATCCATCACATTTTCTTTCATTTCATACATATGTACAATGAAAAACAAAATTGTGGCTTTGTAAAAAACTTTGTTTATTCAAAAAAAAAATGTTATTAAGTCACCAGTGTAAAGGGTATACTTCCATAAAATATATGAATATAATCCTAAAACTTATTTATTATCTCGATTTATTAAATCTTAGTTATTATTTATACCCTAGATATTATTTATACATCTTTTAAATATGTCTTGTGCCGTTGTAGTACGAATTGTACGAAGAGTATATCGGGTAGATACTGTAATAAAAATTTAAGAACTAATCAAGTGCATTATCTCTTAACTTAATTCGTTGCGAATTTTCAGAAAAAAAATCAAATGCAATTATCCAGTATTAAGTGCTAAAAATAATAATTTTCTACCCGTATGAATGTATGTTCAAAGGTATAATAAATTTGCCATTACGTTTGTGACATCTTAAAAGAGACTCAAGTGTAGCGATCAGATCGGAGTCGAATTTTGAGACGAATTAATCCATGTACATCTGTCCGCCCGTTCACACAATAACTCAAAAAATTAAGAAGGATTCTAAAAATTTTACTTTAATAAAATTGATAGTTTCAGTTTTATTGAAATTTTCTAAAAAAAATGTCACGTGCCAATAACTTTTGCAAAATTGGATTGTAGCTGAGCAGCAGGTTTAAGCAACCTATAAGCATAATTTATAGACCCATAACTTAAGTACTAAGTAATAAAGCTAGATATCTGAAATTTTGTAAAAAAAAATTAACAAGTTTTACTGAAACAGCAGATATTATTCATATATATACATACATACATATATTATAAAATATTTTGCTATTCAGTGTACATTTTTTAATTTTTCCATTTATTGAAGATTTTAAATTTATTTTGGCTCTTTGTTGAATTTCTCATCTTTTATTTTCTAATAAATTTTTATTCAATCTTTTCTCCTAAATCAAAATTATTAATTTTGTTTTTTTTTTTTTTTTTTGTACTTAAAAAGTTAAAATCACATCATATCAAATTATGATTCATGAATCATGCATGAATCTTGACATCATATGTTATGTTTATAAACCTTACAACAACAACAATTAAATATCAAAAAATAAAAATAAAACAGAACTTGTTCTCAATAAAATGTTATTATTTAATATTTTTTTTCTTTTCTTTTTCTCTTCAATCATATTATATACTATTCTAAGAATTTCTTTTCTGTCTCTGTCTCTCTTTTTATTTATATTTTTT
Organism: Poecilobothrus nobilitatus; assembly: GCA_947095535.1. Lineage (NCBI taxonomy): Eukaryota > Metazoa > Arthropoda > Insecta > Diptera > Dolichopodidae > Poecilobothrus > Poecilobothrus nobilitatus. Next base: position 264,420,571 of record OX352773.1, read on the forward strand.
TTGTTCAAAAAAATCATAATTGAGAATATATCATTTGAAATCCACTTGTCATATTTTTTTTATAATAAAGCAATAAAAAATGTATATAATGAAAGAAACATCAAATAAATACAAAGAAAAAAAAGAAAGAAAATATGTTATATTTCTCTGTTATCGCATGCTATATTTTATTTTCATGAAATTTATATCATGCTACACATTTAGTTCATGTTATACATTGGTTTACATAAAGCACATATTATTATTATATGAAAATGTTTTAAATTGAAAAATAAATTTTCTTTAAGTTTTTTCAATTCTTCACTTTTTTTGTTGCCGTTCTTGTTGTTTGCTCTTTTTATTTTTGATGGTGTTGTATTTAAAATGTGATACAAATAAAAATGAACGAAAACGTTTTGTACAATGTCTTGAAATAAAAATTTATTACGAATTTTTAAATAAAAAAAAATAAAAATAAAAATTTTTTTTATTTTGAAAATTTATTATATTTTGTAGTACGATTTTCTTTTTCTATAATTTTCAAAATAATGATATATAATATTATTCTGATACTACAAATTCATGCAACAAAGATATTTTTTTAAAATGAATCAAAGATAAAAAAAAAAAAGATAGCAAAAAAGAAACGAATTTTAAATTCTTAAATTTGCAGAGAATAAATCATATACACAAAAAAACATAAAAGAAAAATAAAAAAAAAAAAAAACAACTACAACATAACTTTGCACAATTTGTATATATATATATACATTATAATCTTGTATGATAAAAAAAAAAATAATATTATCTATCAATGTCAAAATATTACCTTAATACTGACATTGCACATTTTTTGATATATTTATATATTATGTAGATATATATATATTTTTTTCTTAATGCACAATAAATATTGTGAAATACATTAAAAATAAAATAAGTACATCCAAAAATAAAAAAAAATACGTCATTTTTTAATTTTTAAACAAAATTGCATACATTTAGGCGAAATAAAATGTTTGTTTATATTTTTACTTTTGTTTTTAATTTAGATATTATAATATTTAAATAAAACAGAATAATTTCGTATGATTTTTCATAAAGAAACTTTAAAATTAAATTCGAATTAAAAAAATTATACTAATAAATAATACCATAAAATTTATAAACACAATTGCGACCATTGACAATCCACCACAAACCAAATTCACTTAATCCAACTAAAATGAAACATCATATAATTGCAACAAAACTAATGATATAAAAATATTATTGTTCATTCAAAATATATAACACGTTTTTAAATTATGTTGTTTAGAAATAAAGGGCAACCCATTAATGAATAAAATTGAAGATATCTTAATATCGACGACGACGAAATTTTAGTTGCATGTGGATGGCCACAATTATTGTTTATAAGTGTGTATATGTTTTCATATTAAAGCGTGAATTCTCCGTCGATGGTCAGAATTGTGTTTATTACTTAATTATAATGAATAGTTATCACTCGTTTAAATTTCATCGAATTTTAATATGTATTTTCAAGCCCTTAGAAACCTTTCACAAAATATCATTGATATTAATGATGAAATAATAGATTCTATACCTGTTAATAGTTTAAATTAATACCAAACGACTTATAAGGTATACAATAACTTAGTTAGGCGAAGTTAGGTAGATTTTCATAACAACGGGTTGATCTTTACCAATTGCAACCATTTGATTTTAATAATAAAAAAATGACAATTACCATCGATTAATGAAAGAAATTATCATAAAAGAATATTTATTTCATTTTATTTTTAATTGAAACAACCAAAATAACTTTATTTAAATCAGTATTTAATTGATTATTTATAGTTGATAGAAATTGAACCTCATACATATAATTAAAAAGTCATTCAGAATTCAAATGTTTATATAAAAATATACATATATGATAATGAATGATAATATAAATGTAGTTATATACTAAACAATTATTTAATGTCTGTTATAAAATAACAATAAAGTCCTACTTAAAATACTTATTAAATACTTTTGATGTGTATGTACCTAGACTACATTACATCTTTAACGATTAACTATACTCTTATCTCTAAATCGCCGCAAAATCGGTATTGTAATATAGAAGTTTTAATGTGATACTGTCCAATTGGTCGACAAGCCAGAAGGTAAAGCTTTCCCTGATTAGACTTTTACACAAGCTGCAAAGATAAAGAGGAAGAGTAAAAGATGAACTTTTCTAGGGAAATTCTTCTTAAATAACCTTTTTAATTTTTTGGAGGTCGTTCTTAATCGATTTACATCGTTTTGTAATAAGCTTCCAATCGTTTAGTTTGAAGAAAACCTAATCTAGGATATCATTACAGTCCTAAACTAAATTAAGTGTGCATCTGCAATCCCTTTTCGCCCACCTACCTATAACTACTTAAAAAAATGCCCACTTATTCTTTAATACTTTAAATATAAAATTAAAATATTTAGAAACTCTAAACTGATCTATTCCAATATATTATTCATATTTTTAAATATATTATATTTTATTTTTAAAATTATTTAATTTTGTTTTTACTTTTTTAAAAGAAATCAAAAATATTTCTCTTCCCCTTTTTGAAATTCAAAAGAGAAAAAATCAAATTTTATTTTCTATATTTTCTCAATTTTTTCCAAATTTTTTAAATTCTCTAGACAAAATTACAAAATTTTAAGATGAAAAATCTAAAAAGTATTTTTAAGTCATTTTTATGAGCGATACACTATGAATCAAATATTATTTTTCTATTTTTTTTGTTTTCTTTTTTTTAATTTCTAATTTTCTTTTAAAAATAAAATACTGAAAATAGAAAAAAAAATTTTGAAGGAAAATTTATTTGAATTTAATTAAAAATTTATAAAATTCACGCAAAACTCAAATAATCGATAGCAAAAAATATTAACAAAATTAAGTGAATTTTTATTTTATGAAACCATTCAACCCCCTCTCCCCCCAACTTTAAAACTTTATATCCTGAATTTATAAATGTATGTGCAAAGATGCAATGCAATTTACTGAAAATGTTATTAAAAATAATTAAGATAAATTTTCTTTATACTCTTATCAAAAATATTATGATGGAAAATCTCTGAAAAATCTATGAAAATTATTAAGATAAGAAAATTAATGACTTTTTAAAAATGGATATTTTATTGTAAAATTTTAATGGAATAATGGAAGTATATTTCTTAAATGCACATAGTTATACACATTAGTGTTATATAAATTTATAACTTGATAATATTACACATGAATTCTTCATAAGAACTAAATGAATATAATTATATTTAAAAAAAAAAAACAAACTTCTATACAACATATTCTCGATTTAGACAAATTTTCAAATTCTGATCCTATTTTTAAAATCAAAAAACAATCCGAAACATTTGAATACTTTGTGCATAGCTAAAGTGTCATATTAAGTGTTTAAATATCTATTGGATCAGTGTCTAAATTAGATGAGTGTTCAAATATCTTAAGTATATCGAATCATTGTACCTGTTGATATAATCTACAAATGATGATGATGGATGTTGTATTTTTATTTCTATCAATAAAACTTACTTTTAATTTTCAAATATTTTAAATACATATTATAGCAAATAAATATTAGAATCTCATAATAGCAAATAAAACAAAAATTATGAGATGCAATACAAGAAACCAAAGGGGCATAAAAATAGATAATACACCAATTGAAGATGTAAAAAGTTTCGAATATCTAGGCAGCATCATTGGCACTAATGGAGGAACCATGAAGGATATAGATAACAGACTAGGCAAAGCAAAAGCGGTATTTGGCAGATTGAGAAATTTTCAACGCCTGTGTCAAATCAGTGCTGTTATACGGAATTGAAACCTTACTAAACACCAGTAGCCTTACTAACAAATTGCAAGTCTTCATAATCAAATGCCTTCGAATAATCCGCCAGATATTCTGGCCAAACAGAATATCTAACAGCCAACTCTGGAGTATTAAAAACCAAATAAGAAGTGAGAAATACAAATGGATCGGGTACATAATCAAGCGACCAGAAAACATGATAGCCAGAGAAACCCTGGATTGGCAACCACAAGGAAGAAGAAACATAGACATAACCAGAAATAGTTGGAAAAGAACAATATTAAAAGAGATAGGTAAAATGAACAAATCATGATCACAAGTTAAATCTATAGTACAAAATGAAAACAGATAGAAAGACTTAGTGGATGTCCTATGCTCTCTGGCGGAGTTGTAAAGAAAAAAAAAATAGTTTAAATTGGATTGCGTTATCTCTATACTATAACTACACATCACAACAACAATTATACCAAAGATTTATTAAGTACTTAATTTCTGTTTTGTTAACAAAGCGAAATGGTATTTAGCGAAATTGTGCTTCTAATTTTTCACTTTTTGCCCCTCCTTAGTATCATTTGACGATTCCCAACTTGCTGATATGTATCTGGTAGATCTTTTTTTAATGCAGCAAATCCATATAATTATTTAAAAAAAAAAATTATATCTTTGTTCTTTTCAATATTTTCAAACGTAGCTCATAAGCTTTTTATTTAACTTTCCAATCTTTAAAGAATTAATTGAATTTTTACACAAAATATCTTTTTTTTTTTTTTAAAAAAAAGTAAAATCAAAGAATGATCAAATAATGGGAAGAAAAAAAAAAGGAAATAGAAACTTTAAAAGAAATATTTTTAGGAACTTGAAAAAGCGTTACTTCATATTCTTAATGCAAAACTATACTGTCACCATTATTGAAATTGAAACAATAAATGCAATTTCTATATCCCATTTTATATGATTAGTTAATTTATAATATTGGAAATTTAGGATTTAATGTGATTTATTGAGCTTTTTTTCTTTTCCCAAATATAAATGCATTATAAAATTCTTATAAAATAAAAACAAATTGATTATTCATACAGAATGCTAAAAAATTTCAACCTAATTTTAACATACATTTTACACAAAAGAAAGATTTTAGTAAAAGAAAATATAAATATGTAATCTATCTTGAAAATACTATCATAAGACTGCATTTCATTTGACTGGATTTCATTTATAACCAACTGTAAAATTCGCCTTAATTCTATGTTTTAGATACAGTCAAGTGAAATAGAGTTAACTGAAATACCGGCAAATGATTAGAATCAAATGAGACTATAGACAAATGAAAAGCATAATTTTAACATACATTTTACACAAAAGAAAGATAGTTAGTAAAAGAATATATAAATATGTAATCTATCTTGAAAATACTATCATAAGACTGCACTTCATTTGACTGGATTTCATTTGTAACCAACTGTAAAATTCGCCTTAATTCTATGTTTTAGATACAGTCAAGTGAAATAGAGTCAAATGAAATACCGGCAAATGATTAGAATCAAATGAGACTATAGACAAATGAAAAGCACGCTAATGACATGTTCCCATCTGATATCTTCTGACAAGAAATCTTAACGAGTCATTTATTCTAAAAAAGTTAAGTAAAAGTAATATGTCCAAAAAAAACTGTCAGTTTAGTTTGATTTAAATTTTAAATTCTAATCTCATCTAAAACAAAAAGAAAGAATTGGCAAACAAATAGTAACAAGAAAAATGAAAAAAAATTATACAAAAGATTTTAGGCAGAATTTTCTTTTGTTTCCTTTTTGCCTAAGGAAGATGAAAATTTTCCCAAAACACCAACAATTTCCCCTTGTCAGATTTTCACTAACTAAACCCACTTCTGTTTTCAATCAATATATAATCGGATGAAACCGTTAATAACTGCCCAAACATTATATTGACGCGGTATGAAAACGAAAAGGCTTAGATAGGAATGCGAAAGTTGTAATTGGAGAAGGTAGTTAGGGAACAAGAAATCTGTCTATTATATTAATATTTTTTCTAAACAATGATGAAGTCATCTACAGTTATGAAATGCAGTAGTATATACTTTCTTGCCTGTGATAAAAACTAAAGGGGAAAACTTCACTTTTAGAACTAGAAGACAAATTATCTAAAATTTATAGCTCAGATACATTATTTAGATTAAAAATATATAATATATTTCTATCATTATTTTAAACATTTATTTATTCCATCAAATCTTCTATTAAATATTTTTAATATAAAACATTTTACATATACATATATATTTTTAACATCATTACCCAAAATTTAAAAATAATGCAATTTTAATTTTTTTTTTTTTCCTCCATCAAAAAAAAAAAAAATATTTAAAGAAAATTTCGAATTTATTTGTTTACATTAAAAACTACAGCAAAAAAAAAAAAGAATTTGGATAAAATTAAACATTTTTCACTTACCTCACTTATTTTGGTACTCCTTCTCCTCTTATTTTCCACAATGATTCCTTCCCTGTAAAATAAAAATAACACAATTTTTAAAGTATGCAAACATGGATGAAAATAATTTTAATAAATGCGATTTTAACATAAAAAAAATCGAAGCGAATATACAAAAAAAAAAAAAAAACACCACAACAACAACAACAACAAAATAATGCCCATAAAATAGAAAGTTTTTAGAAAATTTTTAAAATTTTCGTCACAAAATGACATCACATTTGGAAAAATTAGAGACGATAAAAAGAAAATTTTTGAATTTCCTAAATAAAAAAAAAAAAAAAAAAAAGAAATTTCTCGCCATACAGACTTAGGCGCAATTTAAAAATAGGACGGTAAAATATTTATGTATACATATATATATATAATTTTATATTTTAATAAAAATATATGTATATACATATATACACGTATATAATTCACTTGTATACCTCTTATTTCGTTTCAGTTTTTAATCAGTTGGATCAATTTGTTTTTATTTTTCTCTTCTCTTTATTTCTCTTTTTTATTTTTTCTTTTTTTTCTTTTTTTTTTTTGTATATTTATTTATTTTACATGCTTATATTTTATTTGCTGATTTGCAAGTTGTTTTACCTTGAACAGATTCTACTTTTTCTCTGACAAATAATTATATAATTATTTTTTAACATTGAATTTCAAATATAATTTTATTAAGTTATTTATTTTTTTTTTTTTCTGTATTTTATTTCATTTTCTCTAAAACATTAAATTTTATTTTTTATTCATTTCAGACATTAGAAAATCACCGGACAATATAACAAATATAAATTCTACAATAACAACAACAAATCAACAACAACAATCAAAAATGGTATCACCAACGAATTCAACAAATGAAAACGAAGAAGATTTATTTAGAACAATTAACGAATTATATAAAAATGTAATACAAAATAATAATAATAGTAATAATAATAATAATAATAGTAATAATAATAGTAATACAAGTAGTAATGATTTAAATGATCAATATAATACAAAAAATTATAATGGAAATCAATTAAATTATCAACAACCGTCTACAACAAGCACTAGTTTGGATTGGAACACATGTAATAAATCAAATAATAGTTTATTAGGGAAGACATCAACAATTCGAAGAAAACCAAAATCAAAACATAAAAAAAGAAAATATAATGAATATACAAAAGAATATGAATCATATTCATCATCATCATCATCATCATCAGCATTAACATCAGCATCATCAACATCATCATTAGAAGAAGATAATACATATCATAGTAAAAATGAAATGAAACAAAATAAAAATGAAACAGAAAATGAAAAATTAACAAATTCACAAGAAGATTTAGTAAGTGAATTAAAATCAATTTTAGAAAATGTATCATTTGATTGGCGTAATTTAAAAGTTGATCATAACGATAATAAAAATAATAAAGAACAAGAAAATAATAGAAATGATAATAAACAATTATTAACAAATGGTAATTATCAAACAAATGAAACAAGTGAAAGTGAAATTGAAGATGATGATGAAGAAGAATATTGGCATTTTAAAATTGAACATAATGATCCAAAAAATTTACAATCAAAATCAAAATCAAAATTAAATAATCAAAATAGTAGTTCAACAACAATCACAACAACACCAACAATATTAAAAAATAAAGAAAATATATCACCAATAAAAACAAGATCAAAAAAATCTTTTGATAGTGCTAAAAGAAGTGGATCAGAAATAAGAACAAAATCAAAAACAATTAGAAAAGATGAAACAGAACCAAAGAAAAAAATTAAACTTGAACAACAACAACAACAGCAGCAGCAGCACATAAATGATAATATGACAACATCAAGTGATGATAATGATTCAGATGAAGAATTTTATCATTTTAAAATTGATTCAAATTATAAGCCATCACAATCTCAACAATATTCATCACCAATTGTCAAATCAATTGCTATGGAAACAACTGAAATGAAAGATATTACAGTTGGTAAATCAAAAAAAATTTTAGATGATCCTGGTTTTGATTGGTCTGTTATAGAAGAAACTAAAGATAGTGAAAATGATACAGATACTGGACTTTCATCAGATACAAATACAGCACAACCAATAATATCATTTGAATCTGATGTTAATTTTGTTAATAAACAACAACAACAACAAAAACAATTGCAACAACAATCAGAATATGGAACAACTGATATTGAAACAATTTCAACAGATAATGATAACGAAGATGAAGAATTTTGGCATTTTGAAATTGAAAATCCAAAAACTAATAGTATTGTTGATGTAAATAAAAAATTAAATAATAATTCAATAAAAAATAATGATGAAAGTGAAACAATAACATTAAAAGAAGATGATGATGAAGAAAATACATATAATGAATATGATACAATAACATCAAATCATAATTATAAAAGTGTTTCAAAACAAAAAAGTATTCTAGAAGATGAAGGTTTTGATTGGGATTTTTATGAAACAGAAGAAAATGTAACTGATAAGAAAAATGAAAATGAAAAACTAGAAAAAATAAACAGTAAAGATAATATTAATAATGATGAAAATAAAACTAATGAAGAAAATAAGGCACGTAATGACACAAATATTGCAATTCCAGCAATTCCAGTCCGAAGAAATTGGACTGAAGAAGGTGCTTGGTGGTTAAATGAAGAAGAAGAAAAAGATGAAAATAATGAAGAAGAAAAAGATGAAATAAAAGACGATTCAAACAATACTTGTGATAAAACAGAAAAAATTAAAAATTTAGAAAAAAATAAATTAGAAAATATTGAAAATAATATAGAAGATGATATTCCAACTCCTACAATTCCAATACAAAGGAATTGGACCGATGATGGAGCATGGTGGCAAAATGATGAAAATAATACAGAAACAAAACAAGATAATCAACAAAAAGAAAGTGATACAAGTTCAGAAAATATGGAACAAGAACAATTAATTAATGTTCAGGAATCCCCATTAAAACAAAACACAAAAGAAGAAAACGTATGGTGGTTAGATGAAAATCAATTAAACAACGAAGATAATAATGACAATATAACCAATATAAATGCAAACAATGAAGCTTTAGAAGAAGAAAGTGACACTATGACTAAATTGCATCCTGTGAAAAGAAATTGGACAGAGGAAGGTGCATGGTGGTTAGATGATGAAACTGATGAAACTGATGAAAATAAAACTGAAGAACAATGTAATAATGAAAATTCTTCATCTTCAGAAAATATTGAAACTGATAATAAAGAAAATAAAAATGAAGAAATAATTAATGAAAATATTAATGATAATAATGAAACTGAAACAGAAACAAAAACAAATCCGATTCAACGAAATTGGACCGAACAAGCACCATGGTGGTTAGACGATGATGATGATGTTGATAACAATAATGAAAATGATAAAGATAAACAAAAAAATATGAATAATAATGAAGATTCTTCAACAAATAAAATAGAAAATAATAAAACTGAAATAAAAAATGAAATTAATTTTAATGATGAAAATAGTGAAGATAATAAAACTGGTGATACATCAAAAATTGATAATGACAACTCTATAACAAATAATACAGCATTAAAATATATTAAGAAAAATTGGAGTGGTGATAGTCCATGGTGGTTTGATGATCAAACAAATGATAATGATAATGATGATAATAATGATGATGATGTTAGTAATTATTATTATAATAATAACAATAATAATGAAGGGGGATCATCATCATCTAATCAAAATATCAATATAAGAAATAAATTAAGAGAATTGAATTTAAATAATGATACCGAAGAAGAAGAAGAATGGATCTATGAAGAAGTTAGCGAAGAAGAAACTGATGAAGATTATGATAGTGAAGGTAAGTTTTTTTTTTCTTTTTTAATTAATTCCAATAAAATTAGTTTTAAAGTTTTATTTCAATTTAATAAAGTGTACGTTTTTAAATTGTTTTTTTTTACTAATAATTAATTTTCATATAGAAAAGCGCAATAAGCATAAAAAAAAATCTATAACAAATTACTATTTTTCTAATACATAATTTATAAAAGCAATATTTTAAACTTTATTTTATATTTCTTTCCTCATCTCCCAGCTTAGTTTTTTTTTTTCGAGTTAATAAAACTTTTTTAAAGCTAAAATTGTATATAGACCCCGAAATTGACATGCATAACTCTAGTTTTTTTTTTTTTTTTTTTTTTAATTCTTTCTGCAATTAAACAATGTAACATAAGCCATAGACTCCTCTTAAGTTTCTTTTTCTTTTTTTACCAAAGTTTAATTATTCTTAATAAAGAAAAATGAAACCTAGATTTATAGATGTGATTTTCTTAACACAGTTTTTGAAAAAAAAAAAAAAAAAAATCAAATTCTTTTTTAGAAATCTCAAAATAAAGAGCATTAGAACGTAATTGCGAACGAAAGAAGGCAAAAGATTATATATATAATCGGATGAAACCTTTTCTAATGGAAATTTGATTGTATTCAAACTAAATCGAAATGGATACTGGATAAAAAACAAAATTGAATAAATAACTACGAAGCTATGAAATTAAACACAACTTTTGTATCAAATATGTTAATTAAAATATTAAAAGTTGATAAATTTGTTAAATTATTTTTAAGCAAAATTGTTAAATAAATGTTAAAAAAAAAATTAAAAGAAAACAAGAATACTTTTAATATACTTTAGTAGTTATAATAACAAAATAACTGTTACTACTACAAAGAAAGGTCAAAAAAATGAAAAGTAAGTTTAATTTTAAGCACTAAAATTAAAAATTCTGCGAAGCCTAAAATTATGCAAATTCAAAATTTTAAATATGATTTTTTTGTATTTCTTTTTTACATTTTAAAGGTTGATTTTCAGTACAACGACCGGTGACGATGTTGTGACAAGATCGGCAATGTGCCAATTCATACTCTACCCACTCCGGCCATGATGGCAAGTTATTTTCTATTTATGAACATAACGGCAACGTGATTTTGCTTATTAATTTTTTATTTTTATGTCTTATATTTCTTATGAATATTTTCCCACTAGTAAAGAGGACATGGCGACATTTTGGCAGTAAAAAAAAATATGTCGTTGAGAAGGATATTACGGTACATCGTCCTTGATATTATTGTCATTTAGTATGAAACATATTCGTAAGAAATGTATAATATGAATAAAAATGTCATCACGATGTGGTGACAGTGTCGCCATGTGCCTTTGTATATCTTTGTATATCGAAAATAAATCTTTAATAATAAAGACAGATAAGTGTATGTGGTGATAAATAACGATATATTTACTTTAACGTTATAGATAGAAATTAAAAAGAGCACCACTTTTTTTAATTTGGAATATTATCTGTTTGGTGACATTAAACCTTAGATAGAATTCAAAAAAAAAAAAAAAGAAAATAAGTGAAAGCAGCACCCAGTATTTTCAAATAAAATATGAATTAAACTCCTTATTAAAAATTTACATATGGGACTTGGAAACAAATTTAATATCTATTCTTAATTCTACTTATAACAAAAAAAAAAAATTAATTTTCTCGAATCCAATATTTCTTTAACCATAAGGATAATTTAATTTTATAAAATTTTAACGAAAGATTAAAAAACTTGACTTTTTATAGCAGCGATATTTAGTATACCTTAAATTTCTAAGTAATGACATAAGGTTTTATAAACGCGACTTTTTTCGCTATATTTTTTTACAAACAAATTTCCAAATGGTATGTTAAAATTGACAGTTCGGTAGGGGTGGACATCTGTCACGCTTCTTGTTTCAGGTTAGCAAACTTTAATTTGAGGCATTAATCATTTTTTCTTGTTTAGAACACGAGTTTAGTCCAACCCAAATACATGCTTTATACTCAGCCCTGTATAATTCAAAACATAGAAACTTATATAAATTATAATAATTTTTTTAAGTAAAATATCAAAAAAATATCAGAAAAATACAAAAGCAGTTCTTTATGATTAAATTATACTTTTGTTTTTGTCCGGGCCAAAATTATGAGGTTAATGAATTTTTCTGAAAGATTATGATTATAACTTTTGATATAAATTTAATAAATTTTTTATAATTGAATTTTCATTCAAATAAAATAAAAAATTTCAATTATTATAATTAAAAATAATTATACTTTATTATGTATATATACAAAAATAAATATGCCTAAATATTTAATTAAATTTCTCAGACATAATCCTATTAAATCTATTTTTAATAGATTTCTAATTTCATATTATATTACGCATATATATAATATATATAAAAAAAAATAAAAATAATTAATATGTTCTTTTGAACCCATATAAGAATAAAATAAATGACTTTTAAAAAATTACAATTAAAAAATAAAAATACATGTCCTTTATTTCGATTTTAGACATCATAAAAATACCAAAAATGTCAAAAAAAACTTTTTAACTATCTACACAGAATTATCAGAATTGATTTGATAATGGATATATAATTACAATGATTTTCATATATGTTACCTATATCTATCTATAATGATCAGATCTTTTAACAGACACATAAATGACACCTTAAATATAAATTTCAAATAAACTATACTACTAAACTACTAGACTAGAAGATAAGAATAAAAATTATGTCCTTTTTTTTATAATTATTTTTTTTAAGTTAATAATTTAATTGTTTATTAATTTTTACAGTAATTTTATATATAAAAAAAAAATACATTTAGTCGAGTATCTTGTAGATATTTAATATCACGTATCATGTAAATATTCTTTTCCAAGTTACGATCCTTTGTTTAAAAAAAAAAAAAAAATTTTTCTTAACTTAATCAGAGTATACAATCTGGTAACAATGAACTTATGAGATTTTATCTTTATAAGCATTAACTTAAGTTACTCTAGAGTTTTATTTATTTTGAGAATTCACCTATAACTTTGGAGACACACGTTTAATTGTATAGGAAAATAGAAATTAAATTTTTAAATAGGGTGTTTCACAATAAACATGCCATAGAACAACTGCAGTTTATTCTAGTCTAGAGTATTCAAAACAAACAAAAAATTTAATTTGTAGGTGAGGGGTTTATTCTCAGACATTCAGGAAATAGATTTAGTTTTACGTCTATAAAATCGAAACCATATGAGAAAGAACAAAGAAAAACCTTTTGTTTGATATTGTTATGTTTTTAATAAAAAAGAATTAAATGATATTTTTTTGGTGGAAGAACATACATCTCTCCAATATATCTCTTTTGAAGAGACTTGGATTTATGGTTCCATTCTATATAATTATAATACCCCTTTTAAAGACATACAACTAAATTAAATTTAGCCAGTAAGAAAATTTTTAAAGCCACATATCCTCCAAGCGGTTGAGAATGTACCATACGTCCTCCAAAACAAATTTTTTATCGGTTTATCGCGAAACATCTTATATATTCATTTTTTTTTAAATATCTCAATTATATTTTTATGTTTTTAATTGTAAAATTAATCGAGTATATTACATAGAAAGTTACGAGATATTTTAAAAACATGACAGTAAAAGTTATAAATAACATGTGACCGTAAAAGTTAGAATAACAAAGATTTTATGATTAGAAAAAGACGTATATATAGTAGTTACTTTCAATATACTTTCAATATACTTTCAAAATGTATAGTTGTTCGATCTATAGTGAATTTAAGAATTTTCAGTTGTACTCCTAGAAATGATGATTATGAAAAATTTATTTTGAGATCTTCAAATTAAATTATTCTTAAAGACTTCAAGGAAAGGCTGTTCCCTTTCGTTTTTTTTTTTTTTTTAAACGAAAAATAGCCAAACTCTAGGAAAGGATTCCCTTGTACATTATTGGTGTAGGTTTGACTAATTGGCGCAAAAATTGAAGGATAAAAATAGAACAAAAAGGTAAATTGTATACGAACTTGAAAAGGTTCTTTTTGAATAAGTGTAAATTGTAAAATAGAATATTGATAACAGAGGGGAACACATTCGGTGGGAGCATGTTCCACATTTTCGCAATCCTCACAATAATGAGTTTCCGTAAACAGTTTTAATTTAATTTTCCACAGTATAGATATGGGCACTTGTTACCTCTGTTGTGTATATTGGAATTGTTTGAGAGAAGATATTAATGATTTTAATTCATTTAAGCAAGTGACGGTTCCTACGAGATATCTAATAAAAAAGAGATAAAGTTCCCTTATTCCGATGAATGTTAAGAGAAGTAAAAATTACTAAAACAATTATTTATTACATTAAATTCTAACTCCGTTCCCAGAAGAATTTTGTACCTTAATTTTTTGTTTTTTCAATATAATATTATCAGCATAAATAAAATGTGCATAAAAACCTATAAGACAAAATGCTATTGTTTAAGAAAATTTAAGTTTGTTTTTTTTTTATACTTATTGGTACTCTTATATCTGTGACCATCATTATCGCGAAAAGATTGATAGGAGTATATTATCCGCTTTTACGTATAACAAATTATTTTACATAGAAATTTATAATCTATAAAAAGCTAACCAGCAAAACAATTGACAAAAAATAATCATAAATTAGATTTTAGAAAGAAACCTTACACTTTAACATTTTACATATTTTCTGAGGCAGAACCACAAAATGAGAACAACGCACCCCTCTGTTTTACGACGTCTTATTATTGAATGAAGTTATTTTACAAAAGATTTTTTTTACTCTTATTTAAATTAAACATTAATTTATATCTTATATATATGAAAATTTTTTAATTTTGTACAAAAATTCAAATCTTACAGACATTTTTCTTTTTTTACGGGAGTTAGGTGGGAACAATCAAAAACCTCTAAAGAGTAGCCATACAAGTACGAATCTTCTATTAACCTGTGTCTCTTTAATCCACTTAACACAATTTCGCTTTTTAACCAAGCAATAAGCTGGGATACCTTTAGTATTATTGTACCACCACCTAGGTGATAAAATGTAATCATCCCTAATTTATTATTCAAAATAATAACTTCTACAAAATTTAGTTGTATAAAATATTGTCCTCAAGATCACGAACAATTTTTATTTAATGAAAATAATCTGAATGAAAATCTTCTGACAAAATTTTATAACTAATAATTTTTAATTTAATTATAATATTATATTTACTGGGTCAATGTTAAAACAAAACACTCACGCAAAAAAACATTAATTATTATTTCACCAGTGGTTTTAAACATGTCATTAAATTATAAACTTTTTAATTTATAACAATAAAATATCGTTAAAAATTTTTTTTATTTTTTTTTTAATATGTATACAAAATTTTAAATTGAATCTTTAAAATAGATCCCATACTAGAAATAATAATTATTTATCAATAAATATATAATATATATATTATATACTGTTTTTTGTTACGAAGATCGGTGGAAAACTGCAAAAGTCACCCAGAGAAATTGCATGTCATTCTTCGGGATAGTGTTGAACTTTAACAAAATAAAACCACCTTTAGATTTAAAACAAACTTTAGATTGGGACCTTTACAAACACACAATTTTGTTTATAGGGTAAACTCATGCGATAGCATCCACTTCACTCATACGATACCAACTGATTCCACAAACAAGTCCTGGGCAAATTTTCAATAGCTGCTATTTTAAAATGTCTAAAGAGTAAGGGAGAGGGCCATCTGTCACACTCTTTTTTTTCGTAAAAAAACTTTGAATGGACAATTAATGAACGAATTAAATTGGCAAATGATTTTTTTTTCGTCATTTTATTCTCAGTTGTTAATTGTTTAATAGAATTTTAATCAGTAAAAGAATTTAAAAAAAATTTTCGCAGTTCAAAAGTCAAAATGTTTCAGAAGGGTAAATTATTATATGAAGCAATATATTTTTTTTACTTTATAACCCACAAATCAACACAAAACACAATTTTTTTAAATCCTTCTTTCGTATAGTCAAACTTATTTCGAGACAGACCTCCAAAATGGAATTTCTAATACCAGATTCGACAGTTTAAAAAAGTATTTTACTAACAAAATGGACATTTTTTATAGCATTAAAACATTTTCATAATTATTATAATATATTTATTAATAATATTTTTAGAGATAAATAAATCTTTTTTCTAGTAAAAATATAATTTAAATGGCAACAAAAACATATTTTTTGTAAAAGTTAATTTAAATATACTATACATTTTAAATTTAATACTGACCATAAAAATACAAATAATTTAAACTAAATAATTTAACTTAATGTAGTTCAAAGTTCGCTTTTCTAATAGCTTCTATGGGACTCAGATATTGATCACTTGATATCAAGAATCATTTCCTTTATAAATGTCATCAGAAAATCGGAGGTCCAACTTAATAACTCTATGTACTAGTTTCAATTCACGGCAAAAAATATGGTTGAGTTCATATTTGCAGATCGTTCGAAGTTCTACAAATGCAGAGCGTTTTTCAGGCAATACTGCAAAAAGTTTGCGTTTTTGTTTTAAAAACTTTAAAAAATCTGCTGTCATATTTGCAGAATGAAAATTTATGCTGTCGATAATCAAAACATAACATAACCATAAATACCTTTCAATTTTTTTTTTTAAATGTCAAAATACAAAAATTTAAATGTCATATACAATGAAGTGCAGTAAACTGTTTTTAAAGATAAGGCTGCATTTTTCAGTTTTTTGATTTTCTGTTGCAGAGTGGCGGCGCTGACTGAATAAGAATTATGTTTTAAGATCTGCAAACATGAACTCAACCTATATGATGTCTCTAGCATCAGTTGAATCAACTGACAGAAGCCAAATTGAATGAATTCTTATATTAGAGTTAAAAAAGATAAACACAATTATTATTGTCAATTCCATTTAAATAATTAATAAATAATAAACTAAAATAAATTAAGTTTTGACCAAAAGTTTTTTGAACCGACTAAGGTTTTATAATTTGCCTCATTCGTCCAAAAAAAAAATCATATTAAAACTTTGCTCAAAAATAACAATATGCAAAATACAAAATTTTAAAATTATTTTATAACAATTTCATATTATTTTATTCACTTTAAAAGGAATCTAAAATAAAAAAAAAAACCAAAAAAAAAATTTTTTTTTTTTTAAATTAAAAAAATAAATCTAAAATTTTTATATTTTTAATATAAATGAAAAACAAAAAAAAAAATTAGAAATTAAAAAAATAAAAATCCAACACATTTTTCCGAAATTTTCCTTCTCTCAAAAAAAAACAAGAAAAAATAAATATATATACATATATATATATATATATTTTTTTTTTTTTCATATCATAAATAGAAAAAATCATTTTTCTCAGTTTTCTTCAGAACGTCGGAAAAGATGTGCGCAATATTTACCGAATTAAAGCTACAAAATTTCATTTTTCTCCTAAAATATTGAAAAAAAAAAGAACCAAAAATATCCAAAAAAAAAAACAAAAAAATAAAAAATTCTTTTAATAAAATTTAGATAAAATTTTTCATAAAAGAAAAATAAAACAAAAAAATCGAAAACGAACTAATAATTGATAATAATTTTAAGTGAAAACACACCACCCTGGAACTAAATTAATAAAAGTACAAATTGAAAAAATAAAAATAAAAGAAAAACAAACAAAAAAGAAAACACACGAAAAAAGTTTTAAACTAAAAAAAAACGGTACTTTTATTTAACAATAAAATTAAAATCTGCCCTAAAGAGTTTCTTTTACTTCTTTTTCATTTTTAAATAACGTGCCTCTACTATACATACATTTAAACTCGATCAGATACAAAAAAAAATATACATATATATATATATGAATATATATATATACTTATTATATTAAATTAATATTTTATTTATGTTATATTTATATACTTACACCTACGCCTACCTCCCATACTACATGCAAAATATATGTATGTAAAAATAATCAAAAAATAAAAAAAAAAACAAAAATAGAAATAAAAATAAAAAACCAAAAATATTTCCAAAGGAATAACCAAATAATAACAATAACAAACACACATTTAATATTCATAAAAACACACTAAAATAATATATAATACATAATAGATTTTTAAACACGTATATATACATAATATAATAACAATATATAATATATATAATACATAAAAGGTGAATGTGACGTTTTTTAATATAAGAAAATACAAAAAAAAAAAAAGTGATGAGTAATAAAATAATTATTTTAATCGACAGCCGCCATCATTAATTATTTCGAATATATTAAATTTAATAAATATATATATATATATAAGTACATATACATAAATATATACTTATATTAATCAATTACACGGTGGAAATTATTATTTTATTAAAAAAAATTTTTTTTAATTTTTCTTTAGTTTATTTAAAAAAAAAAAAAAAAATGAAAAATTCATTATTTGTGAATTTATTTGTGTTCGTAAAGAATAAACTTTTAAACACATATATACATATTACATATATATACATATATGAACTTTTATATATAAAACAATTGAAGAAAAATAATTTAATAAAATTAAGATTGAATAGTTTAATGCCAAACAAAATTAAAAATTAATTCAATTTCAATAAAAAAAAATTATTTTTTTTATTCTGTACATATATGCACCTGTACGAGTCCTATTATAAAATTATTAGTTAATTTTATTTTTTTATTTTTTGTTTATTGATAAAATCTAAGCTAACACGTCAGTAAACACTAGACGGAAGGTTCGTAATGTAACTTCAAAACGTACAAGAAACAATTCGACAACACTTTAAGCGTTATTAAGTTTCTATAGATCTATAAATTTCCTTAGATTTCACACAATGATATCACTCTGACGGCAAAATCTTTAAAAATTTGTCAGATACATGTTAAAAGAAACAGAACATGTTAATAGAAACAGAATTAACCCTTAAATCGCTTATGTTGTCAGTAAAAATTAAAAAAAAACAACACCATCCTGAACATTTAAAAATTAAATATGTGCATTTATTAAAGATTTAAATTGAAAAAATTTAAACTTTAACATCTAAAAATACCAAAATCGATCAGTTTTAAGATAAGTATAGGTGAAACGACGCAAGTTACAATAAAGAAAGATTTTTTACTGTCAATAACAATAAGTGTAACATTTCTTTTTTGTTTGAATTATTATCGCGCTTACATCGTATATTTGCTTTATAAATATTGGTCAGATTTCTAGGAGAAAAATAAATTTTGAAAACGGAAACGGCAAAAGAATCCAAACATTTAATATCAGTCTTAGCTGCACCAAAAATACGCTCATTCAATAATATTTTTTGATTGAACTGCGCGCCTAAAATATTAAGATTTTTAGAACGTTGAACAGTTTCTCCATGGAATCGCAGAACAAAACTGATATATCTTTTACAAAATTTCATACATCTTTGAGTAGTAGAAGTTTTAAAATGAACTCTATGTGCCGAACCACAATCAGCTAATTTTGATCAATAGTGGCTAAGCAAGTTAATCAAGTTTCTATTAAGATTGCTGGAAAATTAGATTTCATTAAGCCCGCATAGAAATAATTAAAAAATAAATTAGGGGTTTTATGCTTTGAATCAAATTTTTTTTAATCTTATATATTTTTTTATAATTACACTTTAAGACCTAGACTTTTTATGACCCCATAAAAAATAATTATTAAAAATTTTGTCAGGAACCATTATTGAGGCAAATGACACAATTTTATATAATTTCAAATTAATGTAAATATTTTTTATCGAATATACGATTTTTTTGTGAATTTATACAATACAATTTGTTTTGCTTTTCAAGTTTTCCGTAATATAACGATGACCACAAACGGTAACGGTATTTCCTTCATTAAAAAAAATATACTAACAATTTGAGTGGACTCATTTTCTTTTTAAATGCAAGGTTTCCTTTTTAATTGCAAGCATTTGTTAATATAGAGCAGTTTTCCCTTTTTAAGTTCAAGAAATTATTGTTAATTAAACTTTATTTTAACAAAAGTTTTATTTGATTGAAAGTGTATTGCTTCAAATTTTATAAAAAAAAAAAAACCGATGTACATAATATGCCTTGTAGCATGTTTAAAAAATTTAATATGCATATAATTAAAAAAAAATAGAAAATAATATACGTATAATTATATATACAAATTACATGAATAAAAAAGTTTCAATTTCAAAAGGGAATGCATACACTTAACATTGAAAACTTTCACTCAAAATAAAAATACTTCAATTTAAAAAGAAATACTTGCACTTAAATTGGAATTTTTTTTTATCTTAAAGTGAAAAAAGGTATATATATGTATATATTTACGATAAATAAATAATAAATACAAATTATTAATCTCAACTCAAAAAAAAGCAATTGGAATTACCTATTTTATTTTTTTCTACCTGTTGATCTTTTCTAAAAATTAATTAAAAAATTGGAGGGCCTTACTGGGTAAAAAAAAAAATAAATTCAAAAATAAAAAAATTCTATACAATTTTATTACAGTTTTATTAAAACAATTAAGTAAATGCGTTTTTATTTTTCCTTTTCAAAATAATTAAAGTTTTTATCACATTTTTAAAATAAACATAAGATTTTTTCATTAAATTTTAATTTTTTTTATATTTATAATTGCGAGTTTAAACAAATTATATTCTATTCTAAAAATTTATGTAATTACATAAACAATAACTATTTTTTTTTTTTTTTTTGTTTTATCTTTAGTTTGGACTCGTAATTCATTTTCATGTAAACAGAACAAATAAAAAAAAATTTATATATGTAAAATGAATGAATATTATTCAAAAAAAAATAAAAAATAATAAATTAATATAAAATAAAATAATTTAAATATTCGGTGAGAATTAAATTCTTTTAGATTTTGTGAAAAAAAAAAAAAAATCTTTTAAATCTTTAAAAATATACAGAGTTCATGTAGAGAAATATTAAAAAAAATTAATAAAGAGAAAAATTACTATTAAAATTTTCTCTTTAAAATTAAATTTTATTTAATATCGCGCCACGCTCTTTTATTTAAAGGTACTTAAAGCTCTCAAATTAATTTACTTAAAATCAGATTATTTTAATTTTTTTTTTTTTTTTTGTTTATAGCTATTGTTTTTTTAATCTCTCTTTTATTTAAATGAACCCATTTGGCATTTATTGATAATGAAACGTGTGAAAAAGAAAGATTACAAATTAAAAGAGAGAAACAGAAAAAAATTTATAATTTAAAATGAGAGAAAGAAAAGTTATTTTCATTTTTCATGTTTTGATAAAATGACTAACTTGTTATTTAAAAAAAAAAAAAAAAAAATATGAAATTGGAAAATTCGTATATACAAAGTGGTGCCAAATATTAAAATTTTATTATATGATTAAATATACATATTTACATATATTTATGTATGTAAATATATGGAATATAAACTAATGTTATTTGAAATTATATTATTAAATATTAAACTGATACAAAGCAAAAAAAAAAATATTTGAATAAATGAAGCATTTAAAATTGTTGATTATAATTAATTGAGGTCATATGTAATAATATTAAATCACTATGAATACATTTTTATATTACACGGAAATATCTTAAAAATTTCTGATTTATTTTAATTTGTTTATAATTTTTTTACTTTATAATAAAAAAATCGAAAAGAATTCTCATTTATTATGAATAATCCATTTGTTCATTTCATCTTGTATCTATATAGAAAATCAATTTATTAAAAATTTGTAAACCCTTCAAGTATAATTTAAAAGAAAAAAATTGAAACTGTGGAATTGCAATGATTTTAATAAATACAGCTGACAAAATATTTATTTCCAAAACATAAAAATTTAAAAATTAAATCGAAACTGAATTAAAAAAAAATGTTCTTGTTAATAATTTGATCAAAAATAAATTTTATTTACTCGTTACTTAAAAAAACTAAATCTATACATCTAATTTAATGTTATTAAAGTAAAATGAAATTTTCTGCAAAATTAATAGTATTTTTTATTAATTATTATCCAAACTTTAAATATTAGTTAGTAAAATGTTTTAATTTTTGCATTTCTTTAAAATTTAATTTTAAATTGACATATTTATATATAAAAAAAAAAAAAAAAAACATTTCCATCATTAATAGTTTTTTTTTCTACAAAAAAAAAAAAATTGAATCGTTTTATAATACATTAAGACGAAATTTTTTTGCCAGATTTCTTTTTAAATCATTTTAAATCAAAATCACATCAATATACAACAAATAAATGAATTAAAATTTTAATTTTTTCCAATATTTATTTTGACCGCAAATCTTTTTTTTTTTTTTTTTTTTTTTTTTTTACATAATCCAAACTATAGAAGCCACAACAGCTGCGCCCACAATTTGTATAAACCTACATAAAAATACAAAAATAGAACATTTTTTTTTTTTTTTTTGCAAAGAAAAATTAAATAAAAAAACTATGAAAAAAAAAATTTAAATTATATTGAATTAAAATTAGAAAAAGAAAAATAAAACATCTTTATAGAAAAATAAAAATTAATTTGTGGATAAAAAAGTGAGAATTCCAATTAAATCTCAATCAATTCAATAAAAAAAAATTACTTTTATTTTTATTTTTTTTCTTTTAATGTTGCAATACAAAGGAAAAAATTTATATTGCATATTTTTAGGATAAATAAAAAAGTAAACATTTAGATTTTATTTCTGTTTTGTGTACTACTGAAATATTCAAAAAAAAAAAAAAAAAAACAGAAATAAATTTTTTTATTTGAATATTTTATATAAAATTTAATTCCTTTTTATCGTATCTTTCTTTTTTTCATTTATTTAATGGTCAACAAAATAAACAAAAATTTCTGGGAAAATAACGTATAAAATAAATTTATTTTTTTTTTTTTACCCAATACAAAATGAAGCCATCATATAACAAAAAACCTCATTTCCTTTTAAATTTTATTTTCTTTTTAATGGAAAAAAATCATATCGGAAATAAGTTTTTTCTATGTAATTGATCCTTTTATATTATTTATTTAATGTTTTTTTTTTTCCTCAATCAGATATTAATTTTAGTTGTCAATTCCTTTTTTAATTTTGTTTGGCAAAACTATTAGAAAAACAAAAAATATTAAAAACTAATAATATCATACACAAAAAAAATTATTAAATTTAATTAATTTTGTTTTACATTATTAATATAAATAATTTCTTTTATTTTTATATATTTTCAATTCAAATGAATAAAACAAATTAAAAATATACTTTATTAAAAATAATTTTCACAACAGAACAAAATAAATTTCCATTTAATCAGTTTTAAAATACAAAATAAAAAACTAAACAATTAAAAAATCAAAATGCCTGTAACTGGTGATAAGCCTGGAGTTAATCGAACGACATTTCGACCACCTTGGGTTAAAGAACCCGGTACAGCTACAACACCATCACAAATAGCCAAAAAAACTAATGATACATCTAGTAATGTTAAAACAGCGCCAGCATGGGCCAAAAAAGCAACTGATACTGCAGCTAGTACAAAACCATCAGAAATCAAATTAAAAAGTACACTTGTAACAAAAAAAGCTGAACCATCGACTGAAAATGGAGCTAAAGAAGCAATTAAAAATGTTAAATTACAACCAGTATCAAAAAAATCGGGTGAACAAACAAAAACATCAATTTTAAAACCAATTTTAAAACCAGTTGGAACTGTAGAACGACGAACTTCAATAACACCAAAAACTGAAGAAGAAAGTGAATTGGAAAAGAAATTTAAATTAGAAAAACCAAAATTACGTCCGGTTATGTCAGTTAAAAAAACTGAATCATTTTCAAAAAAACCCGAAGAATTAGAAAAATCAAAATCAAGTACTAAAAATGCAGCTCCACCCTCAAAAACTGTTGTATCAAAAACACCGCCATCAAAAACTACACCAATTAAAACAAATACAACAACACCTAAAACAACAGTTGTAACAAAGCCTGGTGCTGCAAAACTCAGAGCTAAAGCTAAAACACCTACTCCACCATCTAGTAGTGATGAAGAGGAAGAAGATGAATCTGAAGAAGAGTCTGAAGAAGAAGAGGAAGAAACCGAAGAAGAAGAAGAATCTGAAGAAGAAGAGGAAGAAGAAACTGAAGAAGAATCTGAAGAAGAAGAACCACCAGCAAAACCAACAAAACCAACACCTATTTTAAATAAAAAACCGCAACAACCAACACAAAACAATAACAAAGCTACAAGTAGTAAAATTGATGAAGAGGAAGAAGATGAAGATGAGGAAGAAGAAGGAGATGGTCGAAGACATAGCAGAATTAAATTTGAAAAACCAAAATTACGACATGTTGTCATTAATAAACAAAAATCATTTAATAAAAGTATTGATGAATTTGAAAAAATTCGTCCAGTTTTAAAGAGAACACCAAAAATTGATGAAACTAAACTAAAAAAAGATGAACCAAAACCAGAATTTGCTGATGTTGATTTAAAACCAGTTCCACCAAAACCAGCTGGTAAGTTCTAATATTTCAATATTGAGAATTTTTATTTACGCAAAATAAGCAATAAAATTACATAATTTTTTTTTATATATATTAACTTTCTAAAAAATTTTTTTTTTGCTTTTGCAAGGATCATCAGAAAATCAGATAAAAAAATCTAAACTGAAGCTCCTGAAATTTTTGTTACTATTGATAAAATTCTTAAACAGCTAAAGCAATATTTTACAACTTATGCAAGTTATAAATTATAATAAACATTAACAATTATGTTACCAGCTTTTTATTATCATAAATTACCAACTTTAATCATAATTTAACCAACAACAAATTAAAAATTAAGGTTAAGATTTTTTAATATTATTAATATATTTATTTAAGTTTTTCTTTTTTTAAATGTTGATTTTTTTTTTGATTTTACATATTTTTATTATTGGTTTACTTAAATTTTATTAGAATTAATTTATTTTTAATTATTTTATAATATTTAATGATTTTTTATAGCAATAATGTTTATATATGGCATAAAATTTTTAATAAATCAGAACTTAATTAATTATATTTAAGTTTTCAAACATTTATTATAGTGCTGAGTCTACTATGAAATCTCATTTGAAAAATCTCGTTTTTCTACATATACATATACATATGAATATATTACATTAATATAGCAAAGAATTTAAAAAAAAAGCAAAATTTCAAAAATCCGAGAAAAACTATTTCCTACCCATATAATATCTCTACTATATCAGAGAACCCCACATATATACCTCTATACCTATATAAAAACTACGGAAAAAGCATATTATCTGGATTCTATAACGTCCCTCCTAATTATTTTTCATATATACATATTTCAACTACCAAGCCTTTAAAACAGTGGGGGAAATTCCTAAAAGTATTAAAACTTATGATTTGGGATTTTGAAATTTCCAATTCTTTTTCTTGATTTTTATCATTTGCAGTCTTGGGATTGGGATTTCCTTGAACTGTCGGGAAAAAAAATGTGATTACTACTAAAAACTCTACCAGACAAATGATTGAAATTCTTATTTTGTAATCAACTCTAATGCCTTTTTTTTTATCGTAATGAAAAAAAAATAGTTTTTTTTTATTAGAAATTTCTGAAAGAAAGTTTTAAAAAAGTACGATTTTAAAAAGGAATTTTTTGATATGGATTTTTCAAAATGGAGATTATTGATAAAATTAAGATTTCATTAGACTTACCATTGTGTTAAAAAAAAAAATCTCATTTTTAAATAAAACTTTTTAATTTCATTACGCTTTTAACCTAATTTTTGCAACTCTGTCGCAATTTTATCAACGTGTCATTCTTTACTAGTATTACGGTTTCATGATTTTGATTTTAAGCATTAATATCTAAGCAAATATTTATAATTTTTTAAGAAAAATCGATGCTACTATTATTAACCTCGTATTATTGTTTTCAAAAACTTGTATGAATGTTTTTTTCTTTTCACATATATCCTACCTATTTGATTATTTATATATATATTAGAAACTTCTAAGTATGTCCTTGAAAACATCCTTAATCTATTATTATGTTAATGTTATATTTATTTTCTTAAGTTCATAAATTAATAAATCTGTAACTCGATTATACAATTTTTCCTAAAATTGTTTTGTGTTTTTCAAATATTATAAAATAATAGTCAAGGAAAATCTGTTAGCATGCTATAACTTTTTTTGATGTTAAAACCAAAAACTACTCTGGAACTACACCAAACATTCAATTGCAATGTAAGAGTTAAACTCTTACAATGGTAGGTGAAAGCGTGCCTTTAAACATTATTTTGTTAACTTTATTATTGAAGAGCTCAGACCTTGTGTTAATCTATTTCAAATTAAGCGAAATTAGCTACAATTTGTCGTAGTCTTTAGAATGGTGTGACACATTAAAAAGCTTTACAGATCTAAAATTGTTCGGATTTTCTCTATTTCTCATTTGTTCTCGAATAGCAGAGGACTTGATATAACAGCGAGTAACTTGCTTGAATCATCAGTCACTAGAGAGATGACTGGAAGGAGTTGAAATTTATTAAAAAAAAAGTGTAGGGTCATAAAAAAAGAACGTATCGGATCAGCCAAAAAGTAGCTTGCATAAAGCGAAACAAAGAAATTTTTTTGGTCTAATTCAATACGTAAAATTTCTATATCACTATAGGGATACCATAATACTTGTCTTGTACATTCAAAGATAGGTCTTACATAAGTAATTAAAATTTGCTTCGTGATATAGGGATCAGAAAACTTTTTTGGCCTTTTGTATAAAATAGAATGAAAATTTATAAAAAAAAAACAAACCATTAAAATGTTGAAATTCTTTATGAGTTGTTGCTAATTTTATACGCTTTGTTTTCGCAATTTCGTTACATACATTTTAAATAATATTTTATAGTTATCGATATTTTTGTAATCTATTTATTTTCAATCGATAAAATCATTAGGCGCTTTATTTTCTCCACACATTTTCAATAATAAATAAATCTGCAAAACTTTGACACCTATACAAGAACATTCATATTACTTCAACCTCAGTATATGTTTCATGCTACTGGTATTATTAAGTGCAGGGATACAATTTTTTGCTTAGAATAGATAGAAAATTGGGCGTCCAAGATGATAAAAGTATTCTTAAGTCAAAATATGAAAAATGGAGCTATTTTGAATTAACACGACAATAAATATATATGCAATACTAAATAAAATTGCATTTTGCATTTTGGAAAGTCATATTTAAATTTAATAATACTTTAATTCCCAAATTTTTAATTTTCATATCATTTTTTTTTTTAAATCAAACTTTTTTTAAAATATTTTTTCAACATAAAAACAAATATTGCACGAAAAGACAAACAAATTAATTTTTATTTGCATAAAAATATATTTTTTAAAAATAAAAAAATATAATATAAGAATATAATTTTACATAATCATTTTATACAAATATAGTTGGTTTTTTGTGTTTACTTTTTCGGATTTTATATGAGCGCACATCAATTAGACCTGAAACGAAAATAAAATAAAAAAAATAAAGCGAATTGAAAATTTTCAATGAAATTTTTATTTTTACGTTCAACAAACAAAAAAGAAAAAAAAAAAAAAGAAAAATATTTAATTCATGCTACGCAAAAAGTTAAAAAAAGAAAACAATATGTATCTATAGGAAACAAAACTTGTATAACTAGAAACAGAGAGAGCGAGCGGAAAATTGTTAATGTTCATTTTTGTATATAAAAAAATTATTTCTTTTTATAAAAAAAGAAAAGTTTATTAGCCAAAAAATTTCTTAACATTATTTTTCAATATTGATAAAATTTTCAATATTGTCAGTCCTTCTGTTTAGTTAATTCAAAATTTAATCATTACGGATCTGTTCATAAAAAATTTTTTTTATTTTTGGTAAAAAAAAAATAAAGAAAAACCAGGAAAAATTTTAAAAATCTGATACCTCTTATGAAAATTAAGGAGTGGTTTCGCAATTTTGATTATTATTCTAATTTAATTAGTATATTTAACTAAAAATAAGAAAAATTGTAAAACTTCATTTTAATATACAAGATTTAAATAAAAAATATCATACGTATCTCTGCATATAAATAAGAACAACACATATTGCATACTTTTAGGATAATGTTAGAAAATTCATATCCCTATTTTATATTATCATAATATAATTAAATTAAAGAAAAATTGCAATAACTGCATTAAAATTAAAAATATAATATGTTAAATAACGATAAAATTTTATATTAAAATGTAATTTTTAATATTTTTTTGCTAATGATTGAATCCTTTTTATCTTCAGAAGTCTAAAATAAGTGTTAAATAATATTTGTACAACAAAAAAAAAAAAAATTCCTTTTGAAAAAACAAATTAATTTTAATGAGAAAAATTTTTTTTTTTAATTTTTAACCGTTATCCAAAGAAATTAAAGGATAGTTAAAAAAAAATAAAATATAAGATTCAAAGTTTATTGAAATTTTATTAAAAATATTTTTGAAATGTGTATTGGAACTTTTAATTAAAAATCGAATATAAATTCAATTCTTAATTTATTTAACTAAATAATAAAAGAAATCACTATTATTTAAATAAATGTTTCACAATTGTTTTATCACAATAATATTAAAGTTACTTTGACAGAATATATAAAAAACCAAACCAAACCAAACCAAACCAAACCAAACCAAATGTCAAATCGCGTTCTATTAACGGTCCTTAATCATTGTTATTTAAAAAAATTTTAAATCTTACTTTCCTTCCTTAGTGCTCTTCTAAAGATTTAAGTAAACTTTGAGTTATAAATAAAACTAAAAATATAAAATTTAGATATAAATAAATAAACAGAAAGATTTGAAAAGTTTTTTAAGAACATTTTCGTGATAGTTAAATAAAAATTAGATATTATGCCTATTTAAATCAATTGGTATTTCTTTTCTTAGTGAATGCCTATTGTAATGGTAAATTATCGGTATTTTATTTGAATTTTCTATTAAATTATTTTTATCTAGAAAAATTAAGCTCTCGGGTGGAGTAAAACCAGATTCTAGAGTTTTTATTAGATATTCCTCATTTTCATACCACGGCAAATATATTAAAGAATTTTCTTCAAGTCGACTACTCCTATGTATATGATTTCGGATTAGCCGAATTATAAAGTTATCTATTCTAATTAGCGTGTTCATAAATAGTTTTATTCGAGTGAAAATGTATATAGTTTGTTTGAGCTTTTCTGTATAAGTTAGTACAGGCTCTTATACATTTTCGTTCAAATGCACGCATTTTTTCCATTGTTGAAGCACTTATGTTAAACCATATAGGACAGCCATACGTTAATATATAGGTCTTCTGAAACTTTTGTAACATAGAGTTTTTACTTTGCTACAAAGAAACTTCGAATAGAACATTTTTTCAACGACATAAATGCGTTGTTTGCTTTTAATATTTGATTCCTAACATGAGTATTAAACTTCATTAGATAATCAAAATGTACACCCAAGTATTTGACACTGTTTGAATTTTTGATTTTGGTTCCGTTTGGAGCCTTAATATTAAATCTTCTCCAGTTTTTTCTTACGCTGCTATTTACCTTTATATATGTGTTTCGAAACAATATTGTTTTGCATTTACCGTAGTTTATTTTAACAGTTTCCATCTGTTACAGTAATTAGTAACTTTATTGAATTGTTTCTGTAAACTACATTACGCGCTTATTAAATTTTCGTTAGCGGCATATATTGTTAAATCATCTGCGAATGCAATGCTGTAATTAGGCCCTAAATTATTATTTAGGGAATTCAGCAGTTCGCTTATGAAGATGTTAAAATCGAGATGTTATGATCGTTAAAACAATGAGTTAAACAAGTACAATTTAAATGCTAAAATAGCAGCAACATAACCAAAACATTACCAAACATTTTAAGTGTATCTGGAAAATAAATAATTTAATCAAAACCTAATACATAAACCATAATACCAATTTACATAAATTTTCTTCACTTTAATTTTAAAATGAATTTTCAAGTATTAAAGATTTTTAAATTTTTTTTTTTTTTTTTTTTTTTTTTTTTTTTTTTAAATCATTAAGGATATATTCATTTTATCATTTTTATAATATCACATAAAATAACAAAACAAAAAGAAAAAGAAAACTTAATAAGTCAATGAAAATATTTTTCTTAAAAAAGAATTTTTAAATTTGTTGACAGCATCGTTAAAAAAAAAAAAAAGAAAAAGATAAAAAGAAAGTAAAGAAAGTATTTCATATTTCAACATGCTATTAAATCATAATATTACAACAACATTACAAACAAATTGATTTTTTTTCTTAAATATTGATTAAAATTGGCACTGTATACATTTATACATATATATATATACATATATGTATATATTTGCAATAAAAATTCTCATTCAGTTAATATTCTTTACCAAAATATTTAAAGTGTTGCTTTAAGTATATCTATACCCTCTCATCTAAGTGATTTACTGCAGAAATATCATGATATATCTTTTATTTATTTTTTTCTATATATCGTCCCACTTGTTTTCCAGCCTCATTAAAAATGATTTATATTTTTTTTTTTTTCTATGATGGTAGCCAAATAAAAAAAATAAATAAAATCACAATATACAAAACTAATGATGTAATTTTTTATTTATGGTAACAAAACAAAATTTAAATTTACAAAAAAAAATTCTTAATACTCTTAAAATTCTTTTTATTGGTTTTTCTATTTCTTATATTAAGAAAGGGTTTAAAGCCGCTTATCATGTGACTCTTTTCATTTCTAATATCTAAAAAAAAATAATCGACACAATTCAGGAGCTTATGATTTTATTGTTTTCTTAGAATAAATACATCATAATATATAATTCACGTCTTGAGTGGACGTCGCAAATGGATCTATAGTTCTAGATTATTTCTGCAGATCCTTGTTACAGAATTTTATTTAAAATGTCTCAAATGACCTGTAATTCTATTTGACGCAAATGTGAGTGTTTAACTTAAACAGGATTTTTGAAATTTGTACATTTTTTTCTTTTTCCAGATGATTTACAAAATAAATTAAAATCCTTTTTGAAACAATTTAGGGAAAAAAAGATTTTATTTTTCCTCTTTACGAAAAGTTTGTTGGAAGTGGAGAATTTTCATAATGATATACCCAATAAACCATATTAATAATTTTTCAAGAACCATTACCATTCAAGAACCATTTTTTAAGAACCATTTTCATAATGTATACCCAATAAAATGAGAAAAAGCCTGCAAAAAAAAATTTAAAAGAAAAACTAAAGTTTTTAATTATTTTAATGTGGCCTAGTAGGTAAAAGCGTATAAAATACGCTGTAAACACCGAGGGAGTGTGGGAGTCCCACACACGTCCTAAGAGTTATTCCCCCTTACGACATTTACAGCCATGTCTGAACAAGAAAGGCTGTGTAATTTCCTGTCCATATTTATGTGGCAGGGAAATGCATTAAAAAAAAATATCAAGATATAATTGACTTAATGTATCAAATTGTGTAAAAATTTACAAAACTAAAAAAAAAACTGTGTTCATATTAAAAAAAAAAAAACAAATATAAATAAAAAAAACTTATATAAAACATAAATAAAACAATTTTGGTTTAGGCTTTGGTTTAGGTCAAGTACATGACATAATCAACCCAAATGAAATAAACACAAAATAAGTAAAAAAAAAACGACATAGAATACTTTTAATTTAAGAAAAAGACACGTTTTCCCTTACATTGAATATAAATTTTAAATTCTTGATATATTTCTTATCTTATCTTTTCTTTTAGTTTTTTTTCTCTTTCCATCTCTCTCTTAAACAAAATATCAATCGATTATCAGGTTAAAACTTTTTTCTTAAAAACAACAAAAAAAAAAATAATATTCAATAATTCAATATTCATATTTCCCTTTGTATACTTTCTTTATATTTTAATTTTCTTAAATAAAGATTAAGTTATATTTCTCACTCTTTCTTACAATTAAAGATTTCTTGCCTTATCTCTTTCTTAGCACTCTTATAGAAAAAATTGTTCGTGTTTATTCTGTTAACTAAAGAATTAATATAAGAAATAATGTCCAAATGAAAAATAAATAAATAAAAGAATGAAAGAATGAAAAATGAAAGAAAGAGATAGAGATAGAAAAAAATTAGAAATTTACATTTACTTTCAAAAAAGAGAAAGTATTGAATTAATTTCAAAGAGTTTCTTAAAAAAAATGTATGTTTTAGTGAATAAAATCGAAAGTGGTCGGGTGCAAACTCCCGTCAATGCGTATTCAATTACAATGAAGTCAGGTTCCTTTACAACGTGGATACTCGCGAAAATTGGCCCGAATATAACAACACGAAGAAAATTCCATATAAAACTGGTTAAAAATACCTGTTTATGTTGCATCCGTAGTTCTTATAACTTCGCCATTTCTTTCCTCATATTACTTAACTTTTTATAAGTAAAACATCTGCAACAATTGACCACAGGAAAAATTTTTTTACAAAAATATTACGCAAACAATGAATACAGAGGGGTCTCGGTGGCCTAGTGGGTATAAAATACGCTATAAATAACGAGGGAGTGTGGGTTCTTTTTTTTTTTTTCTTTATTAGCAATATGAAATTTACAATGAATTAATTTAAGTATATAATGATTATAATAAAATTTTAAAGACCTTATCATGAGCTGTGTGGTCGTATTAAACAATATATGAAATTTATTATTATTATATTCTTATTGATTCTTATTTAAAATTAATTTTATTAAAAGCTTGAAATATATTTTTATTTGACATTAAATTTATTTTTAAATTTAATTTGAAATTTATTCTAGTTGTAATTTTAATTGCGATATTGACTACATTATAATTTTTAAATTATTAAAACTAATTAACATCGAGGAATTAGAACTGATTATAACTAAGTAACATTAGAGATTAGGATACTAATTTAGACTACAAATCTTAGATTTTAAGTTTTACTTTACTTTTTATTTAAAATATTTAATTTATTTATCATGAAAATTGATCCGCTACTCCACAGAGGGTTCAAATATTTTAAGTGCGAAAAGATATACGATGAATAGATGCTGTACAAGACGCTATCGGAGAAGAAGTTTCGCATCCTTTTTAAAATGAAAACATATGGACATATGGTTCGATCCCACACATGTCATAAGAGTTATTCCCGCCTTACAACATTTACATTCTCCCTTACGACATTTTGTTTAAAATTTTTTGAATTTTTGAAGTTTTTAATCGTATTATCCTCTTTTCACATAGACTTTACGACACATTTTTACCGTTTATATGACATATAATTTTTCGTGCAATTTTTTTGATATTTTTATTGACTCTTTTTGCTATGTTCATATATTACAATGGTATAGAGTTTTTACTCGTCTCGTTACGTTTCTTTACGTTTATTTTACACTAGGCTCTAAATTTAAACCAATTTTGATTAATAAATTGCACTTATATACATAGTTAATTAATTAATTGACTTTTCTTTCCATTTAAAAAAAGAAAAACGAAAAAAATATTCTTACAAGTTGGTCTCACCTGATAAATGTTGGACAAAAGTTTTTAAACCGTATAGGTGGTCAATTTAAACAGTATTCACTGTATTTCTTATACAACTAAATACTACGACGACAAATTGCTTCGATCCGTTTGATTGCTAACTAATGTTTTACATAAATAAAGAAAACCTAAAAAAAATTTTTGTTCGTAAAAACTGTACAGTAAAAATGTATAAAAATACAAAAAGAAAAAAAAAACAATATAAGATATTTTAATTATTTTTGAATATTTTCTATACATAGATAAAAATTAATAAAATAAATATAAAATAAAAGAATAACAACATTTTAAAAATGTTTATATTATCTTTAAAATATGATTTTAATTTTCTTTTGATTAAATTTTTAATGTAGTGTTATTTAAATTATACATATTTTTGACTTTTTAGGATTAATTCTTAAAAAATCGGTTTATAAGATTAATAATTTGATTTTGAAACGCAATATTTTACATTAATTTCAGATCATAATTCAATATATTCGGGATTAAGCTGCAGCAAAAAGTTTTATATCTGTTGCCATGCGGTATTTTAATTTATCGTTATACGAAACTAAATATTTGTAAAATTCTTAACCCATTCATTCTATCTTCCGAATGATTTAAGTTAGAAAGAGCAAAGCAGTTTTTGAGAGGAGTTAGAACTTTTTGTTATAGTTATAGTTTTAGTTATTTCAGAAAATATTTTTGTGCTGCCCCCCTTTAGTTACTACTGTAAAGGGTCTCTTGTAAGAAATAAGGATTTGTAAGCAATAAAGAGGCACCTGTCCTTTTTTTAAAGTATCATGTACAAAAATAAAAGCTTCAACGTTATATTTTTATTTTTGTTAACAACTTTTCTTAATAATATAGGGTTATCTTAAATTTGACGAAAATGTGACTTGATTTTTTCCCAATGTTTTCTAACGATTTTTTTCAATTTTTATATATATTATTATAAATTCATTTTATTCAATATATGTTCGATTACTTATGTGGTTGCTCTTTACCTAAAATTTGTATGGAATATTTTTCAATTTTGAAGCACATTTTCAAAAAATCTTAGGGAGTTGATTTTCAAAAAATCTTAGGGAGTTCTTTATAAAAAAAAAACAAAATGTATAATATATGCAGTTTATGAAATTTAACAAAATTAAATACCTTGTAAATTACAATTTTCCGTTTAGATTTAAAACAAAATGGTTTCAAAGATAATAAAAAAAAAAAAAAAATTTTTCATATTAGATATAGGGTTGACATTTTATTGAATTCTGAAAAAAAACCTCAAATTGTTTTTTATTACTTTTATATTTAAATTTTAATAAGTAAAACAAGCTAATAGGGATTTATCCTTTATCTTAAAAGCACTTTTCCTCCTCTTTTTTTTTTTTTTTTGTCCAAATTAAATATCCTTGAAATTGTAAATATAATAAACCCGAATGTAAATAACATCGCCTTGGGGTGGTTTATCGTTCGCCATTACCCTTCGATCGTACTAATGAACAAATTTCGAAGAATTATGATACTTTTCGTCTTGAAAGTGTCAGCTTTTAAAAATTCTACAAAAAAAAAAATACTATTTAAAAAAGAAATAAATTTTATCTGAAATCTTTTAAAATTTTTATTAATTAATAGATAAATGTTAGTTAATAATAAATTTCAATTAATTTAAAAATATTTTATCCAGATGAATAAAATTTATAAGAAATATTTAAATTAAAAAATTAAAAATTTTATGAAATGAGAAATAAAATAATTTAATAATTAACAACAGATTTAAAAACAAAAGAATTTAAAAAAAAATATTATTAGAAAATTAATTTTTAAAATATCTTTCTTTTATTAAAACTAAGTACCTATGGTACATTGACAGGCGTATGTAAATTGACAGGCGTATATAAATTGACAGGCGTATGTAAATTGACAGGTGTGTTTTTTATAGAAAAAATTACCTAATGGTTATAATATGTTTGCTTTTAAGGATTGGGATATAACTATTTCTATTTAAAATTTTGAAACAAGTGATTTCTAAGATCTTAGTTCTTCGCATAATTATTAAAATAAATCTATACCCTATATTTATAAGTATGTTTGTATATGTACTTATTCATTATATACATATATTTGATTTTAGAATTATAAGGGATTTTTTTCCCCCAAAAAAATTTTATTTTAATTATTTTTAATTTATTTTATAAAAAAGATAACAAATAAAAGTAAAAAGTTAGATGAAAAAAAAAAAAAAAAAAACTATAATAAAAGCAAAAAATCAAAATATTGTCAGTTAAAATCTATTTAATTTTAAGAAAATAAATTTTTAACTTTGTTACCATAAAAATATCTACTGAAATTTTTTATTCTTAAATTCTTTAATATTATATCTTTAGGTAAAGATGTAAAAGAATAATATATATATATATATATATATATATTTTTAATCTTTATCCTATAAAATTATCTTTAATACTTTAATTTTTTTATAATAATAAAAATATTAAAATATACATTATGAAAAAGTACAGTTAAGGTCATATATTTAGAAAAACTTACACAATTATTGCTTTTAGCACATTCCATATTATACAATTTTTTTTTTTGAAAATTTAGTATTTAAATTTACCGTTATGTGAAAACCAAATTTTGAATGATTTTTCTACTCTCATAACTCCGGAACGCTTTTAAAAAGGGACTAGAAAATTTTTGAGGACAGAAAAAACTTTTATAATTAGTATAAGTTAGCTCAGAAATTTTTTTTTGGACTACACCCTGTGTGTTTTGGGTTATATTAGGGCTCAAAAATTGAAAATTTGCAATTTTTAAACATCTGTAACTGAGACACCTGTACACATTTTACTTCGGAAAGATATAAAAATTAAAGCCCCTGTAATATATTTTCACGTGTATTAACATTTTTTTCTTAGTTATATAAGGTTCCGGACTTAGTCCCTCAAAATTTTATTTCGAAAAGTGATATTTTCATATTTGTGCTTATTACTAAACAATTTTGAATTGTATTTTTTAAATATTCAAATTTTTGTGCAAGTCATAAGTCTAAACAGTTTATATTGTCATTTGGAAATGTGCGCTTTTAAAACCCGTTCGTTAACATTCTACCTTGCTTTTTTTATTTAACTTTTGATGACTTTTTCTTAAATAATTGTAATGCAAAATAATTGTTAAGCTTGGAATAGAAGGTTTTCTATCGTTTGAATAAAATATAGAAATTGATAGGCGTGTTTTTTTTTTTAAGAAAAAATTACTTTTCATCAAATTTCTTTCCAATTAAAAAACCCTAAAAAACGTGTTAAAGATTTGTCATCATACACCCTCTGTTAATACATCAATTTTTTTTTTTTTTTTTTTTTGTTCTTTTCACTCATATAAAATGAACTATTATACCGTCCACATAGGAGAATCCACCAAAAACATTAATCTCTAACAGAAGGTTAGATAAATGACATATGTCAAAAATTCCAGTAAATTACAAATTTTAATATAACAGCTACAGCACACATGATCAGTGCTCAGCATATATAATCCTATCGATTTGGTAAAATCTACTTAAACTTAAGCTCTTAAGTAAAGAAAAAAGAAGATAATTTATAAATGCTATGAAATATTGAGAATATATTAATTTTCTATCAAAAATAAAAAAGTAAAACTATGAATTTCGGTAATCGGTTAATACGGTATTAAAGCTATTTCATAAAAGAAACCAAAAAACAGATACTTAAAAATTCTAAACTTAGTATTTCTTATTATTTTAGGTTAAGATTATTTCCTCTTTTGAAATATAATAACTAATAATATTAATCTTTGTCATAAATTATATTTCCGTAACTGTAAAAAAAAATAAAAAAAACATTCAAATAGAAAAAAGGTATTTATTTTTTTTTTTTTTTTTTAATTTCATAGAGAAATATTTTTCCTTTGAAATTTATTAAAAGATATATTTAAAAATTTTTCTTTTCAAAATTTTTAATAAGAAGATTTTCCATTTTCAAATAGATAAAGAGTAATATTAATAATTTTTATATGATATTTATCTATTAATTATTTGATTAAAAGAAAAATAAAGAAAATAATTTTAATAAAAGAAATTTCTTTTTCTTTTAATTAAATTTTTCATTTGGTATGAAATAATTTGTTTTTTTAATGCCTAATAAGAAACCGTCATTTCAATTTACTCATTTTAATTAATTCAACTTTTAGGATACATTTTCTTTTTGGTGAGAAACAACAAAAATTAATTTACCTTAACAAAATCCATACCTATATAATATTCATATGTTCAATTTAATTTTTTACTATAATAATAATTTTTTAATTTTAAAACTATATTTCCATTTGGATTTATTCAAAGGAATTTTAATTATTTTCATATTAATGAAGAATAACCATTCTAAAATTATTTTGGTAAAAAATAAAAAGATATTTTCCGTATAAAATAAAATAGCAGGACTAACAAGGTAACTAAAAGGTAACTGGAAAGGGTACACTTTATAAGAGAAACTTCAGCAAGCTTATAACACTTTAATAAATTAATTTTAGAAAAACTCATAGATGCAATTTACTATACAATTTGTTTAGGACGTATTTCCTTATACAATTGAAAGTTATTATACATAAAAGAAGCGTAATTATTTATAATTTTCTTATTTGCAAGATAAGGACTGATTAACTACACTCTCGTGCTCTAAAATTAACACAGTTCTCTTTTTTTTTGTTTTTACGAAATTTAAGCATGGATTTTTGAATTAGATGTAAAATTAAGATGTTAGTATCCGGTTAGATGTTAGTTAGTATAGCGTTCGCAACACTAACAGATTAATTTCTTTAAAATTTGCCTTTAATTTATTAAATTGAATTGAAAAAGTAAAAAATAGAAGAATCGTTGACTAGGAAGAATATGAAGGAAGAATATGAAAAAGCAAGAAAGATAAAATGTATATATATTTCTATTTATATTTATATTTCTTCAAATTCACCATGCATCTAAACTAACATTTATATTTTGAAGTTTGATACATCCTTAAAAAAAAAACATCTCAAAAGTTTTCTTTCTATAAGAAGAGATATTTATTTTTTATTATAATACAAGAGATATTTACAGCCATCTGAAACCGATATTAACCCTTTAATATCTGCATTACCAATCGCAAACTTCAAAGAAGTCATAAATTTTTTTTTGTCAACCCTTCTTTTTGTGCAAGATTTTAAAAAAATGGGCAGTCCTAACAGCTATTCGGAACTAAAGCCTAAATGTTTTTTATATATATATCCGTAAAAATATTGTAGTTTCTTTTTTACTCCTAGACCCAAAAAAACAAAAAGAACTAATTTTCAATCTTTAATATACCAATTACCTTTAAAACAAAAATATAATTGTTTCTTTTTATTATAAATTACTCCTTCTTAATATTTAATTGAATAATTTTCAAAACTTTTGACTCTTTCTTTTTCCCCCAAAATAAAAGGAGTTATTAATTTATCTATGAACATAAATTGCAAATAGTATAACTTAACATAAAAAACGAACAAAAAAGAAACTTATAAAAAAAAAACTAAATAAATACAAATATAAACACTTCTAAGAATTCATAAATATTTATTTTGGTAAAAACTGCCAATTTAACCAACTTAACCCAAATATTAATTTTTAACAAAAATAAATAACAATTTAATAAGTGAAAATAAAATGGTTTAAAACTTAAAATAAACTTTAATATTTATATCTTTTTTCTTCTACTTTTTTTTTCTCTTTCTTTTCCTTTTTTTCTTCCTTTTTTTCTCCTTTTTTTTATTATTTATATTTCATATTTAATTCTTTAAATGTTTTCAGTTTATTTCAATTATTTATTATGCCATTTAATAAAATTTATTTTGTTGTATATATATATATATATATACATATAGACAGCAGTTATATATATAGTATTTCTAAAACCATTTTCCAATTCATCATTAGAAAAGTTTTTCTATAAGAAAATTTTCAAAATTTTTACGTCCCTCTTTTCGAAATAAAAAAAACACACATAAAAACAAAACCAACATAACCTTAATTGGTTATCATGTAATAAAATCAAAAGTAGTTAAAAAAAACAAAAAAAAAAAATTAAATAAAGTTTTATTTATTTTTGTGTTTCATTCTCTAAGATTTTCTCTTCTTTCCTTTTTTTTTTTTTGGCCCGCTTTTTAACAAATTCAGGGTTTCTATAACTTTTGAATATAAAAATATTTATAAGGCTAATTTTATCCAAAAAAAAAAACAAAAAAACTTATCTAAAACTTTAAAACGATATTTATAAAGTTAAGAAAATATAATATTGATGGAAAGAGACAAATGTATATAACAAGAAATTAAAGAAGTAAATATTCTCTTTTCCTTTTCAATAAAATACAAAACAAAACAAACAAAAACTTTAGAAAGTCAAACATTAAAATGAGAGCCAAAATCTCTATCCAAAAATTAAGAAAAAAAAATAAATAAAACTGAAAATAATATTTTTAAAAACAGGGTTATTCATATTAAAAATATAATTGAGTCTTTTGTTTTTTTTTTTAAATGACTTGGACCAACCTTATAATAAACATTTAAAAAAAAAAAATGTTAAATGTTAAATGAAATGAAAAACAAAATTTTTTTTTTTTTTCTGAAAATAATTTTTTGTTTTTAACCAATATACAGGGTGTCTAAAATAATTCTTTTAAATATTTAACATTAAAATGAAAAATCTTGAATTACCTATTCTTCAAATATAAAACAATATAATCACTCTGTTTTGGTTTTCACTCAATAACAGTAAATAAAAAGAAATACTTAAACAATTAAAAAAGTAAAATAAATTTTTTTATTTTTTTTTTTCTTTTTTATTTTTTATTTTCTAAGGACTTAAGAAAATTTCTAATTTATTTTTTTTTCTTAATGTTATAAATTAAAAAATATTCCTCTAATAATTTTGAACTTTTAATGCCTAAATAAATACCAACAATTGTAACATTGACTTAATAACAAATTAAAAAGAGACAGTATATATTACAAATTTAAAGAGAGAGAAATATATACAAGAAAACAACAAAAACAAAGAAAAAATCAAAAATTAATCGTTTTATCGATTCGAATAAATTTATAAGGGACTCTGATGAGGCATAAAAGTTTAAATGAAACTTTTTCGTTTAGATTTTTGCTTCTTGTTTTTTTTTTAGAAAAATTAAATTTCAAAAAAAAATAATTAATTAATAAAAAACCAAATTTTTTTTTTTTTTTTTTTGTTTTGTTAATTAAAGTACAATTTAAGATATTGTAATATTAAGAAAATTAAATTTAAAAAAAAAAGAGGGATAGCAAAAAAAAATGTAAAAAGGAAAATATTTAATGA
The DNA here is from genome assembly GCA_947095535.1 of Poecilobothrus nobilitatus. Classification (NCBI taxonomy): domain Eukaryota; kingdom Metazoa; phylum Arthropoda; class Insecta; order Diptera; family Dolichopodidae; genus Poecilobothrus; species Poecilobothrus nobilitatus. Next base: position 264,461,858 of record OX352773.1, read on the forward strand.
AAATATCTTTTCGAATTAAAATTTATTAATTTTATTATTAAATTTACGTTTTGATTAGTTTATGCAATAACGGAAAATGTAAAATAATAATATTTATGTATTTTTTAACTAAAAACCTAAAAAATTTAAATTGGGCTGGACACTAGACACTGTTTCTATTAGTGATCTTGTTGAATTTAGCGCTACTACATGTCATAATGGAAAATTAATTCGATTGTGTTTATATCAACGTTTATTGAAACAGTTAAGTGTCATATACCCGGTATTTTATTTGTCTGCGTTATCATTTTGTTATTTATCATTTTGTCTGCGACTATATTTCATTTATTTTTGAGCGGATTTAAGTTTTTCGTGTTGAAATATATGTAAAATATTGAGAGATATTTTACAGTTGAAAATTAAATGTATGTACACTTATGAATATATTTAAATCCGAGATTTCTAATAACGAGATTTGGGTACAAAATCAAGGCTTTTAATAATTTGTTTAGCAGAGGTTAGAGAGCGATAATCTCTTTATTTCAGATTTATACGCTTAGATATGTACATTTATGCGAGATTTTAAATTAAAAGATAATATACTTGGATACAAAATCAGGATTTTTATAATTTGATAAGCAGAGATTTTAGGGCTATATTCCGTGCATTTTAAACGTTCTATTTTTAAAATTTGTGTGTAAAATAATAATAATAATAACAGATTTTTAGAGTTAGGTTTAAAATTAGGGTTTCAATAATTTACATACCAAGTGTTTGGAGTTCACACCCTATATTTTATTTTAATGTTTTGTTTTTTTTGTTTATTATTTTAATGTTTTGTTATTTAAAATATGCATTTTAAAAATATATAGGAAGTGTTTTAGAGTTGGATATAAAATCAATGTCATACGCTTTTTTCGAAAAATATATTGATATATATGTAGAAGCGAAATTCCAAATTAGAAGACATTTTAAGTTGGTTATTAAATAAGAGTTTCCTTTTTTTCCATAATATATATATACATATATATATATATATATTCGTTGCTCATAAAATTATAAAAAAGTTTATCTAGTTTATAAACTTTAACTAAAACGTAGACAAATAAAATATACGTAAATGAAGACCAATCAAATGATAGTACAGGCAAATGACATCCCGTGAAATGTCATTCAGTCAAATACATGTTCAAATACAGGCTTATAATACTAATCCGATTCAGATAAGTCAGAATCAGTTTCAGTTCAGTTCCAGCTTAGTAATTTTTCATTTAATTTAAAATAATTATTCACAATATTGCTTATTAATATTTTAATGGGGAGGAAAATTTCGAAATACTACAACTCAGATATTATTTAATAAAAAGTAAATAAAATGTTTCAAATATACAAACAAATAATTTAAATGTATGAAAAACGATAACTACATGTGGTACATATGAGTACATGTATTATGTACCCAAAAATTCAAATTCTGTTAAAATTTTTCAATACCGGATTTCAAACATAGGATATCCAATTATTTTTTAGTTTTCGCAACAAAAAAAAAAAAAGAAACAAAAAAGAATTAAATGAGTATTCATGAAAATCTTCCAAAATTTTCTTCAATCAGGAAAAAAAAAAATTATATTTTTGATTATTAAGTTCCAAATCACATACCATAGTTTGTTTTCAAACTATTTTTTTTTTTTTCTTTTTTGTTGTTAAAAAATCTACTTTTTATAATCCTTTAAAAAATTTTACTTTTGTTAACAAAATATAATTGAAAATTTGATACAAAATATTCAAGTGTTATAACAATTTATTTATTTAAAAAATAATAAAAACTAAAAAAACAGAAGTGTGACCAAGAACAACAAATGAATGTAGAATTATAGAACCAACAAAACAAAATAATGAATGAAAAATTAAATTCTTAATACAATTTCCAATTTCATATTTATATTATTGTATTTCATTCCTACATAGTATACTTTTTAGTATATAAACATTTTTTAGCATTTTTTTTTAAATTTTTGAAAAATATATCTATTATTCGTAGTTTTACTGTGTCGATTCGTCCGTCCGTCCGTCTGTTTGTTTACAAAAGTTCTACACCCTTAAAGTTATAGCAATGAAATTTTAATCATGAGTAGATATCATAAAAAAATTAATGTTGTAGAACAACTTTTTTATGTTACCTCATTCATTATGGAGCTACAGTCCCTCAAACTTTGAAAAAGTCTTATTATGTGTATATCTCAAATTCTTCTTAACGTTTTTTGAATTTAAAAACATTTATACTTTTTTTTTAAATTTAATATTTAAACTTACCGTTATGTGAAAACTAAATTTTCCAAAATTTTTCTTCCTTCTTAACTTCGGCAACCCTTTTTAATAGAGACTTCAAATATTGACAATAGGAAGAACTTTTATATACTGTTAGAATAAATTTCCTCAGAAATTTTTTTGTAGCACTCCCTGTTAATAGCTATATTAGAGCTCAAAATATGAAAATTTGCTATTTTTAGACACCTGTACAAACTTTCCATTTGCTCAGACATAAAAATTAAAGCTTCAGTAATATATTTTTCCGTATGTTAACGATTTATATTCTCTCAAAATTGCAAAACAGTCCTTTTGTATATATCTCAGGTTCTGCTTAGTAGATTTTCAATATAAAAACGATAGAAAACCTTACCTTTTCTTATCTGTACAAATCAATATAAAAATTATGCAATATTAAATTTACCGTAATGTGAAAACGAAATTTTGTAAGATTTTTTTCCCTGCCTAACATCAACGCGCTTTTTCAGCAAGAACCTTAAAATTTTGAGAGAAGAAAGGTCTTTTAAAATTTTTTTGTACCACCCCCTTTTCTAGGGCTATATGCTAACTCAAAAATTCAAATTTAGCTATTTTTAACACCTGTAACTTACGCACCTGTAAAAATCTTAAAAAATTAGAAATTTTGGTGCAAATCACAGTACATATTCTAAACAGTTTGTATTGTCTTATAGAAAATGTGTGTCCTGAAAAACCGTTAGTTTACAATATACCTTTGTTTTTTTATTTTTTCATTTACAGATTTTAATTCTAACCCCAATCCTTTATTAGAAAATATTCTGTAAGATAAAAAATTATTTTCTCTTTTTTTTTTTTATCCAGTCAAAAATTTTGTTAAATCTTACTAACCAAGTTACAATCATCATCACTATATACCTAACCACAATATGCTTTTAGATAATTTAAACGAATTCTTACAATATACAATTTTCAACTATTATATACAAAAATAATCAAAAACAAGAAAGAAAGAGAGAAAAAATGATCAAGGAAATATCTTTTTCACATTGTTTACAACATCTTATTACTTACAGTTTCTTCAATATTATTTGGTAATAGAATATTTTGTAGGTAAAAACTATATGTAATATAAAACAGAAAAAAAGTATTTCATTCTCTTTAAAAATTTACTTTAAATAACGAATACATTATAATCTTTCTCTTTTTACTATCTATATATTACTATCCTTGTTTTTCCTATATATTATGGTACTTGAAGAAATAGGAAACAAAAAAATAAAGCAATCACACAATAGAATCCTTACTTATTATAATATATATATATATATATGTATATAGTATAATAGAAAATTGATCCTGATTCTGTTATTGACTTCTCTAAATTAAATAAAATTGATTTCGTTTTTCAGAACAATACCCATTTCATTTATTCAATACAAAAAAAAAAAAACTAAAAATACATATACATTTATAAGTAAAATAATCAAAATGAAATTTCAAACAAATATATTAATACAGTTATCTTCGATAATTATGCATTACAAATTACCTATACAACGAGGAAGAGTGCAGTAGAGTAGACTGTCTCAACTCTGGGATACCCGTATAAACGTAATATATCCTGTTTCTATAAAACTTGATCATCTTATAAAAAATTTCAGATGTTTTAGCACCGATGTTAACTTTCGAAATATATTTATGTAAATTATGCAGTAGTATGACAGTTACCAGAATCTATTGCACCAGCACAACTAAATTTTACAGAAGTTGTTGCCATAAAATTTGATCATCATTTGTAAGATTTCAGACGCCTAGCTTGATTAAGTTCCAAGAGATGCAAGAACCTTGAAACGGCCGCTCTAGGCCAACTAAATTTTACAATTTTTTTTTTTTTTGTTTTTGGCATGTAACTCGACATCTGTTCGCTAAATTTCAGATGCCTAGCTTCAAAAGACACTAAGTTATTTTCATTTAAAAAGAGAAGTTGTGTGGCAGCTACTCAAACCTATTGCACCAGCACAACCAAATTTCACAGATGTTGTTGGCCTGTGACTCGAGATGATTTTGCTTAATTCTAGATACCTAACTTTAATAGAGTTATATCCATACTAGGGGCCCCTGTTAATGTGTATTCAAATTTTATGTTATGTTTTTAAGTCCCAATTCATATAATAGACAGTTGCAGTTTAGAAAAATAGAATTTATGGAAAAAGTACAATCCGTAAAAATTCACAAAGCAAAACCAAATTCGTCAAAAAACTAACTGAAATTATTTTTAAAATAACGCCAAAATAAAATTAAATTGTATAAAGAGCCTGTAGTTGGTGTACGTATATTTAGAATTTAGATTATTTGGTATTGTGAGGGAGGACTATTATGTCTATTTATTTATCGAGTTCGACATAAATGTTTTAAAGGTACATGGGGAAAACATAATAGGTATCCGTAAAACATTCGAAAAATGCACAAACAAAGGTTGGAGCAAAATACAGTTAAATTTTTTTAATGAGCAACGTTGTCTGTAACAATATTGCCGTTGTTCGTTTTACTTTGCCCTAATGTGAAAAATTTAAAATCTAAAAAGACCCTATAGGTATTTGTCGTATCCTTGATTAAGATTGTACATGTAACATGGTACAGAGGGCGAGAAAACCGTACAAATATTACCACAATTGTACAAATGGTAACCCGACATAAAATTGACATACAAAATATTTAAAAATAAAAAATTAATTTATTATAAGAACTAAAAACTAAACTAAACTAACTAAACTAAAAAGAACTAAAAATTATTAAAAATAAAAATTTAATTTTGGTTATAAGAACTGCTGTATACTCAAATTTAAGTATATGAGAAGAAATTGAATTCAAAAAAGAATACAATTAGAAAATCGCTTCAAATAATATACAAACATTCATACATAAATGCATTAATTTAATAGAAAAGTAAAAAACCAAAACAATTATATATTTGAATTTTAAAGAGACTCGCCCGCTGGTTATTCATAAGTACATACTTAGATACGTATTGATTATTAATTTCAGATTAATATCATTCATCATTATTTAAAATTTCAATAAATATTGTGATAATGACGATTTTTTTCTTTACACATGCATAAGTTCAGTACATTACATACATATAGCCAAAGAATAGTTGAGCCGTTGAGGTCGAGTCGTGTTGAGTCGAGACTCGTGACTCGAGAGGAAAAAAAGAATACACAATTTTAAAGAGAGTAAGTGAGAATGTCTCTTATAATTTTGTTTTTTTTTTTGTTATTCTGTTTTGTTGTGTACGTTTTGTTACTCATACTACCGACTATCGTAGGTACCATACTACTGTAATATAAATATGAAATGTGTTGTTTGTTTTTATTATTAATATTATGTATAGGTTTTATAGTAGAAAAATCGTAAAAAATATGTAGTTACTGATGTTCAAAGCTTGAAACGGAATTCATAATACGTAGTGTGTGGCTGAAAACTACTAAATTATAATTATAGATAAAGAAAGAAGTTGTATGGCAACTACTCGAACCCGGTGTCCAAAAATGCTGGATTTAAATAAAAAAACTAACAATTTTGCAAAAATGACATAAAAAAAATTTCAGACTCCTAGCTCCTTTATTTTTTAAGTTTTCGTGCAGACGGACGTACATGACTTAATCGACTCAGAATTCGATTCCGAGCCGAACCATACCTTATATCAAGCTCGACGCCTTTAAGGCGTAACAAGCGTAATGGCAAATTTATTATATTCTTGAACATATTTCATACGAGTATAAAAACAAACACTTTCAAATAAACACCCTACATCACCCCAACATTTTTTAAAATAAGAATTGTCATTTTAATCTTTCAAATAATTTCCGAAGCGTATTGCGGAATTACAGCCCCTCAAAATTACAAAAAAGTACTATGTTCATATTTTTTATGATATGAAATTTTCAAATTTTTGTACAAGTCACAATTCTAAACAGTTTGTATTATATTTTGGCAATGTGCGCTTTTAAAACCGTTGGTTTACATTCTACATTTTTTTTTTTTATTTAAATCTTGCGCTTTTATAAAATTCATTTTTTTTTTTTTTAATTTTGCGTTTTTAAAGATAAATCACGATAAATCATTCAATTTCAATTTTCGCGTCAAAATCATCATGCATCGCAAGTTTTTAAAACGCATGATTTCGCAGCAAATTCAACAATTTCCTATAAAACAATCGGCTACACCAAATTTAACTATGATCCCAAATAATATGCATTTATTTAAGTTATTTGTTATTTTGTCATTATTTGTTATTGTAATTACTTTTAAATTATGAAATTTTTAAACATAAAATTTGATTTTAAAAAGAGGTCTTTAATATAAAAAAAGTTGCCTAGTTTTCGAGATACAACCAAATGAAATTAAAACTAAAAAAAAACTTTAGTCCCAATATTATCACAAGAATCGAAGGAAATAGATTCGTTTCGTTCATTTTGATTCTCCAAATACATCTTATAAATATTCAAGACCGAAAGAGAATCACCTTGTATACATACATTATTTTATATTTTTCAATATACATATATCTGCTTTTATTTAAACTAATTCCATTCCCAAATTTTATACAACTGTAGTCTTAAAATCTTTTTAAAATTAATTTATATCTTAACAAAATGTTATAGTAAATTATTGCCATAGAAATTTTTTTTGTACTACTGGATTTACTTTTAATCATTCCACTGTACCTTATCATTCATACTTTGGTGTACTGTTTTCCAAAACAAATTGAATACAATGAGAGATTTTCTATTTTTTTTTTTCAATCTATTTTTTTTTTTTTGTTTTGTTTTAATTTTTTATCTCTTTCTATACAAAAAAAAAAAAATAGTTTTTCGATTGGATTTTACTACGTGTCTTTGATATTCAGTAAAAAAACAAAAAAAAAATTTGAAAAAAAAAACTTATTAAGGAAAATGAAATAGAAAGGAGAAAAATATAGGAAAAAGACCTGCGGACTTCTTAAAAATTTTAACAATCGAAATAAAATCAATTTTTTTTTTGTTTTTTTTTTTAATTTGAACGTGTTAAGGAGTGAAAAAGATGAGAGAATAAAATATAGAAAAGTACAAAGTTTTATGTAAAAAAATTTTAAAAATCAAAAAAAAATTTTTATTTCCTTTTCTTTAATTTGTCTCATTTTTTTTATTCTTTAAAACAAAACTTTTCTAAAATATTTAAATCGAATTTGACATATTTTAGAAGATCCTTTTTCGTGACCTAGGGGTATTTTTTAATATTTTGAAAAGATAGGAAAAACTTTAAATAAGTAAAAAAAAAAAAAAACCAAAAAAAAAAAAATTCAACCTTAAAAAGAAAAAAACTGAAAATGAAACAAACAAATTGGCAAACACAAGTAATCTAGCTCGGTATTGTAGGGGTTAATATATAATATAACATGTAACAATAAAAATAAATAGAAAATAAAGGAAAATAAGAAATTATAACAATGTTACATTAAATTGATAAAAAAAGGATTTAATTATTTCAACTTTAATATTGACCTTGTTAATTATTTGACGTAAAATACAATTATGGATTTGCTATTTTCGATTGCGGCGAACGGTTTTTTGAAAGGTAGTGATAAAAAAAAATAAAAATTTATCATTTCAACTTTTAACTCACAAAGGATTCTATTTAACTCATAAAATATATAACACTTAGAAAATACATATATTTTTTTGTACATTGATTGTAAGTACGATTTTTTTTTTTTTTTGATTAAATTGTAGATTTAGTACCTATTATCCTTGTAACACATAGACAGGTATTCGTATTTTCTATTCAAGTGTTTATATTGGAATAAAACGTTGATTAACAGAACATCAAAAATTCTATGTTAAATTTTTTGCGGTTCTATTAATTGTCAAAAATAAATTTAATTTTAAATTAAATTTTTGTGTTTTGAAATTAATGTAAATACATTCAGTATAACAAAAATTGTAAATTTATGCAGTACAAATAAATAAATAAATAAATAAATATATTCAGTAGACGTATGAATTGTAAAATTTTAATTACGCAAGTTTTTGTGACAAGCGTTCATTATTTAGAAGCAATAAGAAAAATCGGCTAAAATACATGTAACATGCGGTAATTACATCGAATGTTTTCTCCATTTTTTTTTATAATGTATGTATTTTAAGGTTTCTATTTTCATTCTGATATATTGTGCAAAATTTTAGTTCCGCGAGTCCTAATAAGGATAATAAGGTAACTCTAATGTAAATTTTTTCCATTATTAAAATAAATTTTTGTACGAAATTCGTCTCCCTTCTTTGGAATGTAACAATTTATAGGAATTATAGATAATAAAAATATTTCTTCGTTTTATCTTTAGTATAATGACAGATTTGTTCGTGATAAGCTTACAAAAAAAAAAAAAAAAATATCTTTTACACAAAATCTTCTTTATTGCTAATAAAAAATTTTTGATCTCTACACAAAATTAAACGAAAAAACCTGCTTTAATAGTCGCACATTTTAGACTTGTAAAAATATTATGAAATTAAATAAAACTTTTAAGAATTCTTTTAGTTTTCTTACTTTCACAAGTACACCCTGTTGTATGATTCGTCAATTTTTTATTGTCAATTTTATTATCAATTTTTTTTTTTTTTTTGCTAGGATAAGTGGGAATCATTAAAAGACACTATAGAGGAGTGAAAACGAATATCTCTATGATTGTGTGGCACCTTAACCCACTAAATTAACAAAAAAAAAAAATTTCTATTCAGTAAAGTTTTAATTTATGCATTTAAGAACCACGGCCGTTGTAAAATCAAAAAATATATTCATTTATTATGTAAGCCGCGATAAATTAACTGTCACAACTCAAAATATTGAAAAAAAAACAAAAAACAAATTAATACTGGCTCGCTTTACTTAGTCTTAAAGCTAGAACACAAAAAAAAAATATGTTTTCACTTTTTCATTTTTCACATAACATTTTCCCCGCATCTGATATACTCATATGAAGCACCAATTTTAAAATCTGCTAGTATTATTCCTGAGGATCGAATGCGGATTAATAATAAATACGAATCTAGCTAGAAAAATTAAAAACTGTTAAATTTGTAAAAAAAAAAAAAAAAAGATTAATTTTACATTTAATTTTTGAAAGGTTCTTTCAGCATAAAAAAAAACACAACAATAATGATTTTTATTAATTTTAATAAAAAAAAAAATATTTTTTCATTAATTAAAAAAAAGCATATTTAAAAAATTAAATTTTAAATAATAATTGTTTCTTTTTTTTTTTTTTTAAGGGTTAATCCTTCTTTCCACTTAACCTCACAAAATTTATTTATTCATAGTTAAACAATATCATAATAAATTTCAAATTAAAATTTTATATTTAGATCTTGAATATTGTCTTGTATAGATTATTTTAAAAATAACGTCATATAAAATATACTTTAAAAAATATTGAAAACATATTTTGAAAATATGAAAAAATATAAAATTAAATAATAAATAAAAAGATACCTTTAAAATTTGAAAATAACTCAAGATTCTTGAAACTAAACACAAAAAGAATATAAGAAATCTCTTGAACATCAGTAAATACCTGAAATAAAAAAAAAAGTTGAATTACTTCTTTAAAATTAATATCAAGTAAAAGTAATTTAAATCTATAAATAATTATAAATATAAAATTATAATAAAAATTTTCGCCGTTTATGGAATTGCAGAACAGCAATTCTAATTTAAAATAATGTTAGTGTAAACAAAAAGTTACATTTTTTTATCTTAAATAAAAGTCTTTCTCAATTTTTTCTTTTGATTCAAAAGAACTACGCGTATCATGGTAAGATTTGTAATACATATCACAAACATTTATCAACAAATTAAATCTCGAACTCTATAGAGACCTTTTCTTTTCACACATTATTCAATTTCTAGGAAAGAATTCCTTTATTCAAAATTATTGTAGGTTTAAGTAGGTGGACATAGAGCACCTGGAAGGAAATGGGAAGATAACGGAAAGTTTGTATAGGTAAATTGGAGAGGAATTCAGATTCTTTGAATTTTATTGTGATACGATAACCCATTTATTGAAATGGTTATTTCGAATCTTTAAGCCGGTTGACATGATTATTTAGAATATTTTTGTATCTAAACGAAATGAAAATATTTATAGGTTCGAACATCAATTCAATGACAGATTTTAGTGATATTTATGTTAACACTAAAATACTAATCATATTTTTTGAGATTTTAACACTAAATATTAGTGAAATCAACTAACAGTCCAAAAAATCCACCTTTGACAGAGTAAATTTGTTTTGTTCTCGAAAATTTTAATGAGGAAATTTGAACTGAAGACACAAAAAGAATAATTAAACATATCCTAATAAATTCAATTTTTTTTTTTGTTTTTTTTTTTTTTTAGTGCATTTCCCTGCCACATAAATGTGACAAGCAAATTACACAGCCTTTCCTGTTCAGGCGTTACTCTAAATGTCATAAGGGGAGAATAACTCTTACGACGTGTGTGGCATTTTAACCCACACTCCCTCGATGTTTTAGAGCGAAATTTTTTATTAAAATTGAAAAAATAAAAACTAACAAGAATAGGAATTCTTCCTGTACAATTTCGGATTTCACTCTAATTTTTCGGTAAAAGAAAAGTCGTTTCGAAAATCATTACACTTATCTTTAATGTTTATACTCTAAAAAGTGCTATTGAATACAAAGAAAATCAAAACGATTAATAAAAGAATCAGAAAGGAAGAGTAACAAAAATGTTTTATGTGTTAATTGAATCGACTAATATTAGTATTCTAGGGTTAAACCAGACTAACACCAAAATTTACATATACAACATAAGAAACAGAACTAACAATAAATAATTTCGGGCACAATTTCAAGCCTATTTTTCAAGTTTGAAAATTTTTTTTGAAAATTTATTTAAATTAATTTTGATTGCATTTCACGAAGATATTCTGAATATACCCAAAATTTAATTTAAAATACCAAAAATTTAAATCAATATTTTAGTATGCGATCATTATAATCAATAATAAGATATAATTTTCCAGAACCACAAATAAAACAAAAATTAAGAAAAGTCAAATGGCACTTTTAAAGGTAAAAACAGGATTTGACAATTTTTATAAAAAAGAAAAAATGTTTAAAAACTCCTTCATTAAATTTCACTTTATCAAAAAATATTTTTTTAAGGTTATAAATTTTGTATAAATAAAAATCGTATTACATGTCAACCATTTCTCACAAAAAAAAAATCATTTTTATATACCAAAACATATATGTAGGTCATGACATTCGAATTAGACTGTTTACACTAAAAATTAATGCCATGAACATGCATGTTAATACAAGTTCCGCACGTAAGTGACACCTTCAATTATTTTTTACTCCAAAAAACAAAAAAAAAAAAAAAGGAATTTTACAAATATCGTAAAATTGATGTCAAGTGATAATTTTTGAACGTTTCAAAAATGTATAAAAGGAATCAATAGATATATAAAATGAAAAATGATCCAGAAATTTCAATTGCATAATATATATAAATTATTTTTTTTTATGTTATTTAAACTTTTTCTATGAAATCATACAAAATTTAAACAATAAAGAAAACAAGGTAGAATGTAAACAAACGGTTTTTAAAAGCGCACATTTCCAAAAGACAATACAAACTGTTTAAAATTGTGACTTGCACAAAAATTTGAAAATTTCATGTAATAAGAAAAAATATGAAAATAGGACTATTCTGGAATTTTGAGGGGCTGTAAGTCCGGAACCGTATTTAACTAAGAAAAACCGTTAACACATGTAAAAATATTATTGAACCTTTAATTTTCATGTCTTGCCAAGGAAAAACTAGTACAGGTGCTTAAGTTACAGGTGTCTAAAAATATCAAATGTTGAATTTTTGAGGCGTAATAACTCTTAAACAAGGGATGCTATCAGAAAATTTTCTGAGGAAACTTATACTAATTCTAAAAGTTCTTTCTTGTCTCAAAATTGCAGGTTCCTATCTCAAAGTGTGCCGGAGTTATGAAAAAAGAAATATCATGCAAAATTTGGTTTTCACATAACGTTTAACTTTATATACTAAATTTAGGAACTACATATAATTTTGATATTGACTTATAAAGGTAAAAAGAATTCGTAAAAAATCTTAAGCAGAACTTGACATATACGCGTTTAAAAATAGGGATTTTTCAAAGTTTGAGGGGCTGTAGTTCCCTGCTGAATAGGGCTACATGAAAAAGTTGTTTCACAAAATTAATTTTTTTATGAGACCTATCCATGGTTGAAATATTTTTTCTCTATCTTTAACGGTGTAGAAGTTTTGTAAACAGACGGGCAGACGGACGGACGGACAGAGTGAAACTAATAGACACATTTTTTTAAAATGTTTTCGGAAATGTGCTAAAAAGTCCAAAAATAATTTGTTAGGTGAACATTTTGTTAAAAAACTTTGTTGATTATGTTATAAGTGATCAATTTTATTATTTTGGAACATTTAAAGTGCATAATATTTTTCCTAGAAATTTAATCATGCAAAAAAAAATGTGTGTCAAATTAATGAAAATTTCATTTTTGACGTTCGAAACTATCTTTAAAATTTAAATGACACTGATATTCTATTCTAGTTTGCTATACTTCAAAATATTGTATAATGATTCCACTATAAAATTACAGCTTGGTGCCTTAAATAAAAAGTATTGAATAAAATATAGCAGCTGTAACGGTAATCGTATCTTCAAAAATCAATGAATTTTGGTAGTATTAACGCAATAAACACTTGACCTTCTAAACTGCTGAAAACCTTAACGTAACTACTGTCATTAAGAATATTGTAATAATATCAAAAGTGTCAGTCTAACTTACTTCATTAAGTTAAGTAAAATATCCTATATCAGCTGGAAAATGTTTTATTATAATCTCTGATCTGATAATAAAAAAAGGTTGCACAAAACAACTTAAAAGACAATTTTGGATTATAACGTCATGGGCTTCAAAGAGTTACTCCAATTTCTAACTATAAGAATCAAAAATGTGTCACTACCATGAGTCGGTATTGTACGTCCATCAATCACGAAATTGTAAGATAAAATTTGAAAATCACTGGGTAAATGCAACTGTACTACTAAATATCGGCTGACTAAGATGGTTATTCTTTTATTATTAAAACAAATCATCAAAAAGATTTTTCCTGGGCATAAAAGATACAGTTTTAAAAGTTCTAGAGCCGCCAGAAGCACTAAAATCTAGAACCACCAGTACAAGTACAAGATATTTAGTACATTTCAGGGCAGAAAATATATGAAAACAATATTTATCTAAAACAATTATTTTGAGTTTTGTAAGTTTATAAAATATGTTATTAAAATTAAAAATATGATGTAAACACTCCCCCCTCCTAAATTTGATATTTTATATACATTTTGACCAATATATTGAAAAATATATTATTGATTTGATAAAATCCAGTAACAAAACATTTAATACATAACTTTCGATTGATACATAACTTTCGATACATAATAATCGATTTTTTTATTTTTAAAAGTAAACAAATAAAAAATTTCGAAAATCAAAAATCTACGTCATATTTCCTGACTAAATATTAACAGTGGCAAAAAAGTATTAAGTTTTAATTGAAAATTAAATAATTTTATCGAAACGTAGTTTAAAAACACATTTATTAAATATACTAAAATATATGAAATTTTAAATATATTTAATATCATATAATCAAAATTTATATTTAATTAATTTTTTTCGAATTACATTTTCGAACTAAACAAATTTCAATAAATTATTTAAAGTTTCATTTGTAAAATAATGTCTAAAATTCAATTTTGAATTTTTTAGAACTTTTGTTGTAGAATTTTTATTGCATTCATTTTTTTCCAATAACAAAACGAAAAAAAAAAAAACATTTTAAGTTTTTAGCACATTTCCAAAAACATTTTGAAAAAATGTGCTTATTAGTTTCACTCTGTCCGTCCGTCTGTTTACAAAACTTCTACACCGTTAAAGACAGAGAAAAAAAATTTTAACCATGGGTAGATCTCATAAAAAAATAATTTTGTAGAACAACTTTTTCATGTACCCCCATCCATTACGGAACTACAGCCCCTCAAACTTTGAAAAAGCCCCATTTTTAAATGCATATATCTGCTTATGTTCTGCTTAAGATTTTTTCAATCTGAAAACGTCATTCGACAGGTATTTTTTTAGCTTTGTAAATTAATATCAAAATTATACAATTTTTTTAAATTTAGTATTTAAATTTACCGTTATGTGAAAACCATATTTTGCATGAAATTTCTTTTTTCATAACTCCGGCACGCCTTTAGATAGACACCTGAAATTTTGAGACAAGAAAGAACTTTTAGAATTAGTATAAGTTTCCTCAGATAATTTTTTGGTAGCGCCCCCTCTTTAAGAGTTATTACGCCTCAAAAATTGAAAATTTGCTATTTTTAGACACCTGTAACTTAGGCACCTGTAAAAGCCTTAGGTACCTTTTCTTTGACAAGACATGAAAATTAAAGGTTCAATAATATATTTTTACGTGTATTAACGGTTTTTCTTAGTTATAAAGGATTCCGGATTTACGGCCCCTCAAAATTTCAAAAATGTCCTATTTTCACGTTTTTTCTTATTACATGAAATTTTCAAATTTTTGTGCAAATCACAATTCTAAACAGTTTATATTGAGTTTTGGAAATGTGCGCTTTTAAAAACCTTTGGTTTACATTCTA
Organism: Poecilobothrus nobilitatus; assembly: GCA_947095535.1. Lineage (NCBI taxonomy): Eukaryota > Metazoa > Arthropoda > Insecta > Diptera > Dolichopodidae > Poecilobothrus > Poecilobothrus nobilitatus. The sequence continues at coordinate 264,476,911 of OX352773.1, forward strand.
CCTTGTTTATATATTTATGGAATAATATCTGAAGATAAATTCTTTTTAAGAGAAGTACATAATAGAAGAAAAATAAAATGCAAAAAAAAACAAAAGTAGTTTAATATAGTATTATTATCATAGTATGTACCATTTTTATTATTACCATTTATTTAGAACCATTTTATACTTTTTTATACTGTTTTAAATAGAAAATACAATTCACTCAAATTTATTTCCTAAAAAAACTAAAATAAATATTCTTTTTTTTCTGTTACTTGAAAGACTGTCTTTACTATTGTTATTCATAGCTGTATATGGTACGAGTATATTATTATATACCTATATATATTTTTTTGAAATCATAAAAAACAACCACTTTTTAAAGCTCATTATTTATCAGTTTGTCCCATATAACTATACAAGTTGCTCCTTAGCGTTTTGTTTTTTCTTTTTTTTTTTTTTTTTAAAGTAATACAAAATTAAAACTTTACCAAGAAAGATGCAAAAAAACAAAAAAAAAAAGAGGAAACGGAAATTTAAAAAAAAGAAAATGTTTTTTTTAACACAAATTGAAAAAACATTCGTTTGACTCACAAAAACAGTTTTTCTTTTACTTTTACAGTTTTAATAAAAACAAAATAAAAACATTTTTTTTTTTTTTTTGACATAAAACATTTAAGCGTTCTCATGGGTCAGTTTATGCTAGAAAATAAATTTATCTATGCTACCTACATTTATAACATTTTAAGAAACATTTATATTTAAATATATTTATATTATACAGAAATACATAAATGCATATAGAAAATAATATGTGTATACAATACGTATATAATATATGTACTTATTCAGTTGTGGTCAAAAAAATATGTACAAAAATCTTTTAGAAAAATTCTATATATTGAAAATTGAGTGCATATGATGAAAATGATTTTAAAAATTTTTTTAAACTGATAAAATTTGCACAACAAAGTACAAGACATTGACAGTTGACACTGACATGACATGGGCTAATGAAAAATTCACTATCTGCTCATAAACATAATATTATTTAAGCGAAGAATTAATTAATTAAATCTATAATAACTAAGTCTAGTGAATTAATATTTTTCTAGGTGAATGAGGATAATATCTCCCTACTTGACTCAACTGCAGATCTCTAAAATTGACAACCAATCATTGGTTTAAATAGATTTAGTAAGCACTTTGTACAAAAGTATATGATATTCTGACTAAAATTTTTATATTTTAAACAACGTAAATTAGAATCGCTTTGAAAATATAGTAAAGTGTAAATTAAAAAAAAATGTGGATATTCTTCAAAAGATACTAAATTTATTTTATAAAACTTTACTTTCTATTTTTTGAATGATAATTCAAAATTTAGGCAACTTAAAAGCTACTTTTAACATATAAAAATATTTTAAAATTTAATTAATCTTTAATATCAAAACAAAAAAAAGGTTCTTATATCATGTTCACACTATACGTAAAAAACCTAAATAGCCTAGTTTCAAAATCAGCCTTTCAGACTATCGTTATGCATGAACCTAGTATTATTTGAGATTTGGGTGTGGCAATTGTAGGTAATCAAGGACGAATTTTATTAAATAACAAATATTTTGGACGACATTTTAATAAATAACAAATAAAAAAATTTTTCATTTAAAAATTCAAATGAAAAAAAAAACCGCAATTTCTTTATTTTCAAAAATAAACAACAATGATATTTTACAACAAAATCACGTAGGGATGTAAAAAAATTCAAACAATAATCGATATCAAAAAATTTTAATCAAAAACCTAGTTATAACCTTTAAAATTAACTAGGACTTTAAAAATCCTAGTTCATTTTGACAGCAATTTTAAATATGAAAGAACTAGCTACAAACAACGCATGAACCTGGTTTCTTCGAAAAATCTGATTTTAGTTCATAGTGTGAACGTGGAATTAGGAGATTTAATCAAAACTTAACTGATCCTTGATATAAAAATAATAAAAAAGGTTTAATTTAAGATCTGTCCTAAGATCTTTTATAAATTAATTTACATAAAAATTCCGTTCGATTTAATCGAATTTAGAATAACGTTAAAGCATAATACCACAATTCACAAAGTCTTTTAATTGTCTATAATTTGAATTTTATTATCTTCAGCTCCACTTAACCGTTGATAAAAAATTTTTACCAAAAATTAAATCTTTAAAATTAGGCATATTCTGTCAAAAAAGATTTATGTAATTGCTTCCCATTGTTTTTCTTTACTAAACCATACTAAGCCAATTCTTTACTATGACCATAACTGTAAAATTTTTATATCTAATAACATTTTTATGTATACACAAACATATAAATTATAAATAACTTTTAAAGTGCGTTAATCAACAGGTCTTAAGAAAAAGTTAAAGAACAACTTTGTTTTTATAAAAATAAAAAAAAAAATAAAACTTATAACAACAATGACACGAGTTTTCACAACTTCCCGTTTACAAATTATACAAAATTATCTATAATATTAACTAAGTATAAAAAAAAAAAAAAAAAATTTATGAAAAAAAGAAAAAAATGTTGCTGTAAACTTTTTTTCTGAAATATTTCAAGTAAAATTGATATGTTGCTGAAATGTTAATATTCACATACATATGTGTGTAGGTGTTTAGGGCCTTATTAAAAAGAATTTCTTTTGTAGGTGTTTTTAATGTGTTTTTAAAGAGTCCTCATATTTTTTATTTGTACGATCAAATAAAAATATTAAACTTAATAAATAAAATAATCAAAAATTTACTAAAAATTTTCTTAACATAAAAAATAATCCATCTAAAATTAAATTTTGATTAAATAAAAATACATAGGGTAAAGGCTATTAGAATAAAATAGTTTTGAAATTTAATAATTGATGCCGTATCCGAAACAATCGCATTTCACAGTTCACACTAATCCCACTAAATTAATTCCGAAAAACTCCGAATAGTATCAAAAGTTGTCAGGAATTTATCGAACTAATACTAAATTATTTGTCAAATATTTAGTGTTCTGGTAACCACACTACTTCGCACTATAAATTGACAGCTTAATTTTATTGAATGTTTTTAAAAATTTTTTGATAGAAAATTAAAGTAAATAAAGATGTTTTAAAATAAAATAAGTACTTTTGGAACAAACGTTATCAAAACTTAAAAATATATTGTTGAAACTTCATGTTTGACAAGTTAACAAATGATAATTGACATATTCAAATAAAATGTATCCAATATTGCCATAATCATCATAAATGTAGCTGGATAATGCTAAAATAAAGTTTTTTTTTTTTTTATTGGCTTTGTCAAAATAAATTTGACACAAAATACTATAAAAATATGCATTAGAGTAATACTTATTCTACTCTTTTAAAAATTTATTAGGTATTACACCTACCTACCTAGGGTGGTGACCTTCACAATGCTGCGTGAAGGTCTCAATTAGCACTAGATTGCGCCATTTTGATACCACTGCACTCACGTGACCTGTGTTTTTAGATTGTTTGCAGTTTTATATCCAACCTGAGCGGTTCAGATACAAAATCAGTTCTTTGATTTTGTGTTTGGAAAGCTCGCTGAGGTTGTGGAAGAACGGTTTACCGAGTAAGAGAAGTCTGGCTCTAGCTAGGGCCGGACATCTGCAAAAAAAATTTATTAACTATCATATATTTTAGTCCGGAAAATAGTAAAGTAAGGAAAATAGTGCGATAAACTGGGGAAAATAATAGTACTAGTGCGAAGTTGTATGCTACGGTGATACTTTTGGAAACGGATGAAGTTATAGAAAACATTTTTTTATAAAATTGTTAATGATCAAAAAAAAATATTTAAATTGAAATTTCGAGAAATATACTATTTTTCTATTTGATTTTAATCCATACTCATGTTGCCGTTTTTCATTTTTTATATCAATTTTCAAACTCTTTCAACCTTTTTGAATTGTTTTCTCTATTAATAAATTCATTTAGTCCAAAAGGAAAGACAACACCATGGCTATCATTTAAAGTATTTATAATATGTTTTCATAAACTTTAAAACATGGCTATTATCATTACATGCTATATGACATATTTTATATGATCTCGATCTAAAGAATTTCTGATCTAAAATCTTTCTGATTTTAAAACCTAAATATTTTAACTAAAACTATTTTACTTTTATTATTTTTTATTTTTTTACAAATGATTTACACAAGTTGAAAGTTTTTTTTTAACAGATTTAAGACTGAATGGGAAGGACCACAAACATTTAACATATAGCCAAAAACAAAAATTTAAATTAATTCATTTATTTATAAGTAATATGGAAATACTTTCATAAAAATTAACTATTCATTAGGATCTCAAACATCAAAACCTTTTCTCGACCTAGTATTTAACTAGTTCTAAACAGAAGTCATTTTCTTCCTTAAATTACATTTTTATCATTTTTGAAGAAATAACTTTTTTTATAACCTTACATTTGATTCAAATGATCTGGTTGTTAAAAGATCTTTTAAAGAGGGGCAGCGAAAGCAAAATCTGTTCCAGTTCCAACATCTTTCCTTAATTAAAGCGGTATTTGGTCGGTTTGTTTTTTGTTAATTAAAAATTGATTTCTAAAAAAAAATTGTTCAAATTTTCTCACACACAACGATTTTTTTTTTTGTACAAATAATTTTTCTGCATTAATTAAAACAACAAAGACTAGAACAGTATAGAAAAAAAAAACGAAACATAGAAAAGAGTTGACGTCGAGATGATTAAAAGTAATGACAGTCTCATTTAATATTCTTAAAAGTGAAAAAGTAGCAAAAAAAAAAAAAAAACTGCCAAAAATTTTCAATTTTATTATGCCTCCCTCCTTTCTTTGATCCAAAGCATTACATTAATTCTTCAAAAAACATACATAGGAGTAAAACAAATAATCACAAGTGTAGTGGAAATGTGTTAGGATTTTTCTCTCAAGGGTTTAATAAGCAATTTCAGTATATTCTTTTTACTTCCTCTTTAAATTATTTACATAAAATGAAAATAATATAAAAAACACAAAAGGAACAATAAATTATTGTAAGCTAATAAGAAGCTTCACATTTAAAACAATAAGTAAACTTTATCTATATGCACACTTATCACAATATATCATGTATATAATATAAAAAATAAATATACCATTGCGTATATTATTAGCATGAAAATTAGACATAATATTAGCATCTAATGTAAACAAGCCGAATTAATAATAAGAACACCAACATAAAACAACGAGAGAAAAAAAAATATATATAAAATCCCAATAATTTAACATATAAATAAACATTCTTGTTAAAAAATTTTTGTCTTAAAGGAAATTTATTCTTGCAAAATGGTAAAAAAAAAAAACAAAACACATTGATTTCATCTCACATTTCAACCTCTTATATTTTCTTAAAACTTTAATGTACTCATGTGTGTAAAAGTATTATTTCCTTTGCTATTTTAATATAAAATACTTTAAGCTATAAAAAACAACAAAACAAAATTTATAAAAAGAGGTCTACTAAGAAACAAAACATAAAACAAAAAGAAGACAAAGAAAAAAAAAAAAGTTTCTTAATGTAAAACGAACATCTTAAGAACAACAGGGATTATACAGGATTTTATTTAAAACAAAAACATCCTAGTACCGAACAAAACCAAAAAAAAAAAACAAAAAAACACAAAACAAGTTGCAAAGTCTTTTACTTTAACAATACAACCACAAATATGTTGCCATCTATTGTAACATTTAAAATGTTGTTGCGAAATGCATATAGAAGCATTGAAGTTTCTCAAACTTTTACATCTCAATCGATTTTCATCCTCAATAATTTTCTTATTGTTCTTTTTTTTTTTTAGAAGAATTTATTTATCAAAAAACAAGAGGAAAAAATAGACATGTAATATGGAAGTAAAATCGGATGTAAATTAGGGTTACGGAAATGAAAGGCAATTAATAAAAACAAAAAAAAAAAACAAAAAAGAAACAAAAATTGTGTGCCAACAGATTTTTACATGCTTGTAAGAAATGTTAAAGGATAAGTCAATAGAAGTTAAATGAAAAAAAAAATATGATGTTTTTATTTTTTTGTTTTATAAAGAAAAATTATATTAAAGAAAATAAATATTTTTACTCTCAATATTGATTTTATTTTTGACAATATTTTTTATAGATATTTTGTAGGCAATAACATTTGCTCAGTCAAAATAAAAATAACTGATGCCCACTTCTTAAACAATTCCAATGCAAAACTAAAGGGGCTAAAAGTGTTTATTCCTATTTTGACGAACTAGCTAAATATGGTACTCTATTGGATATACCAATTTGTTTGTTATCAGAACTGCAAAAATGTGGAGCTTGTTTCCATTTAATGTGTCCCCAAAAGTTGGCGGTTAATCCCAAGAGATTCATCATTCATTTATTGCCCATCTCTTCCTTAACATGATTTTTGGCATCCTTATTCTGTCCCATAATCACATATGATTTTATTAATATTGAGAAGTTCAATTATTGAAAATCAAATTTCAAAAAATGGCAGATAGGATTTTAATTAATAAAACAAAAAAAATAATATTCTGTGATTTCAAAAAAAAACATATGCAATTCAGTAGGTGCCGCATCGTAGGTGATATATCTTCAATATATCGTTGTACCCCTTTCTTTTATTTTGTCCTTAAACTCATATTAAATGTACCATTTATATTTAATGGTAAAAAAATAAATCTCTCATACTTCTTAGATAACTTATTAAATATTTATCAATATTTCGAAATGGGAAATGGGAGATTCGAATAAAACTAAAGTTTCTAAATTAAAAAATTTTTTTTTTTTTTTTTTGTAGCTTTAAATTATGATTTACTACAAATAACTTAACCACGATGCATTAACAAATTGCGAATCATTTTATGTCCTTTAAACAATGGTTTTGGGCCCTCCTAGTGATATTTGTACTCTTATAAAAATATAAAATAGTAACACTGCTTTTACCTGAAACTATTAGAAAATGAGCTGCCAGTAGACATGCAAGAGACCGAGAATAAATATAAACCTAAAAAATAAAACCAACTTTATGAATTCTTCAAATCTTAAAATAATTTTTTATTGCACTTCTGAAAAGGAATTAGTCATAATAGGACATGTCTTATTTTAAGTGCAGCTCATAGTAATTTGACGGTTTCTTTGTGGATTCCAAATTCATAGACTCGTAAAGTGCATATTTATAAAGAATTTGACATCATCAACCCAAAAACTATTTATTAATTACTTACATTTACTTATTATTAAAAATAATTTTCGATGAACTAAATATTTTCGCTGGTTTATGCATAATATATAAAGTTGAACCCCTTTTATACATTTGTGATTGCCATTTCCGCTTGTTAAAGGATATAAGTTTATAAATGTATTTGAGAAGATCTACTTAGTATAAAAACTTATTTAAAATTAAATAATTATCTTTTCGTTAAGTTTTAAAAGTTTTTAACAAACTTTCTTCATTTTAACTTTAATTTTAATATCTTTTACTCAATATTTAAATTTTAGATTAAGGAACGGACAGACCAAAAAAGAATAAACAATTTCCGATTCACTAAAGAAAAAAAAATTAAATCTTTGACATCATTTATAAAACAAGCTTTTTATATTATATTATATTATTATGTACATATTATGGAAATTTTATTCAAATTCAATTCAATGAGTAAGCATTTTATTTTTAAAAAAAAAAATTTTTTAATTTTCTTATTAGTTTCACTCTGTCTTTCCATTGATCCGTCTATTTTACAAATCTTCTACACCGATTAAGATGAAGCAATAGAATTTTAACTGTGAAATGAAATGAAAAAAAAGTAATGTTGTAGGAAACTTGTTTTATATAGATTCCCCAATTACGGAGTTACAACACCGCACAGTTGGTAAAAGCCTCATTTTCATATGTTTATATCTCAAGTTCTGTTTAATATTTTTGCAATCTAACGCCCAACGACAGCAATTTTTTTTATACTTTTTATAAATACGAGTTAGATACCTTTTTTCTTTTAACCGTTATGTGAAAACAAAATTTTGCAATATTTAGCTTACTTCATAACTGCGACACGCATTTAGTGAAACTTGTGAAAGATGATATTTCAACTTGGTATTGACAGTTTTTCTAAATTATGACAGTCTTAAAACTGAAGAAACTTAATAAAGTTCTGAAATTTTATCACAATTTTATAATGCTTTTTATTGTCTTTTTGAGAAACTGCACCTTTAAAAATCTTTGGTTTTGCATACTGCTTTGTTATTTTTTTCTTTACTTTGTGGTTTCTTTAAGAGAATATCAGATATTATTTTTCTGACCATCAAACCAATTAATTTAATAAAAAAATTCACTTTTTTCTTTTTTTTAATAGAAATTTTTCTTGTTCATTTAGGAAATTTTTCTAAAGGACTTTCCTGAAGGAAAGATTTGAAAAAGGGGAAACTTTAATAAAATTTTTTAAAAAAGTGAAAAAAAAAATATTTAAAAATTTTGTAGAATAATAAAACAAAAAAAATCTCAACAAAATAATTGCTATATTCATGTGTTTAGGTACTTAAATTATTTTATAAAAAAAATAATACTAAGTACGAATTTTTTAAATTAAAATAATTATCTAAAACATAAAATCTATTTTAATATATTTGTAAGTTTTTTTTTTTTTTTGTTTTTATGAGGGTTGGTGGAAAACTCGAAAGTCACCAAGAGTAACTGCACGTGCTTCCTCAGGGTAGCGTTCGACTTTAACCAACCAAAACCACCCCTCTTTTAAAACCAAACTTTAGAATGGAACCTTTAATACAAATATACAGTTTGGCTTTGGGGATAGGGATGTGGGAAGGATAATTGGGGAAATTGGAATTGAGAAATTTGGATTATGGGGGATAGGTAGGAAAATTTGGAGGGACATTTTGAAGAAAGATGTTAATGCTCTTCTTAAATTTAAGTAAATCGTACACATATGAATTACCAACTTTCGGGAACATATGTGATGGTATATGATTCCACAAACGGGACATGCGCATGACAAACGAATTTCCATAGGCTGTACTTCGCCATCTTGATAACTCAACATGGTAGGGATGAGCATCTGTTTCCCTCCTTGTTTCTCGTTGGAAAACTTTGAGTGGAGGCATTAATTGTTTTATTTCTTTGGAACAAGTGTTAATCCCTTCAAGATACCTATAAAACAAGGTCAGTGACCCAACTGTGCGACGGTGGCTGAGTGGAGTGAGCATTGAAGTTATACTGGGGTCGTTGATCCCTAAAGAATCTCACTCACTTAGTAGATCACTCGGAAGAATTAATTTTAATGGATTAATCCTTATTTAATCAATAATCAATCATATATTTTTTTTTGTTTTTTTTTATTTAATGATTTCTCTGCCACATAAATGTCGACAGGAAATGACATAGTCTTTCGTATTCAGACGTGACTGTAAATGTCGTAAGGGGGAATAACTCTTACGACTTGTGTGGTATTCAACCCCACACTCCCTCGGTGTTTACAGCGTATTTTATATACCCACTAGGCCACCGAGGCCGCCTATCAGATATTATATATTAACCTAAATATTTATTATAAAAAATAATCCAATCACAAATATAATGTATATTTAAAAATATTCTCATTGTAAATTTTAACATAGTTTTTAAGTCTTCAAATTAAAATAAAAAAAATGGTTTAATATTACATTCAAAAATAAAATAAGTTTAATGTTTAATGTTTAATTTTGATGATAAAACTCAATTAAGATAAAAATTTTTCCCTCTTATTTACAACTCTGCAAAATATAGAGTATACAAAAACCTTTTCTTTTTTTTTTAGTAAATTATTATCTCCAACTAAATAAGCTTCATTTTCTTCTTAAAGAGTCATAAGTCATAACTGCAGAACTTTGGAAAAGTAAATGTTTTTGAAATCTTAACCAATTTCCCGAACTAAACGTTGCTGGGGCACTTTTTCTTGCTACTTTAGCTCTTGCCATTTGTTTACGTGGCACCAGTTCATTTAATAACACTTTGTTTAGGATACGAGTCATTTCTTTTCTTTCAATACGTTCACTTCACTTCAATTTAGTTTTATAATTTTTCACATTTCACAAGTAAAATAGTTAACTGTTAAATGTTAAATTAAATGTTAATACTTTCAATCACTTCCTCAATATTAAAAGATGCTGAAATTAAATATTATTATTTATTAATCGAACAAATTCGTTGACAACTAATTCAACTATAAATAATTTACTAATCAGTTAATACTACTACTACTCACTTAAGATCACTTTCTTTTTAACTATTTATTTTACCATTTCGGTTAACAGAAAATTGTTTAAAATTGATTGAATAAATGATTTTGGTGCCTCGGTGGTCTAGTAAGTAAGAGCGTATGAAATATGTTGTAAACACTGAGGGAGTGTAGATTTGAATCCCACACACGTCGTAAGAATATTTCCCCCTTACGATATTTACAGCCACGTCTGAAAAGGAAAGGCTGTGCAATTTCCTTGTCACATTTATGTGGCAGGAAATTATCATTACATATAATTAAATATCATTACATGACATTGCACGCGCCTTTAAACGAATCACATGAATGATATTTTTAAATTGTTAGAATTTTTCGGGGATCACAAAGTTATCTTCAAAAAAAAATAACCAATTTATCTGACATATAAGAAAATTACCAAGCCGATTTGAAGTTACAGTGTCTGAATTAAAGTGTAAAAATGTTAAAATTACAGTGAATCTGTGATTGAATTAAAAAATCATTGGTACAATGAACCTGTTTAATTAAGAAATACTTTTTGCCGAAAAAAAAAAATTAATACGATTAAAAGTTCGATAACATTTACAATTATTGTAAAATATCTTAGATTTTTACACTACATTTACAGTGTTACATTTTACAATAATTGAAACAAAATGGAATGAAATAATTGTAATGAAACAAATCAATATTTTGTATAATTGTCGACAACAACAATTTGTATAATTGTTGTTGTATAAAAAATATCGACAAACTGATAATAACCAAAAAGTTTAATGATAAAAAAAAAATGTCTTTTTTAAATGAAAATGGTAATAGACTGTCATGTTTAACAGCAATATTTAAAAACTAAAAACAAGTACTACATTTAAAATAAAATGAGGAAACGGGTATAGTTGACTGTGTCTACTCTTTTGGATACTCACACAACCATAAGAAATGCTGTGTTACCATAAAATTTGATCATATTGTACAAAATTCCTGATGTTTGATTTAATTAAGTACCGTTATATAATTATGTTTTAAAGTAGTATGACAGCTACTTAAACCTGTCACTCCCAAAAGCAACCATATTACACAGAAGGTACGAACATAAAGATTGATGGTCTTTCACAAACTTTAAATAATTGAGTTAAAGTTCAATAACTTTAAATTTCACATTGAGTTATAATTCTTATAAAGAAATTGCATTGTATCTAGTCAAACCCGCCAGTCGAACTTGTTCAATTTTAATAACGAAACTAACAATTTTATAAAGGAGAAATGGTATCGTGCGGATAGTATTGTACGGATGGATAAATTGACTCCAAATTTGATGGATGCGGCAAAAAAAATAAATAAATATTTCCTTATATCTATCTCATCTTCTTCAAGTTGTCACAAATGAAATGACGAAAATTATTATACTCTCGGACTATATTCATATTCAGGGTATAAAAATTAAAAAAACTCAATTATTATAAGTTTTATAGGTCATGGTATAAATTAACAGCAAAATAGAACAAAAATAACTAATTTATATTTTGTAAATTATTGTAAATTTAATTTATTTTGTATATTATTAATTTATTCATAAGATTCACAATTTAATTTTTTTTTTTTCACTATACTATGTACAATTTAATGCAACCTCATTAATTATTTCTACGTTTTTATTTAATAATAATTTCGAAAAGAAAAATGAAAATTTGCAAAAAAATATTTTTCATTATTTCAGAGTTAAAAGTAAAGAAATTTTTATACAAATTTCTAGGAAAAAAAAATAAAAAAAAAAAAAAAAAACAGAAAACAATAAATAAATATACAATATAAATTTATTTCTTTCCATCATCATCGTCAAAACAAAAGGAAAAGGAAAAGAAAAATTTAATTTGATATAACGAATAAAAACAAGAAAAAAAAAAAAAAACACTAAAAAAAATTAATTTCAAAAAATTATTACAAAAAGTTCATAATTCTTTTCTAAAAATAAGAGTTACCATTTCAATATTTAAAATTTTCAGAATTTCAGAATGAATTCAACATTGAAAACACCTCAACAAAAAAACATAGAATAACTCACATAATAAAAAAAACAAAAAAAAACATAGAATTTATACTTATCATGTTGGAATTTTTTGTTTCTCCTCATAAAATTCTTACAATTTGTAATTTTATAACAAAATTTCAAATTTTTTTTTCACATAATTTTTTTTTTTTTTTTTTTTAATTCTTTTTAAATTTTATTTTTTTTTTACTAATATAAAATTTTCTCTTTTGAATAAAATTGCGCATCATTTTCCTTATTATATAACATTTAAAATAAACAAGAGTCAATTTCACCTATAGTTAATTGAAATTAACATGAAAACTGTGAATAAAATGAATTTACCATATTTTTAAAATATTTATTATTTAAATTTAATTTTTTAAAATATATATTTTTTTTATTTTATAAATGGGATATGAATTAAAATTGATCCTTGAACTGTTCATATTACATAGACACAAAATAAAAAAAAAATTTTTAATATTAAAATTCAAAGAAATTACTGACAATCAACCTACAACTACTATTCTTTTTTTATGTACTTTTTACACTTGAATTTTTAAATAAAATTTATAAAAAAAAAAAAATTTTTTTTTTTTTTTAATTACAGTGGAATGTTTTTTAAAATTTTTCTTTTTCTAGAAAAAATAGCTCTTTTATAAAAAATTTGTTATTTTGGTAATTGAAAAAAAAAAAAAAACATAGCAGTTTTTTTGTATCTTCTCTTCTTTTATTCTTTTTATCCTTTACTTATTTGGTTTTTCTATTTCATAAATTCTCATCAATTTTGTTCTCCATTATCCTTTGATATATTACATTTAAGTCTCGCTTATCTTTCTAAATAGTATAGTCATTAGGGTTTTGATGATCGATCGGTCATCCTGATTTTTTTTTTCCTCGAAGAAATCTGCATTCATTTCCGCACTCTTTTATTTCATTCTCCTTTTTTTATTATGTTTTAAAATAACTGTAAATATTTCTTTTTTGATTTACATTTAAGCTTGGCACTCAGCTAAAAAAAAAAACAGTATGTATGTATGCAAAAGGAATCTGTCAAATTAGTTTTACATTTATCATCCATATTTTTCTAAAATCAATAATTTCAAATTAAATAAAAGTAAATAATTGTATGTATGTATGTATCAATTAACATTATTGTTTATTTCTTAAGTATTCCTTCAGCTTCACTTTATTCTTAAGAGATAACAAATAATACCGCAGATATAGGAGTCTGATACTATATTTTGTAGTTAAATCTGATTGGCTAATTTTGTATGCATAATAAGAAATGATTTCGATTAAAATGTAAATATTTCATAAGTTGATCAAATCTGTTTTCTTCTTATTGCACCATACATATAGCCATGTTTCTAAGATCTTACTATTTTTAACCAATAAAAAGTTTTCCATTTTTTTTTTTTTTACAAAAATTAAAATTTTTTTTTTATTTTCACTTGTTTAAGGATAAGTTCATATAGGATGCATGCATCCGAATGCAAACATTTGATTGGTTGAAAAAATTTATCGTACTCATGACATGCTCTCCCTTTCGTTCATTTTAAGATGCAAAATTTTTTGTATTGTCTATAAGAAGCTTACAAAATGCAAATTTGTTTTAACGTCAAATACAGACGTAAAATTAAACGTCAAAAATTTTTTATAAATTATATTTAGTTTATATTAATTTAAATTTTTTCTTACATAAAATAAGAATTTTCTCTGGTTTAATCATTTTGTATTTTGTAAATAAAAAATTTTTTCATCAAATGTCAAAACAATATACACATACTAGCCTGCTAGGTACTCTCAAATAAAACTTTCAATATAAAAATGTCACCGTTTTGCGTATCGTGAACGAGTGGATACATTATGGATTCAAAATATTCGTTAATATTACCGAAGAGATCACGAAATGTAACCGAAATAATTTTTGCATCTGGATGCATGCATCCCATATGTCAACTTACCCTTAATCAAAATTTCAACTCTAACTCTGTTGTTTTTTATAAAATTTAAAACAAAAACAAAACAAAATAAACTTCCATTTGAACAATTTTATATTTTATAGTTCATATATTAAAACACTGAAGCGCATACATTATATTTTTAATTTTCTTTTGTAATAATCTTCATAGATTTAAATAAGACAGGCACATGTTTGTATTAAATGGTAATTATTTTATTTCTTTTCTTTTTTTGTTTTTGTTTTTTAATTTTTTCAATTTTATTCATTATAAATGAAGCAAAAAAAAAAAAAAAAATATTTTTAAATTCTATTTACGATAAATTATATCATATCATATATTAAAATACAATATACAAAAATCAAAATTGCAGCCCCCACAAGACTTAAAATATTTTAGAAGCAGTAAAAAAAAAAAAAAAAAAAAATTATAAATTCAAGTAATAAATTGTAATATTCCGCCATTTAAACAAAAGAAAAACGAAAAATAAAATTCAATTTTCATTTAATATTTGTTTTGTTTTTGTTTTTTTTTTTTTTTTAATTTTCTTATAATTTTTATGATTTTATATTATTATTATGTATTTTGTTCAATAGAATACTAATTAACATATTATATGAATTTTTCAATATATGTATATATATATATATGTATATAATTTTTAATTTTGAAATTTTATAAATGAAAAACTATTCAAACAGCTGTTGTTGTTGTTGTTGTTGTTGTCTTAAGAGAGTAATAAGGGTATAATATAGAAAAGACGTAAGACGACGCCAGACGCAAGTCATAAGTAGGATGTTATTTAATTATTGTCAAAGTAATAAGATTTGCGCAGACAACTTATTATTCAATGAATCAGTGTTTTTAGTATTCCAGTTGATTCTTTTGAAAGTGGCGCGTACCAAAAAACAAAATAAAAATTATTCCGATAACAATTTAATTATTTAATTTTAATTTTTTCTTTTTTTTTTTTTTTTGTTATTTTTAATGTTATTTTTTTTTTTATTTAAATATGAAAAATATTAAAAGAATTAATAATTTAATTATTTAGATTATAATAAAAAAGAAAATAAATATAATGGAAATATAAAAGAAATTAAAATAAAGATATAAGTATTGTGTGTATACATAAAAAAAAAAAAAGAAAAATAATAGATAATATTAAAATAAGTGATCAGAAAAGTGCATTTTTGAAAAAATTTTGCGTTTACAATATTATAATATATAATTGCATTTGAATTTTATTGGATATCTTAATATAATTACAAAAATAATGAAGGATAAAAATTATAAAAAGAAAACTGTTCCAAAAAAAGGTACATATTCATATTTTGGATAGAAAGAAAATTAATTAATCTTACTTAAATATAAATTTAACAACGTTACATACATATTATATGTAATGAGATGAGCTTTTGATGTAAAATAACAATTAGTATAGTACATAACTCAAATTCTCGACTTTGTTTTTATTTGACAATTGGAACCAAATTTTTATATTCTTCTAAATAATTTAGGAATTTCTTCGGTCAGACTTTAAAAAGAAAAAAGAAAAAATATAACAAAAAAGTCCATTTTTCCTTAACAGTTACATTTGTGCACAAGAAATATTTGTTATAAAAAAAAAACATTACTCTTGTTGGCAAAATATGAGCCTTTCTTTACTACTTTTTCTGCAAATTTTTGTATGAAATTTATCGCGACTTGTGTTTGTTTGATTGTTGCCTTCTAATATACATTTTGAGTATTTTTTTATTACTTTTACTATTACTACTGGACTTCTCAGTAGGTAACTTGCAGTGTTGGACTACCTAGTCAACTCCAGCTAAATTTTTATCCACCGCAGTACTTTATATAAAATTTTAATAAAATCAACTGCGAGATGTAAAAATAGAATAAAAATTTAGGAAAAAAAAAATATTTTTCAAATTGGTTTGGTGACTATTTAATATAAAAAATTTTTAATTATATAAAAATGAAAAAAAAATGAAATATTTAAATAAAATTATTAATTATATTTTCATAATTATTTTTTTAAAACCGTAAAACCCACTTTTATACGCTAAGTATGTAATTTTTTGTTTTACGCAAACTATAAATGAAAAAAAAAAACTTTCATTTATGAGCGAATGATAACATGATAACATAAAATTTTTCTGACCCTCATCAAAAAATCTTTATTTCATTTTGGCTTTGTATTAGTAGATGCATTTTTTCAACTCTAAAATATCTGAAAACTGAAATTTTAAAACTACAAAACCACAAACATAGTTTATGGGAAAGAAGGGTCAAATGTAATGAAAACAGGTGATTCGAGAAAACCAGTGTAAACAGACGGTATAGATTTAATTATAATGCGATGAATAGATTTTTTGTTTACATACGTATATAAGTGTGTATAGTACAATTTGATAAATAGATGTTGATCTCATTATGTATATATGTATACTTTCACATGGCTGAAAATTTTCAAATGGAAATTTATGAATGAATATTGAAAAACTTTGGAAAGTTATTTATATTGGCGTTGATTCGTACTGAATATCTACTATTTTTTTTAAAAAAAACTATATGATAATCAGTTGATAAATGGCCTGATAATATGTTCCGAATTTTTATGATTTACAGATTTAAATATTATGATAATGTGTCAGTAAAAAATATTACATATGCAATTTTTAAATTGAAATTATGCGGTTGATTTAAAACTAAAAAGTATGAAATAAAATAATGTAAAAAAACGTTTTTTAAATAATATCGAAACAAATATGGGGTTGGCCATACAAAATAGAAAATAAAATTGATGCAAGCTTATTCTTATTAGACAAGAGAAGAACCTCGGAAAGCATTTGAGAATTTTTTAATGATTGTGAAATAATTAAAGAAATAAAGAAATGTTTCCTCATTCTAGACTTGTTTTTGAATTTGGAAAAAAAAAATTTATGGGACCTCAGCGGTCTAGTGTGTAAGAGCGTATAAAATACGCTATAAACATCGAGGTAGTGTGGGTTCGAATCCCACACACCTTGTAAGAATAATACCCTTTACAACATTTACAGCCACGCCTGAAAAGGAAAAGCTGTGTAATTTCCTTGTCACATTTATGTGGTAGAGGAATATACTGCAAAAACAAAAAAAAATCTAATGAAAAAATGTCATTTATGAAGGATTACTGGCCTAATAATAATAACATTTCGTCAGTCAATAAATTTTATGTTTATATAAAATTTCAATACACTTTACTTGTTTTTACTTTAAATGAACATCATAAAAAGACAAATATATACAAACAAATATTTAATATAACTTAACATTGTATAAGTCTTATATTTTAATTAAAACTTATACACAATCACTTATTATACATCAATTTATACTTTGTGCATATGAAATTAAAACGATAAATTATAATAAAATGCGTTCATAACGAATTGGTCTAAATTCGATGAACAATTTTTATAAAAAAAAAAATTATATAACCGAACTTTAATATGAATTCGTAAAAGAAAGCTATAAACTAAAAGTCATCTTATATAGATACTTACAATGACATACTTAGCAGTTTGCATATACAACATCTAACCCCATTTTTATAAAAAAGTTTCTATTACAGATTTTTTCAAAAATTATTTGACTTTATGTACAAAAACCTGAAAATAATTTACATACTGCCATTTACCAGTCTAACCCTTGCCAAAAGTGTTGCCGTTTTATATATTTAGCAACTGATTTAAAAAAAACATTTTTTTGTTTTTTTCTTGTTAAGAAGTTTCTATTTTATGTTTTTCTTTGTAAGGAAACTTTGAGAAAAATGAATTTGTTAATAATAAAAGATCATAATGTCAAAATTTTAAATTTATTTTGACACTCATATTTATTTTGTTAATTTTTTTTTCTAAATTAAAGTGAAATAATTTTATTTATATTTTTCTGAATTTCAAATTTTGCATAGCTATACTGCAAGTTGTATATATAATACAATGCCGGTAGAAAAACCAGATATCAAGTCTGGGGGACTTCTCACAGTAGTATTTAAAATGATTTGAAAGTAGTAAAAATGACAGTTAAAAAAATCTGAATTTCCAAAGAAATCATAACCGGTGAATCATACAATGAAAAAATAAAAAATATCAAATTGGAATTTTGATAAAGGATCTAGGATTATTTGTAGATTAAATAACAAAAAAAAAGGATATCACAAAATTCTTTAGAAGAATATTTTAAAAAATTTTTACCAGCTTTTATTATAATCTTTTTGTCATAACTGTAATCATTTTTCCAATTTTTAAAATACACAATTTCAAAAGTCAGTCATAAAAAAAGATCCCACCAATTAATTTAAGATATAAAATTGCTTCTAAAGACGTGATTTTCTAACGGTTCAAAAAAATATATGTTTTTGTAAAATATGTTTTCATAGAAATATTTGTTTTTCTTTTACTGTAAACCAAGGTTATGAAAGGTTATATCATAAATGACTTTAATCTAATTTCATTTAATGTTATTTTTGCGAAATTATAAAAAACAAATTTCAATTAATAAAAAAAATACATAACTTCAAAATAATTTTTACATACATATCTCTAACGAGTATATAATAAATACGTTGGAATCAGAGTTACCATTTCTATTCCAATGAGAATAAAATACTTTGATTTTGCTTCAAAATTTACTTATATTTTCTATTTATCACTAATCTTTTCTAATTCTTTTTATTTGACACATGAATAATTTAGTTTGTCGAAATTAAAATAGAGGAAGATATAGCGATATCTTCTGGCAAAATGTTGCAACTATGATTAAAATTATTTTTAAATTTCAGAAAAACATATACAATAACAATGTGACATTTCATGGTGAAAGGTATAAATTATGATAATTTATAATATTTTTTTCGTGATTATACTTAATTATACTTAAACTTAAACACTCAACTCCAACTTTAAACAGATTTTCAATTAGATTTATATATTGCGCTTTACTTTTTTCTCATTTTGTACCCACTTTTAAAATCGATACGCTTTAAAAATATGACCATAGGGAGTCAACACTTGGAAAATGATAATAACACCGTTGTAAAAATGTAATTTTGCCAACAAAATCTTGTTCCCTTATATTTATAGATCAATTAAAATAATGCACAATTTTTTTTTATACTTAAAATTAAAATAAAAACCCAAAAATATTTAATTTATCAAATTTTGTAGTTCAGTGTATTGATCGTTTTCTCCTAAAAGTGTGCAATATTTTATATATATAACTTAATTATTAATTTCTATCATTTAAAGTAATACAAAAATTTTTGAGACATTATAAGGTTTTTCATTGCAATAATTAAAAAGAAAATTAATAAACATACCACGAAGTAAAATATATTCAAAATACCCATATTATTCAAAAATTCTTAAAAATTATAATTTAATAACACAAAAATCAGAGCAAAAATGCACATAAGCACCTCTTTAGTCGTTTAAACAAAAACATAGTCATTAGTGAACGTAAATTTTAAATAATTTTAAGTTGATTTTTTTTTTTTGGTAAAATTTTAACAAAATAAAAAAAAAATTTATGTATTTTTAATTATAAATTAATTTGTCTGTCCCAATTTTAGTTATTTTGTTTAAGAAAATTAAAATTTTTAGAAATGCTTTTATTTTAAGTAAAAATAAAAAACGTAGAAAAAAATAATGGTAGAAATTTGGAAAGATATTTCCGCTTTTATTGATTGATTTAAAATTAATATCTGGCTGTGTATGACATAAAAAAATAATTACAACATTTTATTTGAATTTGTGGCAATTAAAAATCAAAATATTGATGAAATACAACATTTAATTATTTTAAATTTTATTTTTTTTTTTATAGATGCAGAAGAGAAAAAATCAGTAGGTAAAGTCAAAATATAGTATGAAATCTTAACAAAATTGTTTTTTCATATTGAAGTTCCGCTTTTATACATTTTAAAGTTTTGATAATGGCTTTCATAAAACTTATTATAGTTTTGTTAGTTATATAGTATATAAAATATACTTTAATAGTAGCTTCCAATTCATTTTTTCTTTTGTTTTTGTTATGAAAAGATTTTCATTTTTTAAAATTAAGTTTTAAAAGTTATTTACTCGTAGTTGTTATGTTCGTACAGAAAAATTAAATTTTCAGTTTACTTTTTATAAGATTTGCAAATTTTTTTCAGCTTTTGGAATGAAAATGTTTTAAAAAACAGAATTCTGCCAATTTTGCACTGCTTTTTATTTAAGTTTAAGGAAAACATTCAATAAATTATTAATTTTTAACTAATGGACTGATCATGTTTGGAAGGAAAAAAAAAATAATAAATAACTGCTCATAAAAATAACTAAAATATGTATAATGATTTTTTTTTTCTTTACAATATCCATATTTAAATAAGGAAATTTTATAAAAACTTAATTTAAATAGTTATCAATATAAATTTTTAAAAAACCATTCACATTTTCATCGAAAATGAAAAGTAAGAAGAATGGAAAAGAAGAAACTCAAGATCACATACTCAAAAACTGCGAAGTTTTAACAAGCAAAATATGCGCACCTAGGAGCATTATGTTTTGTCGAAGAATAGACCCTATACAAATCTTTACTTTCTTAAAGACAGAAGGGCTGACAGAAGTGTTTATAAGTGGAGACAAAATCCACAACACGTAGTAACAGGGGGAGCACATCATCATATCTACATCAAAAGATCGCAGTCTCATATATACCTCTGAAATAACAATCTAATCAAATTTAAAAGTTTGTAGTAGTTGTGGGATTCGGGTGGAAATCCTGGAATTCGTAATCCCGAAACTTAGAAATTTCGGAAATCAAAATACCGGAACGTGCAATCCCGGAATTTGTAATAATTCGGAATAGTAAGTAAAAATAAAAAATAAAAGTCGATTTCTTTATTTCATTTTCTTACATTTTTTATATGTGCAAATAATTGAATTATCCGTTTTCAGAAATTTTGTAAAAAGTACATTTGTTATAGTAAAAATTTCTAGTTATATGTAGATGACACATATAGCAGAAAAGGGTGATCTTGATTTGGTAACCCAAAATGAAATCTCTTCTAATTATTTTTTTACATACACATTTCAAAAACAAGACTTTTAAAGTCCCCGCTAAACCAATTATTAAAATTCTGATTTTGTAAGCAACTATAAAATCTTTCCTATAATTATTTTTTTTGTACATACATATTCACATCAACGTATTTAAAATAATAAGAAGAATAATTTCCGCGATTTTGAGTTTCCGGGATTTTATTATTTTAAAGAAAACTTTCTGGTATTTCGAATTCCGCGATTTTGAGTTTCCGAAATTTTATTATTTGTAAGAAAAATTTTCAGGATTTCGAGTTAAGAAAATTTTAAAATTACCGCGATTTCGAGGTTATCCCATAGATGTGTAGTAGAATAAGAAGATTGTGATGTATAGTTGTAAAGAATTCGTTACGAAATAGTTTTTGAAACGAGTTAAAAACGAAAATGTTGTCAATATGTGATCTAAAACAGATTATGCAGCATATTTGTAATATTTCGATTTATGTAATATTATTATTTTGAAGTTCTTAGTGTCCCCATCGCTTAGTGGGACCCATATAACGTTCATCACTTGATCAAAGGTGCCTCTCAGTAAACTTTGAAATAGATCAGACAATATACCTAAAGTAAAGTATACCCCAATACTGTTTAAACAGTTGGCAATATCCAATATACAATACAATGGATGAGTAGATGAGTAGTTGATAGAAAAAAACATAAACAAAAAAATATCAGACACAGTTTAAAAGTATTCCATATTAATAATAAGTTAAAAATGGGAGGGAGATACTCAAATAAAATATTTTTTTTTGTTTTTGTTGAAGTGTCCTTCAAGTAGAAAAAAACTCTCTATAGATAATGCAAGCCTAGGTAGTGTTGTTTAATGACAAAAACTGGTCTTAAGCACTATACTACAATATAATACGATTTATTGAAATTTTGCATTGCAATACTTTGAAAATTATAGGATAGGATTCAGATAAAAAAAAATATTATAGTAAAAAGTTTATCTTTAATAAAGGTAATTGTATAAAGATTTTTTGAATATAGGTATGTAGGTAATAAATTTAATATGGATCTATGACACTTTACTGAAAAAATAAATTCCGAAAAAATAAACCAGAAAAAACAAATTCTGAATGAATTAAAATATTGAAACAAAAAATCCCGAAAATGCCGAATAAAATAAAATCTCGAAAAAAATAATCCCGAAAAAAAAAACTTATTTAAAACTTATTAAAATTATATAAGTTTATATATATGCATACTCAGGATTCTAATTATTGTATATCTTATAATATAGATTACAAAATATACACATTCTGAAAAAAGAGGAACCCCTCCCTGATTTTGAATCCAACTCTAAAAACGCTTCTAATTCAGAATCTGGCATTTAGATATATATATAAAAATATTTTGGAAAAAGGGAATATCCAGATTTCAAATCCAACTCTAAAATCCCCTAATTCAGAATTCAGAATGTCATATATTCATATGTATATAAATATTCTGTAAAAGACATGAATCCAACTTTAAAATCTCTCCTAATTCAGAATATAAATTCAGAATCTCACATATAAATATTATGTATATATATATATATATATATATATTTTGGAAAAACCGTATAATCTAGTTTTGTATCCAATAGTCTAAAATCTTTTTTTATATTTTTTTTTTACGTATGTATACTTATTTGAACAGAAATTCTTTGAATTCGGTATTTTTGGTTTTCAGGATTTTTTTTTCGGAATTTTGTAACATTCGCGATTTTTTCCACCAAATTTAAATTAGAGATTTTTTTTCGCGATGTTTTCGTTCGGTATATTTTTTTTTGAGCAAAGTGTCATGCAACCATTTAATATACATATATTATATCTTTATTTTCTAGATTGAACTTTTATAACTTAAACAATATTATTCTTTTATTTTGGTTTTTCTACTTCTTAACAAACATGTATTTATTTAATCAAAAAAAAAAAAAAAATAGAGAGAAAAACTATAAAATTTAAATTTTAAACATAAAATTTTTAATAATATATACAATAATGCTTTTAAGTTGAGTTTTGTATCCTATTTATTGTTATTATTATGTAAAATGTCTGTTATATCTCAAATTTGGATCTGATATAACTCTTATTTATTTGCATGTTACCTTTTTTCATATCAATAAAATCCCGTTTCATATCAACAAAATCCTAGTCACAAAACCTTTGTACTAATTGAATTTAAACGTTTTTGTTTTTTAGTGTAGTCCCGTCTACTTGAATCAATTGTTTTAAATTATTCTTTCGTCTTTGTTGTATATTTATGGTTCATCTAATTTTCAGTTAAAAATCTGTACCATTTTTCTTAAATCTTTCAAGACAAGAAATTAATAACTGCAGTTATCGTCTTTTTCTATTTCAAAAATACAATACAGAATTACTTGTAATAGGTACTAATTGAGGTGACTGAGGTAAGGTGAACCTTCCAAAAATAAATTCAACTTTTGGTTTAAGTATTGATTAATTGATGTACAATTTCCAATAAAGACATATTAGAATTTTAATGAAACAACAGGATTTCGTATATTGGGTGGAACAATCATAATTTTGAGTTAATTTTTTTTTTTTTTTATTAATAAGTCACAGTCTAAGAACATGTTCTTTTGAACAAAAAGTAGTTGTGACTACAAGCAATGGGATAGAGATGCAAAGAATGCGGATAAAGGAGAGTTGGGATGTAAGTGAATGATGAATCTGTTTAGATTGTATTTGTATAAATTGTAAATCGAGATATCACCAGCTTTGGGGAACACATTGAATAGTAATAGGTTCCACATTTTTTCAGTTCTGACAACAAACGAATTACTATAACCAGTACAGTACTACTTAGATGATTCCACGTAGTAGGAATGAGCACTTGCAGTCACTCTTGTGGTACGTTGGAATTATTTGAGAGGAGGCAACAGTGATTTAATTTCATCTAAGCAAGTTTCATTATCTATAAAATATCTATAAAAAAGAGAAAGAGCTTCATTATTACGATGGATGTTAAGATAAATGGAGACAGATGATAAGAGATTTAGTCTCAATGGGGTTATCAATGAAACGAATGGAGCATTTTGGAACTCTATCGAGGTAGTTGAAGGAAGTGAATAAGTCAACAGCCCATATATGTGAATTGTATTCCATTTTAGGTCATATGTAAGCTTTGTAAATACTTTGGAAATTGTGCATTGCCGTATTTTGAGTGAACTTCAAAAGTCAACAGAAATATCTAAAGTCAGTAATTGATTGCCAATTGCCAGTTATTTTAGAATATGTATTAAAGTACATTGAACCACTTAAAAAAATTACTGACAGAAAAATAATTCGTTTCATCATATTAACATATTTTCAAATAAACAGTTATGAACTTTTCATCATATTTTTAGAGATTTTCTAAATAATCTAAGATTTTTTACAATATTTAAAAAAAAGAAGTTAATTTTTAAATTGATATATCTAAAAAAAAATTTAATTTCAACCATTATGAGTTATGAAACTTTCCTTCCAAGCAACTTACCTACCTCCCACTTTATTATCAATCCTTCATTATTTAACTTTGTTCTATAGTGTGTCCTTAAACTTTTAAGGACACACTATAGAACAAAGAACTGTTCCGACTGAACTGTTCCGACAATACATTATTAAAATTGAAATTTAATATCATATATTTTTTTGTATATGTATATTTTTTCTATGTTTATGTATAGTTTATTTGTGTGCTTTTGTTATTTTTCTATCACAATTCAATAAAATCTTAAAAGGAATTGTATAAATTTAATAAAAAAAAACATGTACATATATAATTTATACAAATATAGAAACAAATATGTTTTTTAAAGTTTTTTGTTCTACAAAGTATTTTTGAACTTCAAATTAAGTAAGTTCAAAAGTTTATGAAATTTTAAACAGGATTTTTTTAAAAATAGGTATTATGAAGAATCAAGAGTTATAAAATTATACATTTTCTAAAAGGATAGTAAAAGCCATTTTAAAACTCCAATTAATTGAAATTAAATTTGGATGCTTTATCTCGAATCCGTATCGAAATTCTGTTTTTCCAAATCCCGTCAATTAAAATCCCGCCATATCAAAATCCCGACAATTTAAATCCCGACACTGAAAAATTCTGACATTTAAAAAATCCCGACAATTTAAATTCATCTTTAATTGAAATTCTAAAATTCCATTTTTTACCATATTTTATGTCTTACATATTTTACCATTTTCCAGATGTTTTTTATTTTAATTACTGAAAATTGTAAGTTACCTAATAAAATAATAATGTCAATTTTTTAATAATAAAAAAAAAATAGTTTTATTCTAACAGCATTTTAGAAATTTAAAAATTCTGGAAAAGGCAGATATTCTTCTTTTTGTATCTAACAATGGCCATCAAATTTTTATTTAATAAAAAAAAAGAAAAAACGGGATTTTAATTGTTCGGATTTTGATATGGCGAGATTTTAATTGGCGAGATTTTAATTGGCGAGATTTTGATATGGCGAGATTTTAATTAGCGGGATTTTAAATGGTGGGGTTTTGATTTGGCGGGATTTTGATTTACGGGATTTGGAAAAACGGGATTTCGATACGGATCGCTTTATCTCAAATTGTGTAAAAGTTTTGTAAACAAACGATAACGAACGAATCACCGAACAGACAGAATGTAAATAATAAGTATAGATTTTTTAATTTTTTTCAAAATATACTTTAAAGAAAGTTGTTACATTAAATTAAACGTATTTTAGCTATAAAATAAATAAGAGCAGGAATATTTTTTTTAATTTCAATAAAAAACAAACTTATTACATATTGGAGTTTGGAAAGAACAACATTTTTTTTTTTAATTATGCAAGATCAATTTTAAATTAAAAAAATATATTTATCTACGATAATTGATTAAAATATTAAATAAAAATACAATTAAAAATATTTAAAAGTTAAATTAATAAAGCGGTCATTACACGATACAATGGTTGATCAACAGTTGAATCAATTTGACAAAATTAATCATTGCTTTGCTGTTGTCAACAATGAAACAATGTTGAACGTTTTTATAAATTATAAAAGCAGGAACAATTATGGATGTCATTGTAAATAAATAAATAACATTTTGTCTTACTTTTATAATATTATAAAAAGTATTGGAACCACCGTTTTAAAACACTTTTCAAAGTTCCAAGCGTAAATAATGTTAATAGAAATATGGCATTTCTCAAACCTTTCAATAAAAATTTAAACAATGAATGCATAATATTTTTATTCAACTAAAATTGTCATAAGACATTTATTCCGAACTATTTTTTTTAAAAGAGCTAACGATTCATTGGTTCAGAACATTCTGTTCCGAAAAAATAAATTATTTAGACAGGAAAAAATATTACTCCGCTCTTTTTGTCGTCTAATATTTTTTTTTTTTTAATGTGAGAAATGTCAAAAAAATTAAAAATGACAGCAAAAAAAAAATAGTTATGAACTAAAATGTTTAAATTAAATCAATTTTTGTTTCAGAGAGAAAAAAACATGTTCCGAACGTTTTTGAAAATTGAGAGCATATAAATTTCCATATAAAAAAAAACGCGCGCGCATGAGTGCCCGCATAGTTACACGCGCGTTCATAGTTAAACAACCGTTGAATTATAAAATAACGCTTTAAATAAATTTAAAAGTATATATAAATAAATTTTCTTTTTCATTAAAAATGAAAATACATCATACTTGGTACTGCCAAACATAATTTTAATTTATGAAATATAAAAGCGTTATATCCAACATCATTTAAATCAGGTTATTTTACGATGTCTTTAATATATATTTTAATAATAAATTAAATATTAATATAGAAACTAAATAAAATATACCTCAATATTTGCGCATCACGTTTTCATTCTCAGGCTAAGAAAACGAACCGTTGTTACTGAATGTTTCAAATCTCGAATATTGGTAATACCTGACGAAAATCTAAAAAAAATTTATATATTTGACCCGGTTTTTAACCACTAAATCGCAAAGTTTAAAAAAAAATGACTAGCGTTTTACACTTACGATATGCACAGTAATTTATACACTACCTTTTCAATATATAGAAATAAAGGCCATTGAAATTTTACCATCACGGAAAATGAAAACTCCCAATTTGTATATAAAATTTTCAAATATCGCACAACTGGACAATTTTTAAGCAGTATTGTGGATATATGATATGAGATCAACCCATTATTGATATATGATATATAAGGTCAATTTTAAGAAAAATTCATATTTGTTTAAAAGATTGATTTTATTTTATAAATTTATTTTTTATAAATTTTTAAAATGTATATGTATAAAGTTTAGACATACTAATTCATATATAGTTTAATGAAAATTCATCAGATCCAAGGTTATTATTTTTTTTTTTTTATATTTTTTGCTTTTTTATATAAAATAAATTACAAATTAATATTTAATAATTTTTTTTTTTGAATATTCTTTTTAAAATTAATTAAGGGAAAATAAATTATTTTAATTTATTTTAAATATAAAATTCATTGTGGGTGGTTTGTTTGTTCTGTTTTTTTTTTATTTATTTTCTTGTATATATAGATACAATTTAAAATTGATTTTTTTTTTCTGCAGACATTTTAATTTGAATTATGTGCATATTTCTTGGAATACACCTATTACATATTTAAAAATTAAAAATACACAATAACTTTTTTTTTTTTAATTAATTTAAATTTTTAATATTTTATTTAATTTAATATTGAAATTAAAACACTATAAATTAATTTAAATAATAACTTAAATAAAAAATTATTGGTAATAAAATAAAATATTTAATAATCATTACTTTGACACATGTCACAATCTTCTGACGCAAGAATACATTTTCAATTAAAAGTTGATTCAATTCTAATATTCAGTGTGGCGTCTAATAATTGTAACGGTGTTTTTTTTTTTTAAATTGCAAATAATAAAATTGTATATGTATATAGAGACAACCAAATTTTTTCGTTGCAATATCATTTTAATATTTGTTTTGACGTTTTGATCAAAATTAACGAAAATAAATTGATGTACGCGACACCTTTATAATTAAATAAACAGCATTATTACGTATGTATTATATATAGGGTGTTCAAAATTGAGGTATCATTTTGATTTTGCCGCCATTTTTTTTTTTGTACCTGGAATTTTTATACGAGGTTTCTTTAGGTATATTCTAAATACATTCCGGTTAGTTAATATGGAACGTTACACGAAGGAACAACGTGTTTTTGTTATTACAACATTTTTTGAAAATGGTAAAAGTTTTCAAGATGTAATTAGGAAATTTCGAACAAAATTTGGTAGAGAAAATGCTGCAACAAATCGTGCCGTCAAACTGATGGTTGATAAATTTCTAGAAACTGGATCTGTTCTTGATAACAAAGGCAACATTTATCAACGTAGTGGCCGTTCAACCGAGAATGTAGCAGCTGCGAGCAGAAGTGTTGAAGAAGATCCAAAAACTTCCATTCGTCATCGTTCGCAGCAATTTAACATCAAACCATCCACATTATTCAACATTTTGCATCGTCATCTCCATTTAAAGGCTTATAAGATCCAGCTGACGCAAGAATTAAAACCAACTGACCATGCATTACGTCGGCAATTCGTTTCTTGTGCAATCGAAAAACAAGAAGAAAATGAGATTTTTTTAACAAAATAATCTTCACCGACGAAGCTCATTTCCAGCTCAATAGCTACGTCAATAAACAGAATTGCCGCATTTGGGGTGAAGCGAATCCAAGGGTTATCTTAGAGCAACCAGTACATCCACAAAAAGTTACGGTTTGGTGTGGTTTGTGGTCAGGAGGAATCATCGGACCATATTTTTTTGAAAACGCTACAGGGAGATGATCCGAAGCTTTTTGTGGCGGGAAATTGATGATTTGGACGTAGAGAATATGTGGTTTCAACAGGACGGTGCCACTTGCCACACAGCAAGAGAAACAATGGATCTTTTGAAGGAAAAGTTCGAAAATCGCATTATTTCTCGTAGAGGAGGAGTGATATGGCCACCAAGATCGTGCTATTTGACACCGTTGGATTTTTTTTGTGGGGTTTTGTGAAATCGAAAGTGTACAGCAATAATCCTACAACAATTCAAGAGCTTAAAAACAACATTATCGAGCAGATTTCAACCATTGAGAACAGTTTATTGAACAACGTGATTCAGAATTTTGGTAAAAGATTGGAAGCCAGCCGAAGTAGTAGAGGGGGCCACTTGGCCGACATAATTTTTCATTATTAACCGGAACCTATTTGTAATAAATTAAAATAAAAGTATATTTAATATTTCAAAAAAAAAGTCTTTTTTTATTAAAATTAAAATGATACCTCAATTTTGAACACCCTTTAGTATATAGTACTATTCTTTTAATTTTAAATAAATGTAGAATTAAAAACTTAATTAATATCAAAGAAATAAAATTATATTTCATATATTTTTACAAAAGAAAATTGAAATTTTATTTTAAATGAATTCACTTTGTCTATTCGGTTGCGTTTACAAAACTTCTATAGGTAATGTTTTGTGTAGCCATATATAAATAAAAAATAAAAAAAATATTTTAGTTCCCCGCCCGTTTAAAAACTATGAAAAATTTAAAATTCCCTACTTTTAAACATCTAAAATTTTGACACTATTTCTTACTTTTCCTCTTGACGAAAACATCCAAAATCTGGTTTATACTTTATTGATTACATTTTCGCAAAATGCCATCTGATAAAATGTTGACAAAAGTTCACTGTGTAAATTTTTGCGAAAGCTCAGTTGATAGATGTGCAAAAGTTTTTTTTTAATTAAATATAATTTTCTTTTTTTAACTAAAAAAAAATACGTTTTGATTTTTCTTACAGCAAGCATTTTAGGAAAATCCATTTGCCAAAATTTTATGCAAAAAATAACCACCATTTTAGAATTTCTTTATACATAATGACGATGTCAGTTGAATGAAGCAATGATGAATTGCTACGCTTAAAAAATTGTCGCTGCAAAAATTTTACTGAACGCTTTGCAGCAAAATTTAAATAAATAATTTGTTTAATAATTTTTAATTTAAATAAGTTTTTAAAAACAAAAAATAAATCAAGATGGAGCTTTAAAAAAAACGTTCAAACGTTCAACGTTAAATGTCAAAAAAAGTTCATTATATGGAAAACCTCTACGTATTATTTATTCACATCGAAGTAACGCAACGTCAAGCTAAACGAAAAGTAGATTAACATTTAAATTTTTCACGCTTTGAAAAGCGTTGTAACCATAGATATACTTAATACAAATAGATGGGAAGAAAAGTGTAGTCGAGTTCTTTCTTCTTATATGTTTTCCTATTCGTATTCAGGTATTCAGTCAAGGCAATATATATGCATTTTATAATACATATATGTTTCGTTCACTCAGCTATTTATAGTTATGAAAGTAATGTAAAGCAGTTTCTCATAACCAGTTCCATTTAGGAAATTTTATGTTGTTATATTACTTAATAATTGTTACTTAATAATTGAAATATTTTGTTTTTAAAATTGAAATTTAATTAAATTAAAGTTATTAAAAATTTTAACTACTTGTAAGGTAACAAAAAATGAATGATAAAATTCTTAAAAAAATTAGATATGAAAGTATGAAACTACTTCTGATGAAACTAAAGTAATACATAAAAACAATTCACTCAGCTGTTTCTCAAATTTGATTGAAAATATTTTCTTCATTGCCTATCTAAGTATGGTACATATGGGTAATATATTTATGGTTGTAACATAGAAATTTGGCAGAAACAAAATTGTGTATCATAAAATATCATATTTACAACATTTATTTATGCTGGATTCACTGCTTCAGTACATTTGTTCCGAACTATTTTTTTAAAAGAGAATTCGAACGGTAATGATTCATTGCTTCAGAACATTCTTTTCCGAACAAAAAATAATTTAGACAGGAAAAAATATTGCTATCCGTTTTTTCTGTCGTCTAATAATTTTATTTTTAATGTGACGAATGTCAAAAAAAATTTAAAATGACTGCAAAAAACAATAGTTCTGAACTAAAAAATTAAAGTTAGATCAACTTTTTTCCAGAGAGAAAAAAAAGTTCTGAACGTTTTTGGAAATTGAGAGAATTCAAATTTCCAAATAAAAAAACATGGGCGCCCATGAGTTCCGAACAAATATACTGAAGCAGTGAATACAGCATTATGGAAAAAAATTATAAGAAATTATTTGATATAAAATGGATGTGAAAAAACTAATAGAGTTCGACCATGAGTGCCTATATAAAAAATTGAGTATAGGCTTAACAGGAATAAAACTTTCCGTTACGCCATTTTGCTTAGCTTCTCTTAGTATTGTATTGTGAATACAGGAGAGTGCGATTGAATAAAAACGGTTTACTCAACTGAACGCGAATCCCCATTATCTCATTTTCGAAATGTGCATTTTTAAAAACCTTTGAATTTTCATCAAAATTGTTTTATTTTATGATTTTGTTAAATGTATTATTATTGGGATTGACAATAAAAAAATTATTAAATAAATATCTGCCGATATTTTTAGGATCCTTTTGCCTTTAGCATGTGGGGTCATCTCGGTACAAGTATTCAATTATAATTATATTTAATATTTTGTTAACATTATTTTATTATATTTTATATATTATTTTTGACCTGACAGGGATTTGAACGCGAGACCTTTCGCCTGAAAGACCGATGACTTACTTGGTCAGATATTTTTTAATTTATTTCATTAAAATATTTTTTCATATTTTTCAAAAATTAAATTGTAATTCATCCATTCATTTATACGATAACTTATTTAGACGTATTACCAGATTCATTATTATTAAATTTTTTTTTTTATGAAAATTTTAATTGATTTCCAAATATTTGCTATATGATTTATATAATAATAATAAAATAATAAACAATAGCAATATATTACATAAATAAAATGTAGAACATTATTAATATATAAAATTTTCAAGCATTTGTTATTCCACTTAATTAGAGAAATTGCAGGGGTACATATAATATTTTCCACTAAATAATTTTACGGTAAATTACCTCATAAAACAATGCAGTAAATCAACTAATTAATGCAGTAAATCCACTAATTAATGCAACTAAACGTAAAATTATACAAAAAGGAAGCAAATTTTATATTTATTAAACTTTTTTAAATAGTATACAATTAACATACAATAAACAATCCAAAAAAATACAAAAAAAATATATATACATACATATATGTAATATATTCAATAAAATTTTTAAATTTTAAAAATTTTCAATATTTTAAACATAAGAATAAATTGAGATCGTCATGTTCAAAATATTTTGATGTATTTTTGGCAATTTTACAACAAAAATTAAAAAACAAAAAAAAACAAAAAATAAAAAACACATTAAAAACTAAAATTAAACAAGTAAGTTTTAAATTTTATTAAAAATAAAATTTAAGAACTGGCGAAATATTTTCTAGTATGGTTTGAACTTTGTCACATATTACCTATATTAATTAATACATAAATAGACCTCTTATTGAACGGTTATTTTCGATTACTTCTATTTTCAGCAATCAGATTTCTAATGCTTAACAAATTTTTAAGAAAAAAAATATTTGATTTGAATGAAAAAAGTGCAATATTATTGAATTTGTGATGCATAAATAATATACATATATATGTACATATATATCTACATATGTATGTATCATAATATTAATTTTGATGCAAACTTCAACAAATAATTTTGTGAATTGCATGAAAATTATTTTGTACATTTATTACCTATAAATTTTAAAAATCTAGGCTTAAATTTTATTCTTAAAAAATTTCAAAAATCCATATGTACATGTATGTACATACTTGTTTTTTACTGGTTTACAAATCATTTTTCATATTATATTACATACCTCAATGGAAGCGACGAATTTTTAGAATAATTACGAATACTCATTCCAATAATAGCAAATTTTTTTATATGTACATATGTATGTACAATGCACACATTTTTTAGCTTTTATTTTTACAAAATGTACTTTCATACACAATTTGTCAGTAACTCAAAAAACCTTATATATTATAAACATTCATTCTTCATATTATACACACACTTACATATTATGTTCACATTCATTCTTTACACAAAACAGAAAAAAAACAAAAAATAAACATAACAAAACAAAAATATGTAGATAAATACTTAACATTACATAGCTACATATGTATATAAATCATACATATCTATACTATTCGTATCAAACTACATGTATAGCAATAGCGTATATTGTATAGCCATAAACTATATAGATACCTAACACTGTAGCTATATAAATACATACTAGTATTCGCCCGCCCCTCGAAATTCGAGGTGTTTTAATTAGCAATTACAATACAATATATACAGTATAGTTTCTTTATGATTTTATTTAAAATGTAAAAATACAATTTTCAATAATTAAAGCCTTTATGAATTTAAAATTTCTTTGTAAATGATATTTTTTGTAAAAACACGATTATTATTATCTTTTAGAAGTTGCCCTTGGTTTATTGAGTATTGGAAACTCAATATATACCTATTATATATATATATATATTATAAGAAGCCTAAGATGGTAAATCATTGAGTAAAAGGGTTTTAAATGTCTGTCATTTACAGATTAAATATTATGATATGTAAGAATTTATTTCGTATAAAATATTAGAAATAAAAAAAAAAAAAAATAGAATAGAATCGAACTTGCAAACTAAAGACTTCTAAAGTTTAAGAAGCGGCCACTCTACCACTGCACCAAACTCCCCACTGAAGTTTTGACGTTTATATTGTGAAATTTCTATTTCCCAGCAAACTATATTTTAAAATTTTTTTTATGTTTTTAGAAAAAAAACAAAAAGCAAAAACAACAAAACAAAATTTAAAATTCAGCGGAATAAAAGAGCGTCGTTTTTGAATATGTATATTATAGGTATAGATTATACATATTATATGATACATATGTATATACTTTACATGGGTTTTTTATAAAAATGGAAAATTATTAATGAAAATCAGAAAATTTTGGAAAAATATTAATTTTGTAAGATGGCTATACTGAATATTTATCATTTAAAGAGAAAAAAATGAAAGTTGGTTGGTAAATCATTGAGTAAAATGGTTTTAAATGTCTGTCATTTACAGATTAAATATTATGATGTAGGTACATTTTTATATCATTCATATTCAAATTTCAAACTATATATATAGCAATAGCATATATTGTATAGAAACATAAACTTGGGAAAAAAAAGAAAAAAGGAGGAAAACAAAGGCTCATATATTTCGCCAAAAAAAATCAGCATTTGTCATCGAATATGTGTTAAGGTTCATTTATTTCGCAGAAATTCAAGTAACAGGTGTCTAAAAGTAACTAATTTTCAAATTTTAACCCCTAAAACAGTGTAGGGCAGTACAGGGCAGTACAAAAAATTATTTTTTGATAACTTATGCTACTTTTTAAAGATTTTTCTACCTGAATTTTAACGTTCTGACTAAAAGCTTTGCGGGAAGCTACGAAAAAAGGAGAATCTTGTAAATTTGTTTTTTCACATAACGGTAAATTTATATAGACATACTAAATTGTGAAAAAATATATTTGATATTCTCAAACTAATATAAAATCCACTTAAATATTTCTTTCTACTAGACGATGAAAAGATTTATCTAAGACTTAGTCAATAATAAATTGAATACATTGAGATTCGATTAAAAAGTTCATTAATTATACACGTAAACTGCTTCAAACAGATAAGTCAGTTTATTTAAAAGTTTAAGTTAGTCAATTAGTAAAGGTCAATTTAGAGCCATGTAAATATGTAATAATTAGATTAAGATGTAATATCATATTTAATTATGGAAATAAAAATTGGTTTTTTCTTAGTTCAGTCCCGTGTTACAAAAATGTGACAAAGATAGCCTAACATAGCCTTTCCTTTCCCAATGTGGTTGTAAATGTAGTAAAGGTAAATTATTGTTACGACGTGTTGTGAGATTCGGTTCCACAATCCTTCGGTGTTTACAGAGTATTTTATAAGTTATTACCCAAAAAAATACCAAGGCCCCTAAATTAAATTCAATAATGCTTAAAAAATTTCATGTCGTTTGACATTTTTATATTGGATAGTTTGACGTTTTTAGATATCTACTTTTTATTTATGTTTAAAAATGTCAAAACGAGTTTTCAAAATTGAGTTTTTTTTTTTGGTTTATACTCCTGCTACATAAATGTGACAAGAAAATTACAGAGAGATTCTTTTCCAAGGTGTGGCGGTAAAAGTCGTAAAGAGAAATAATTCCACTACCTCGGTATTTGCTCTTATTGCTCTTATTCACTAGGTATTGCTCTTATCCACTAGGTCACCGAAGCCCAAAATCAAGTGCATGTGCAATGCAAAAAAAATTCATTACTTGTTTTTATATTAGATCCGTAATCCAGTTGGCAGCTATATTCAGCAGAACTTATGATATATACACATGTAAATACATTAAATTTTAAAGAAATCTATCCATGCTTAAAATTTCACAGTGTGGAAGATTTAAATAAACAAATAAACGCAGAGAATGAAACTGAAAAGCAAATTTTTAAAAATGTGCTAACAGAAGAAGAAAAGTATATAATATTATACTAAATATAAATAGAATTATTAACTTTT
Source organism: Poecilobothrus nobilitatus (assembly GCA_947095535.1). Classification (NCBI taxonomy): domain Eukaryota; kingdom Metazoa; phylum Arthropoda; class Insecta; order Diptera; family Dolichopodidae; genus Poecilobothrus; species Poecilobothrus nobilitatus. The sequence continues at coordinate 264,512,991 of OX352773.1, forward strand.
TATTTAAAATTAATAATAAATGAAATTTCATATAAACACAATAATTAGACAGAAAAAAGAACAAAAAAAAATCGTTTTAACTAATTGTTAAAAAAAATTGGCTATAAACATTTTTTTAGTTTAAAAAATAATTTATGTTTTTTTTTTCTTTTCTTTGAAAATTATTTTTAAATATTTCAGCACTTTCACAAATAAAAAAAAAACTTTCAATCTTTCACCTTTTTTTAAATTTTATTCACAACGTCATCTTTATTTGAACTTTGAAAAGATAAAAATGCTGTCGTCATTAAAATGGCATATAAAACTATGTTAATAGAATTATGAAAATATACGTGAAATGGATTTTATCTTTCTAAATTCTAATAATAGTTGCTATAAATTTTCCCAGTGTATCTTCAATTCGCATAGATTCATTATTGACAGATGTACTAACTTGTTTTAATTGTAATATTATTATTCTGGTTTTTAACAGATAATATTTTGCTAGATCATTTTCAATTTCTAAATGATCAACTCAAAATTGGGAGCGCCCTGAAATCGCACTTTTAAATAGGCTCAAAGTTACAAAATCCTAAAAAATCCACAAATTTAAAATCATTTCAATAGTATCTACCAATCACGTCATAATTTCAAATTTCAAAATTACAAAATTGTAAATTTTCAATGTATAGTAAACAAAATAATAAATGAGAAATCATTTTCTCAACAAGTACTTCAATGCGCCAGAGTAAGTTCTCGTAATTTTCAGATTTTGTGATAAGATGGAATTTTTGGAATTTTCTGGGGGTTTCATAATTGGGATTTTTAAAAATGATATTTTGTACCGAAACCCTTAAAATTATCGTGTAATACAAAGAAAACTTTTTCGTTCCATATAATATGTTAAATATTTTTATCGGCTATCATTTCATAATATCAAGATAAAACGATACCGATACGCTAATACTTGCTATCGTATATCATGTTTTTCATACTAAGGGGAAAAATTTTCCACCGAGAAAACTTATTTATATTTTCATTCAATAAATTTTTAAAAAAATGCACTTTTGTTTTTTTTTTTTTGGTTTTCCGACCTATTTTATATCAATTGATTAATGTGATAATCGACATGGAAAAATTATATAAAACAAAAATTAAACAGTCTGATAAATCAAAAGATTCAATGAATTGATTTTTTTTTTTTAATTAATAAAAAAAAAATCCTGTTGTTTGATTAATAAATTCAGCTTTGTTTAAGATTAGAACAATACATAATTTCAAATTGGAGAGGATCTTCGAATCTTATCATTTGATTTTGAACTGGATTTCACTTAATCATACTACTGTTGTCTATTTTCACTCATATGTTTTGTAGAATCTTTCATTTCAAACCATAATCTTTTATTTTATCTTTTGAAATATAAAATTCATTTTTTACTCATTTTCATTATTTTGTTATATATTGCATATATCATTGGGTGGATTAAAGTGTTAATTATAAATACTAAAGAATAATTATTGTAAATAATGTAAATAAAATATTGAATTTTTTTAATAAAAAAAAAAAGAAAATTTAAATAAAAATCCAAAAAAAAAAAATGGACTGCTTTATTTTTCATTTCCTAGCTATATTTTATCAAATATCCTTCATTATTTTATTATTTTTTATATAAAAATAAAATGGTAAATTATTATATAATGTACTATATTATATATATATATATATATGTATGTATGTTTTATATATTTTAATTTATTTTTATTTCTTTTCAAGAAAAACAAATTAAGAAATCAAGCAGTAAAATAGGTAAAATCTTATTTTCAAATATTATAAGTTTAATGAATTTTTCCATCAAATCTTAAGTACAAAGCCTTAAGACAAAACAAAAAAAAAGGTTTAAAAATTAATCGATTCAACATATAAAAAAAACATTATCAAAAATTCAATTTCAATTATAATTTTTTTTTACATTAAACATTTAAGTTTTAAATTTTAGCTGTTCCCTAAATAAAACTGTACTGTGACAGTTTTAGTGTGACGCAATTATAGAATCTAACAGATTCATTTTAATTTCTGAAAAATTATAATTTTAATTATTCATATGTAAATATTGAACACATATACATATATACATATTTTATAAATAACTGCAAAATTATAAATTGCTCCAAATATAAAATACATTAATATACATATATATGTATGTACAATGTACGTATATACTTATTTCATTAAAGCATCAAAAAAAGTGTAATTTGTTCATCTTAACTGTAATATATAAATTTTTTTTTTTATCTTTATCTTTTTTTTTTTATTATCTTTACTTTGCATTGGTCATTATCTACATTGTATACATTGATTAATATCATGCAATTTCAATTAACCAAGATTCTACTGTATTTATATCATATTGTTATTATACATAATCTACTAGTTTATCTATTGTATAATATAAGTATTATATAAAATACATTATCTGTAATTAATATTTATAACAGGTAAATTATCATTAGTTTTATTTAATTAATAAAAACGTAAATCATAACTTTTGAAATGGGAGAGAGTGTATCGAAAACTCGTGTCTTAAAATTTCGCGTTTTAATAAATCTCGTTTTGTTAAATCTGGCGTCGTATATAATGTTGTGTGTCAAAATATATCGTATATAAAAATCTCGTGTTTCACGATAAAAAAAAATATTTCGCAAAAAAGTTCTATCCTATTTCCCCACTATTTAAATTTTTTGCAGTTCAAATATCTCTAGCCAAAGAAAATTATTCGGGGGAATTTTAGATATGATTGTAAAATCAGCGTTTAAATAATTTATTTAGCACAGGTTTGAAGGTAGGATAGTCCTCCCATTATTTCTCTGTCAGACTGATTATTATGTAAGAGTTTAAAAATAAGAAGGATTTCTGTGGGGGTAACCATTATAGCTAAGTTACAAAAAATGGATTTCATAATCAAATATTTTTTCAATAATGAATTTGATTGTTATTTCTTTGTCAGCCCCTGATTATTACAAAAATACTGCCAAAGCCATTTATATCGGAAAAACTATCAATTTATAACAGAAAAGAACTACCTTTTTAAAAATTTCTATTTTTGTGATGAAAATAGCGAAAATTTCAGACATGAAATTTCAAACTACGAAATACTGAGACATGAGATTTTAAAATACAAAATTTTAAGACAGGAAATTTTGAGACGCGACTTTTCGTACCAGACCATTTTCTAGCATATACTTTTTCATTTTTAATTCGTATTTAAGTGAAAAAAATTAATTTTATTTTCTTTCCACATAATAAATTAAAATTGCATTAGAGTTTATTACTTCCTCTATTCTTACGCCTTTTTAAATTTAAAATTCTTTATCAGAAAATATAAACATAACACTAAAAAAAAACAAAAGTTTTTTTGCCTTTTTTTTTTTTACCTATTTTATTGTTTTATTCTACATAACGTGCACATTTTATGGAGTAGGTACTTTTAATAAACAAAATATATATGACACCTATTACGTATAATTATAGCTACAGTTATTTTAAGGTGAATAATTAAAATTATTTATATATATAGATACCTAAAACTGATGTAAATTTAAATAAGCTTACAAATATAGGTTTACATTATCTTCTTATGCAATAGAAATGAGTATATCAGATAGAAAATTTTATTATAATTTTAAATATATTTTAAGTATTATTTCGATCAGTGACGAATATTATAGTATTCATAGATAGAAAAAGTATAATTTTTATAAATGAAAAACAGTATATTCTTCAATTTTTAATCTTACCCTAGGAGCTTCGGTGGCCCAGTGGGTAAGAGCGGAATGTGGATTCGATTCAACACACGTCGTAAAAGTTATTCCCCCTTACGACATTTACAGCCACGCCTAAACAGGAAACGCTGAGTAATTTCCGGTCCACATTTATGTGGCAGAGTAATGCATTAAAAAAAAAAATAAAAAATTTAACCTATTATTACTATAACGTACAAAAACGTATGTTCACGTTGGAATCCTATGTATGGCCAATAAGTTCAAATTATAGAAACTATAAAAATATATAGAGAAGGTCAAATCTATGGGTCTATAGAGGATTCTTATTATTTTTAACCTTATTTTTTCAAAATCTTTTTCTTTTCATTCTGTTTCCGTTTTTGAAATTTATCTTAAACCGCCCAGTAATTTATACCGGTTCATAGAGTTTTTTTTTTAAATTATTTGCAAATAGTAGTTATATTCTTAAAAACCTTTTATTTAAAAAATTTTTTAAATAAAATAATGTTGAAAGTGACATTCTTTTCATATTCGAAATAAATCTTTAAGTATATGAATTGTTAAGATTTAATATTTATTTTATATATTTTCTTAGCTTATCTTAAGATAAATTTCATTCATAAAAGGGTCCTTCTTTTAGGCTTTCCCAAACTAAATTTGTCCAAAACATTCATTATTTCTTCTTAAACATATTCAAGTCGAGATTTACAATATGAAAGATCTTTAAACTTACAACGAAATATGATTAATCAGAGAGGATTAAGGACGATTAAGAGAAAGGATTTAAAGAGAAGAGTGAGGAAAGGAGGTTTCATGAATTTAAAATTTAAAATTAAGAAATATATATTATATGAATATTTTAATTTTATTTATTTTTTATTTAATTTTTTATTTATATTTTTATTATTAATAATTTTAAAAATATTCTTTACAAAATAATAACACATGATTGAAATTTGTCATCCCGTCCCAATAAATCTAAAATTAATTTTTATTTTATTATAGATTATAAGTAAATCCCATAACTTAAATATTCCTTTTTTATAAAATTACAATTTGTAAATATATTAAATATGTAAATAAACCTCATAATCCATTTTAGATTTGTCATAAATTTTTATCACTTTCAAAAAACTAAAAAAATTTAATTTTCAATATTTTCTAATTAAATAAAATCCATAATGTCCTTATAAAAACATGATGGCGTAAGGGCATAAATTGTAATATAATGTAATGTAAATACACAAAAAAAAAAAAAAAAAAAAACGGATAATTTTCCGGCTGTTCATATGGCAAATTATTTATATAAAAAATAATTTTTTATATTTTAATTATTTTTATTTCTTTTTTTAGACAAGCAATTGAAAAAATCAAGAAGTAAAATAGGTAAAGTTTTTTAAATTTTTAATTATTATTATATTTTCAAATTCTTAATGAACATTGAATTGAAATACCACACCTCCCGCTTAATTGAAATTTGCTTTTTACAAAACAAAAATCACTTCACACAAAGGTTCAAAAAAATACAATAAACACTTTTTTTTCCTTTGATTTTTATGTAAAATTGTCCTAAATAGGACTTTAATAGGACAATGGAATTTACAAAAAAAAAAAAAAAAACCTCACAGACACTAAAACAGCACACTCTTAGAAACACAAAACAATTATTAGTTGCATTTTATTCAATATTCTTTGTAAGTAAAACAATTTTCTATTTTTTTTTTCTACATTGTTTTATAATGTTGGTACTTATGCTTTTCTTAATTGAGTTCGGTCATTAAATTTTAAACATTAAAAATAATAAAAAAAGAAAGGGATTTACGATGAAACTAAAAAATCTCTTTATATTACAAAATATCATATTTCCTTTCATATTTAAAAACGATACATGAAAAATTTGCGGAAAGTACTCTATTTTTATTGAAAATATCAATGGTACCAACTACCAAATGTTACAAAATTTTTTACCAAACTGTTCTACAGAAGAATAGAAAAAAAATGCAACTAAATATCTTCATTTCTTTTGTAAATATGATGAACTAACAATATTTAATAAACATAAATTGTAAATAGCAAAAAAATAAAAACATCAACCAAGTTTATAATTAACAAATAATAGATAAAAAAATAGATATAAAATACTGTTTATATTAAAATTAACTTACTTAATATCTATAAATTTTAATTATACAAAATCAAGTTTAAAATACATATAAACTTTTTGCCAATACAAAAATAGTAAAATTTGAACCGACTATATCAGGAGATGATCGAAAAATACCAATAACAAAACCCAAATTCAAATTCCGAAACTCAAACTCACAAAAACAATTTTCAAATGTACAATATGCCAAAAAAAAAAGGAATTTAATTCGAAATGTACAAAATTTTCTCGAAAATTCTTGGGTTTCAAAGTCTCCTTCTCCTAAAATATCGCCATATATTTATATGTATATATAAAAATTCTGAAAAAGGGGGACACCTAAATTTTGTAATCAACTCAAAGTCCCTCTTAATTCTGTATCTCGTATATCCATGTATATAAATATTCTGGAAAAGAAATACCCTATAATTTTGTACCAGCTCCAGAATGCTTCTTCATAATTTTTATTAACATACATTTACTTCATAAATAAAATATTTAAGGTATAGTATTTTGAATTAGGAGAGGAAGTTTATAGTGGTTTATACTTAATACATCACTCAGCCCAAAAATAATCTTGATTATTTTTCATTTTTAAATGCATAAATAGACATTATTTTGTAACTTGATATTTTAAAACATTTGGATTTTGAAATTCACTGTGATTCTTTTTACTGTTTTTATTTTGTTTTTGAGATGTATACCATTAGGATTTGGGTAAACTCCCTTATTTCAATCAAGTAATTTCAAATACATAACATGTAGGTTCCCAAATAGCTTCTAATACACATCATAATGCATGCACCAAAATTCAATTAATGCATCGACATCTTCGAAAATATTTCAAAAACATTAATTCTATAAAATTGATCCACTTTTGTTTTATGATCCACTTTTATAAAAATGATTCTAAATACATTTTATTAATTGATTAAAAAATTTTATATTAAAAAAAAATAAAAAGTACGACTTATTTTTAACACAAACCAATATAAATTCAATATTTTCTGTTTATTAATATGAATTTTAATTAAATAAGACTCGTCACTGTCTCTTATATATATAAATATTTATTTATTCTATATATATATATATATATATATTCTTATAATTGAAATCTTGTAATATGACACAAAATTTCCAGAAATTATTGTGTCAATAAAGAAGAAAAGATTCCTATATTTTATAAATCAACATTAAACTTAACACTTATACTTATAATTTTTTTTTTTTTTTGAATTTCACATATTGTATGACATATCAAATGTGTAAAGCTGGCAAAACACTTTAGAATTTTGCATAAAATATATATATATATATATATATATAAAATAAAAATCGAATATTATTTTATGATATAATATAAAAAATGAGTAAAAATTATTTTTCAAATAAGGATGTTAAATTTTTTTATATCTTATCAAACAAAAAGGTGTATGACTTTGTAATAAAACAATTAGAAACGTTTGAACATACATATCTACAGTTCTAATAAAACTTCCAAGAAGTTTCTGAAGACTTTTAAAATAATTTTTACCATAAAAACACTTTTACTTTTCTTCTCATCGTTACAGTTTGACATGTTCTATAATAAAAAAATGCAAAAAAAGAAAAATTTTTACCCGCCGCCGGTTAGAGTACATACATAACACAAAATTTTAAATAAGAAAAAAACAAAGACTATTTTTAACTAAAAGTAAATATTTTAATACTTTTGTTTTTCCTAAGGGTAGTGGAAATTTTCTTTTCTAAAACTCCAAGAATTGGTAGTGTCAGATTCTTACTGACTAAACCCACCTCAAATGAATGTGGACAGAAAATTACACAACCTTGCTTGTTCAGGCGTGGTTGTAAATGTCGTAAAGGGGAATAGCTCTTACGACGTGTGTGGGATTCGAACCCACACTTCATCGGTGTTTACAGCGTATTATATACGCTCTACCCACTAGGCCACCGAGGCTTGGTAGTTTAAAAAGCAGTATTTTAAGTAAACAGTATTTAAACAGTATTTAAGTATTTTTTAAGTACTTAATGCATTCATCTTAAATACTTTTAACATTTTGTAAAAAATTACTTTTTGAATTGAGCCAAAATGTCATTTAGAAATTAACAAAGTATGGTGTTGCCATACTAAAAAATGTTTCTTTATCTTTTAACTTCAAAATAATTAGATACTTTTGATTGTGCTAATTTAATTCTTCTAGAAACCATATGTATTTTTACGATCTTATGGTTACTGTTCTATATATAAGCCAACCGTCGGAGATGGGTTAATATGTACTATACAATGAATCAATAAGTTTTATTATTTTTTACTTTATTTTTTTTTTTCTTTAAAAATATATTTAATTTTCTTTTAAATTTAAATTCTTACTAAGTTGTCAGTTTTAAAGTATAAATAATTTAAATTTTATAAAATGATCCCATGATACCTATTTTTGTCATACCTATTTTTATTGAGTGAGTTTTATTAATAAAGTAAAAATATTAACATACTTATTAAAAAATCCTTTTCATACTATACTGTGAATATGTATACATTATATAAATAGTATACATACATATATATATATATATTGTATATAATTCTAGGTGAATTTAAAACTCAAAATGCAAAAACTTATGGATTTTTTTTTTTGTCCTCATTTTAAAATAAACAGAAATATCAAAAGTCTAATTTCAATCAGCACATATTGTATTTTATTACATATTATATATTTAAATAATTTATTTTTCTATATATACAATATACCTAATATATACAATAATATATATTTACATAAAACAATACAAAAGATATTTATGTATTATATACCTACATACTTTGTAACAAACTTTTCAATGCAATGCAATTCAGCGCAACATAATGCGTTCAAGCAATAAATCAAATTTTTAACATAAATTTTATATGAATAGAAGAAAAGTGTTAAAAAATGAAATAAAAAACGTTTTAAATGATATGACAGACATGAAAGTTTTAACAAATTGAATGTTGAATTAATCAAATATATGGTATAATAAAAACAAAAAAAAAAATATATATAATTTAAAGTATTTGAAAATTTTGCGATTGAATTTATTAATATTTTTTTTTTTGTTGCTTTTCCTTTCAATATTTATTTAAAAATGGAAAATTGTATACTTTTCGACACAATAAAAATAAAAAATGAAACAATTTAAATTTTATTTTTCTATATTAATTATTACATAATATTTAAAATGTGTTAAGAGTTAAAAATCAATAGTGACGTGGTCTAGATATTGATTTTAATCATATGCACTTAAGGGTTAAATATTATGTACATATACTAATAAATATCCTTAAAAACTTAAAAATATTCGTTGTAATATAAAAATTTTAATAACAAATTCTTAAAAGAACTTTCAAATGTTACAATCTTTCTAAAGAGCCTTCTAACTTTGTCGCAAAGCACATATATCAATTTTACTTCAACAGATAATTTTTTTTTTTTACCTTAATATGTTTTATTTTAAGTGAAAGTATTTTTACTTTAAAGGAAAATTTTTTACTTTAAGCGAAATTATTTTTATTTTAAGGTAGGTAAAGAATGTTTACTTCAGTAATTTATGTTATATAAATATTTTATATACCTACATACATACATACATATACATATATTTAATTTTCGTATTAAATATATTTGGACATGATATTTATGGATCTGTTATTTATGTAGAAACATACATACATATATATGTATATTATACATATTTCTTTATTTTAACTTTTATAGATATTTATAAAATAAAAAAATGTTCGCTTAAAGTAAAAAAATCTTCACTTAAAGTAAAAAAAATCTTAATTTAGTGTAAAACTGTTTTAAGTTTTTTTAAGTTTTCTTAAAATCTGTTTTAAAATTCCTTGATTTTGAAACCTAAAACCATTCTAAAATTTCTCCTAAATTATTTTCTTACAAACTTAATAACACCAATAAAGCATCTACAATTTCTAACATAGGAAATTTTCCTAAAACTGGAAATTTTTAATGTATATATATACGTATATATACTATATGCAACAGGCAACGAATGACTATTTTCTCATTTACAATACTACATAAAAAAATTCTCGTTAATTGTCTGTCACATACATATATACATATTCTAGTTTTGAGATTTTCAAATTTGGGATTATGATATTGAAATTTTTTAAATTTTTGGGATTTTGTAACTTTGGGATTTTCGGATGCTCCTCAAAAAAAACTATTCCCATTTTTTTCCCATGTCCAAGAAAAGTTATTACAATTTGTTTTTTAAGATTTTATCAGTCGAAGAAAACAATCACTAATTTAAACTTATGTTCAGTAAAAAATAAAATTTTTTATTCTGCATTTTTAAAAATATTTATTTAGTTAAAAAAATAGAAACTTTAAAATAAAAACTAAAAATAAAAATTAAAATGAAAAAATATATAAAATATATATAAAAAAAAAAATATTTTAACAAAAATTTTTAATTTTAATTCAGGTTAAAACAAATTTAATTTGTTTAAAAAAAAACAAAACAAAATAAATTAATTTTTATAATAAATTAAACAACATTTTAAAATTATTTTTGAAACTAAAAATAATTTTTAATGCAAATTTTTTGATTTCAAATTTTAGAAAATAAATTTTTTTTTATAATTTTGTTTATTTTTGTTAATGTTAAAAATTTTTTAAAAACTAAGTATTTTTATTTTTGTTTACAGTAATTAATGCTTTTTGTTATGAAGTCCAACTGCTAAAATCCAACAAAAATAATAGAATGCAAAGTAATGAAAAAAATAAGGATTTTCGAAGCAGCACATTTTTGTGGAACAAAATGTTGTTCCACAAAAATTTTTTTTTTTTGAGATACTTTAACTGTCCACACACAATGAGAACGACAACAACTAAAATATGTGTCGTTGTCGTTAAATGGCGCACAATCACAATGACAGGCATATTTCACATGTTTTAGTGGTAAAGTATTATTAATTATTCTTTGCTACCGGTATTTACCACTTTGCTACTTTACTGGCAATGAAAATGTTAGTTAATTCAAAATTAATATTTTTTTTAATCAATTGCTAATGAAAATTTAAACACTTTTTAACAATTTTATTTTAATAATTTGCCGGATAGCCTCATAAATTAAAAAAATAATTCGAAAATTATATTTGATATTTTTTTTGTACATAAAATTGCATCTCTAACATCTGATTATTAATAAACTTACAACTAAATATCATTTAGTTATTATACACTATGGAATTTGTCAAAATTATGTTCCACAACGGCAAAATTAAATTTAAATCTAATTGAACGACAACAACAATTTGTTTTTGTATTGTATGGTAATAGTCGTTATTGTCATTGCCGTTATCATTGTGCGTGGACAGTTATCCGTAGTCAAAATTTCATTGCTTTATTTTAAATGGTGTTTCTTTATTCTATCATCATTTTCTGAATATGAAGAATAGAAAAATGTGTTGTACACATTTGAATAGTGAAAAATACAGATTTCAAATCGTCCATTATAAAATTTCTAGAAATATTAGAACTTATTCTAAATATTATTCATATTACATAAATGGTATTAAATTATATAAAAGATAATTAAATATAAACAAATAATTTTTTTACAATTAAATTTATTGAATTTATTATTGTTATTTTCTTTTATCATGGAACTCCATATAAATCCCATGGATTGCCATATAATTGATATTAAAATATGATAAAAGAAAGGCACATGACGGACAATGGGTTGAAAAGAGAAAAATTCGTTTTTTTTTTTCAATTAAATTACTATCCTAATTAATATTTATTTAAAGAAATTTAAAATTACGCTGTATAAAAATGAATTATTTTAATATTTGTATATTTCTAAAATTTTAACTACATATTGACAAACCAACTTACCTTACCAAACTTATAATATATATGAAAAAATGTTATGAAGTACATCAAATTTGTACGAAAGATGTGGTCTAGAAAAAAAAAGTAAAAATCATTATTCAATTTTAAAAATTAATTATGTTATATGTATTTAATTAATTAATTAATATTGAGGTTTTTTTTTTTTGATTTTGATATGTTTAATTTTAAAACCATAAAGTTGGAATTAATATTAATATAATTTTAAAGCAAAATAAAACCATAATTAAAAAAAGAAGGAAAGTTTATTTTTTATATTCATCTAAATTAAATAAAATGTAAAAAATATATAAAAATTCAAAATTTATTTAATAATTTGTACCATATTTATTGTTTATAATAACTTACTAATTGTAAACAATTATTTGTTTTTGTTTATTTTTTAGAATAAGTATTAAAAAACAGTGATTTAAAAAAATTTTTTCATTGAATCCAAAAATAATTCAATTGGGTTTATATTAAGAATTTGTAAAAGCATTAAGCATATGTTACTTTACTTTGGTTCACAGTTTTTAGATTAGTTATATGTAATTATGTTATGTAAGCATATACTAAAACAACTGAAAACTTAGATAAATGACAGGTTCATATTAGGATTTAAAATATTTAGTATGCCATTGGGGGTTGGTGACGAAATCCACAAACAAAAATCGATTAAAAAAAATCCAAAAGCAAAAATCCACAAGTATAAAAATATCTAAAGAATATTCTGGAAAAAGCAAAAAATTCTTTAAAATTCAATAATACAGTACTTCCTAATTATTTTTATTACATACATATTTCAACATAAAAAAAATATGAAACCGTATAGGAGCTTGTCAATCCTAAGCGCTCGCTAAACGAACCCTAATTTTGTAACCAACTCTAAAGCCTTTCTTTATTATTTTTACATACATATTTCAACAAATAAATAATTGTGGATGTTTTTTTGTTGATTTTATTTTTGTGGATTTTTGCTCGTACCCGATATTGGTCATTCATTCGAAAGACGTTTACGTCATTTTTATTTGTTTTCATATGGCAGCATTCATTCAAATTTTTATTTAACGAACGTCGTTAAATTTGATATTCACAAAATGTTTATTTGAAAGTCATAGACTTATGATCATGTCGAGAAATCTGAATTTTGTTTCAAGTTACACTTATATTATCAAATGTTGCGACTTACTGATTACAAAAGTTTTTCAAATTAAAAATTTTACAAAGGTTATAATCATAAGTCAAAAGTTAAAGGGGTTCTCGTATAGCTTTTGAGGCTCGCTTTATTAAGATCATATCTACGTCATTCTTTTGAATTATGATTTTCATCCGAATTTTTTTTTTTTTTTTTTTAAAGATGACCCTTATTTATATGAGAAAAGTATAAAAATGTCGAAAATTAAACACACAGAAACATTTTAACTATAAATATTATTAAATTGCACAGTAATTTAATAATATTTAATATTTATAGTTAAATATTAAATAATTTAAAGAAAAATTTAAAATTTTTCTAATTTCAAAAACAATTAATTATATAAAATATCACTGTAAATTAATATTTTAATTTAATATTTCAAAGAAATACCAATTAGGTATTCAGTACCAATATACGATAATAATTAACTCTATTCTATCGGTAAAAATTTCGGAAAACGGCCAGAATAAAATTAAAACTGATATAACTCTTATAACTATCTCAGAAAATAGCTAATAGAAACTTTAATAAGATTTTACTTTCAGTACTTGGAAATTTTGAAAAATTTTTTTTTTAACAAATTCAATGAGGTCTAGGTGGCATAAATCCAATAAAATCCAACAAATTTATTTTCCGAAAAAAAGATAACTTTAAGCTGTAATTTATTCAATATTTTAAACTTTTTTTTGATTAAATCAATCTACAAATGGGTAGCAATACAAAGTTATTAAATTTTTTTTTTAAACTTTTCAAATCACTGGTTAAAAGAATTTTTTTTTGCTCTTGTTATAATTTATTTACTTAGTATAAAAATATTTCAATTAAAAATATATAAAAAAAAACAAAACCTCCAAAACAAACAAAATAAAAAAAAACTCATTAAGTTCTTTAAATTTTTTTTTCCCCCTTTTTTAATAGACAATGAAAGTAAATATTTATTTATAAGTAAATAATTTCACCCCTTTTAAACCCTTTCAATACCATTACCTTATTTTGAAATTTTAATATAAAAGTTTATTTTTTCGTCAAAATTCCAAAACAATCAATAATCGTTATATTTACTTAAAACTTTTTCAAAAGATCTACACTCCAAAATTTTTTTTTTCTCATTTTTAAGGAAAACCCCCTTTAATGCGTTATTAATTTTTTTTTTTTTTTTGAAATTATTTTTTTGAAAATATCTAGAAATAGAGTAATAAAATAATTCGTTTCACTCAACTCATTTATGAATTTTATCTTAAATATTATACACTTAGGTATCGAACAAACAACAACAATAATTTTTTATATACGAACTCTATGAAAGGAATCATTTATAAAAAGTTGGTGTAGGTTTAAGTAAATGTGGGAGAGGAATTGGTGGGAAATAAGGGATTAAGTGAAAGATAAATTGAAAATTAACCTATTACAAGTTCTTTTTCAAAACGCACAAATTTGAGAACCATATCTATTAGACAAGAACACATAGAACGGAAGCATATTACATATACATGTTTAGCGGTTTTGACAATGAATTTCCAAAACCAAGTTTTAAACAACCTGTAAGAATTTTGACGATGTACAAAAATCCACTTTAAAATTTATGTAATTTATATAATTGATACAATAAAGAAATTTATATTTTGTGGGAATAGAGAAGCACAGCACTGAACGATACTACAAATTCTAGGAAAACACTCAAATTCTTTAATTTCACTCAGAATTTATTTTACAAATAGAATGAAAAACACTACGTATTATATATTTACTAAAAATATTATATTTTTAAATATATATTAATTCAATTTTTTTTTTTAAATTTAACAGAAACTAAAAATAAAATACAAAATTTTTTAATATTAACAAACTATAAAAGGCTTTTTATACTACACAATTTACACATCTTAATATTAATCTAATATAAGAATATTTAATATTATCAGTTTAGTATAATACTTCGAAAAAAAAATCACATATTATCTAAACATTTTTAAACTTAAAATTAAATAAAAATGTCAACACACAGACACAAATTGATTTTTTATTATAAGAATCATTTAACTTTTTTAATAAAAGTTCCAAAAAAAAAACTTTATTAATTATTACGAAAATAATAATATTTTTTTTTTATTTCAATTTTAATTAATTAGTTGATATCTAACAAAAACATACAAAAAAAAAAAACATATTGTAACAGTTACGAACAAAATAATAGCAATAATAAAGAAAATGTTAATGTTAACTCAAACAATATAATATTTATGAATAACAGATAACTCAAATTAGAGTAAAATTCAACTTTAAAACAAAATAAAAAAAAAATAATATTAAAACTATTGCTATTATTTTAACCGCAACTGTATTTAATGTAACAAGAGAAATAACATAATATAAGTGTGGTTTTGTTTTATACATATAATATATAACAATAATAACAATATTATATACGATTTGATTTTTTTTTTGTATTTTACTTTTGAGTGAGTTTTTATTGAGTGTATTTTTAATAAAATCGATTTTCTAATCAATTAAATATGCTAAACAAATATGTATAAATATTTAACTTTAAAAACTCATTGAATTTTTTTCTTTTTTCTTTTTTTATAAAATTGTTTTTAGTGCCACCACCTCCTCCACCACCACCACCTAGTGGAATTCCACCACCACCACCACCACCACCTTTTGCACCACCATCTGATTTTGAGAAGAAAGAATTATCCGACAAACAAAAACAAACATTGGAAAAATTAAAGTAAGTTTTTTTTTTATATTTGTCTTTTTTTTATTGTATTTCATATTAAGATTTAAAGATACTTGATAGAAATTTGAGATTTACTATTAATCAATCTATAAAAACAAAATCAGTTAAGGTAAAAGACTACAAAAGTTAAGGTAAAAAAGTTTATATTTGTCGAAAAATGAGTGAAATTTATAACGTTATTAAAAGAATTGAAACTGATATTTAACTGTGATGTTTCAAAACCATGATCTGCAAACTGTGATATTTTGAAACAAACTGTGATTATTAGACATATGAAAAACAATGAACTTTCTTTAGACTTACTAGATTATACTGTAAACTTTTACAATGTATTTTTAATGAGTAATTAATAATAGTACCTAAATAAAGGTATAATACGCTCTAGCAAATGTATTTCAATGCAATAACTATTTTTATTATTACGCAAAAAATTTTGTATATACAAAGCTGAACAAGAAAACAAAAACGATTCCGAAAAAAAAATTAAATAACACCAAAAAAAAAATGGGGGATATTGAGTCTTTTTTTTCGGAATTTTTATTTTCAGAATTTTATTGTTCGGGCAAATGTAATTATTCCTTAATTAATATATTTCATTTAATTTTTCTTATTGGATAACATTTTAAAAGAATTTGAGGGATAATTTCATTTTATTTTGAAGGTTTAAAATTATTAGGAATTTGGATCTTATTTCATTTTGAATTTGAGGGATTATTTCTTGCGGGGTTATTGCCGAGAGCCAAAAACAAAACATAAAACTTCCAGTACAAGATAAAAATAAATGTAAAAGAAAACAATTTTTATTTCTTTTGTGTTTTAAGGTTACAATACAGGTTACAATCAAACGACTGGAATTTATTGCTTTTAATTATGGCGAGTTATATCCAAATAAACGAAATCTTCAGCTACCGTAGTGTTCGAAGAAAATGTTTGTTAAACTCTATAGTTTCATTTCGAGTAGCATCTTTGTAATACTCAATATTCTATTCACACTCTCCTTTTCTAAATTTGAATAGAGTAAAATAACTGCTTCTATACGCAAAAAACTTTTCTTTTAAGACCATATACTAATAATTTTTGTGGCTTATAAACCTTTTTAATAATTTTTATAGAAAATTGTTAATTTTGTACAATTATTTACAGTTATATATAAAAAATACCATATTCTATTAATTTTGTTTTTGATAAGTTAACGGTAAGAATGTTTAAAATGTCATGTATGTACGATTTACGCTGTAGAGAAAGTAAACAGTATTGCCGCTGCAAATATTTTGGAATTTGACGAGTTTTTTTTATTGTTTCTGGTATTGTGAATAAACAACTATCTTTACACCTTTACACCCGTTGTGCACTCCAACTCCATAAGAAGCCATATTATCACAACGGCTCATCGAACCAGTCAATGTCATAAATGATCGGACGATGATCCTTTGTCA
Organism: Poecilobothrus nobilitatus; assembly: GCA_947095535.1. Lineage (NCBI taxonomy): Eukaryota > Metazoa > Arthropoda > Insecta > Diptera > Dolichopodidae > Poecilobothrus > Poecilobothrus nobilitatus. The sequence continues at coordinate 264,530,170 of OX352773.1, forward strand.
AATGCTCTCACTTTGGAAAGATTTTTCTAGTAGTTCACTCCCAAGGTCTTTCTCCTGTGGATATTTCAGCATCAGATATTACCAAAGTACGTGTAATTCCGTCTCTGCCTCCTGTCAACAATCTATACACATTCCTGTATCAGCTCTGCCTAGTTTTTTTTATTGTTAAGCCCCATTTAAATTTTTATTTTTCCAAAAATTTTTTCTCAAAAAGATCTTAGAAATAAAATTTCAAGATTTTGTCCTTTTAAGATTACTTATTTTCTTTTAAAGATATCAAAAAAAAAAACCTATAAAAAGGGAAAAAATAACCACATAACCATATAAAGTATGTAGTTTCATTTAAAAACTACATACATACATACAATATACATACTCATAATCGTTACATTTAAAATATTCAATGGTTTTAACGACTTATACTTTACTTTACAATAAAGCATGTATTGAATGCATTCACAAAAAATAAATTCTTAAATAAAAAATTTTATAAACTAAATTAAACATTTTTTTATGCTTTCTTTATAATAAAGAAAAGCTTATTTTTAAGTTACAAAAATAAAATGAAAATATTATTAGTAATAAATAAGAATTTATTATCGTTTTTTACAATATTTTAAACATAAAATATAAAATTTAATAACGTTTTTTTTTAATATTTTATCAGAATTTACTTTTTATTCTTCGATAACACATTGAAATATTTATTGTAATCATTAAATTTTGATTCATATTTATAAATAAATACTTAAGTATTTAACTGTTATAACTGTTATACACAAATAGATACTATGTATGATGACAAGTTCTTATACAATGAATTTCTATGAATAAAATAAATATCTTATTTTTCTCTATAAATTATGAAATGGATCAAATAAACAATTCATAAGAATAAGATATTTTAAAAAGTATAAAATTAACTTTAAAATATATGTTTAAATATGTACATAAATATACGTATTTACAATAGGGTACAATACCTAACCCTACCTATAAAATAACATTCACTCCAAATTGATCGTATAAATTACCATTAAATCTAAAAAAAATTTCATTAATTAGAAATGTCATTTCATTTTTTATAATCAAATTAATGGAGCATAAGAATGCATTTTTACTGTCCCTTTTAAAAAAAAAAAAAAAAAACAAGTAATGAAAAAGCCAATGGTTTTCAAAAAACCACATTTCCAAAATAAAAAAAATTAAAAAAAATTATTAGAAAACATTGGGAAAAATCAAGTCACATTTCCGTCAATTTTAAGGTAACCCTATTTGATTAAGAAAAGTTGTTAAAAGAAAAAAAATATAACGTTGGAGCTTTAATTTTTGTTCAGAGAAATTTTGGGCAGGTGTCCCCTTCCGACTCCTTGCAAGTGCCTCCTCACCGCTCCTAAACGAGGGCAAAACAAAAATATTTTCTGAAATGACTCATACTTTTATTTTCAAAGACCTAACTCCTCTCAAAATTTCAAATTACTTAAACCATTTGGAAGATAGAAGGGGTCAAAAATTGTGTTTCGAATAACAGTAAATTAAAATACCGTATGGCAAAAGTATGTATTTATTATATACATTTTAAAGTTAATAAAAACAGTTATCGTTTGGCGAACTTGAACTATTGTTATAGAACTTGTGTTGTAACAATTTAAATGTAGGATTTTTCAAATTTTTCGGAACTTTTGGCTCCATAACGGATGGGGCTACATGAAAAAGTTTCCATAAAATTATTTTTTTGCAATGTCTATGCGTAGTTAAAATTGTATCCCTCTATTTTAAACTATGTAGAACATTTGTAAACACCGGGAGAAACAGACAAACAGACAGAGTAAAACTAATAATATTCTGAAAATGTGCTAAAAATCTTTTAAAAAGTGAAAACTTTGATTACTTCATCGGTCCAAAATTTACCCCATTTAATATCAGATTTAATATCTAGATAAGGTTTCTGTTGCTTGGTATATAAAATGTTCAAACTTAAAACAGAAATTTCATTCAGATATGTAGGTAGGTGTCCATTTAGTTGAAAGAATGTTTCTCTTCGATTAAATTATACCGAGAATATAATTGATCAATCTTATTTAGAAACCATGTTAATTCATTCTAATACTTCAATCATTTTACAATTTTCACCATCGATAAAAAACCTAAAGCCCCCCGTGAATTAAGGCCCTGCGAAATAAAGCCCGGTAGGTGTTATTTAATGATAAATAATACCCTGGGAGGGGTCTTATTTTTCAATTACCTATTACCTAAATGTAGATATAGTGATTTTTTTAAAAGTTGGAATTTTTTTTTTTTTTTTAATTTCTAATTTCAACTGCAATATCTCAGAAACGGTAGTACCAATTAAGATGTATATTAACGACAGTATTATGCTCTTTAATATTGTGGAAAATGGTTTCAGTTTATTGTCTTCTGAGAAAAATATAACGGTTTAATTAAAATAGTACAAAATGTTAAGAAAATTTTGTAATTCATTTTTCGACCACTAGATGATGGCATCGGTACTAATGGCATATATATTCGGAAACTTGGATATATAAAGTACCGTTATATGATGTCATCTAAATCGATGATCATCCCTTTGCGGAAGTATATCCAGATATCGTAATCATTCACTTCCAACTTAAATGAAATGATTTTTATCATTATATGAATCATTAATTTATTATAATATCATACCTATTATACAAAAACTAAATTCCAAGCTTATCATTTTAATAAACATAAGTAGGTACAATAACTTTAAAAATTTCAAAATTATTCCCGCTCACAGCTAAGTGTTTAAGAGTTTTTTTTTTTGTTTTTCTTGCATACATACAAAAATTGATGCTTTAAATACAACAACAAAATCCCAACAACAATTTATAATTTATTGTCATTTACGTATGATGTGTGGATATGAATGTGTGCATGAGTTTTTTTTTAAATTGAGGAAGTAACAATTTGTTAATATGATTTGTATCTTTCTTTTTTTAATAGTTAACCGTTATTTAAAATACAAAAAGAATTCAACAATAATAACAACAACAACAGCAAAACAAATAAAAAAAAAACTGTACTAAAATTGTTTTACATATGAAAAAAAAAAACAAAAAAAAATTTTCAATTATTAAGTATTAAAAATGTTTACAAGTGAAAATAAGAAAGAAATACAAATGTTTTTCACTCCTATCCTACTGCAATACCTAAAAGTACTTTAAATTTCTTTTGTTCAGTATTATTTTTTTATTCTTTTGTTTTTTTTTTTTCAATTTAAAAAAAAAAAAAAAAAAAAACAAAAATTCTACAATTCATGGCAATATGGGAATGAATTTTATATTTATTTAATTTAATTAAATTTAATTGAACAACGACCAGATTAACTTTATTTTCATTTGATTTTTACTCTTTTCAAAGAAAAAAAAAACGTTTTATTCTTTTTTTATTTTTTTTATTTTTTTTTTTTTTTTCTTTTTTACTTTAGACTGTATAATTTTTTTTTTTACATTTTTCAAAACTATACAATATACAAATTTATTATTATTATTATTATAGTATATGGGTAATGCTTACGAATGCTTTAATATATTCAGTCAGAGTTATTTTAGAGAGCGACCAGTAAAGTACAAAAAAAAAAAAAAAAAAAAAAACCATTATGAAAAAACAACAAAACAAAATAACGCGAAAAAAATTAAAAAAAAAAAACAAAAAAAAAAGCGCAATCAAACGGTTTTTGTTGTACATATTTAAAACATACAACAAAAAAAAAATCGCGCGGTTAATTTCCTAAGCTAAAGAAAAAAAAAAAAATAGTGAATTATATATAATTATAAATGTATCTATTAAGTATCTATCTATACCTATAGATTTAAATTTACATATTATGTATACAAAATTATATATTTATAATTTATAAACAATATGTGTTGTATATATAATAAAATATTAAATATAGGTACAAATTAATCTAATAAACATTCATTCAAACAAGTTTGATTTATATTACACATAGGTATCACATATTATATATAAAATATACATATATAATATATATATATATAAAATATACCTATAACAAAAAAAAAAAACTTGTACAGTGTATACTATTAAAAATTGTTGTGTTATAATTTTAATAGTTTTTCACCGGTATTCATTTATTTATTATGGAGAAATGTGTTGAATTTTGTTAACTTGTTGCACATTTTATTTCACATTTCAATTTTTTTTTTCTATTTCCATCTCTTTTCTCTTTTATTTATAATTTTTAATTGTAAAAATTTTGGAGAAATAAATTATTTAAAATAAGAGAATTTCAAAATAATACTCAAATATTTACATACCTATGTACATATTTTAATTTTAAAAATTATTTTTAAATATTTTTGAATTGTTTCCAAGAATATAATTTAAAAAAAAAAATGAACGGTAATTAATAGGTAAATGGCGATTTTTTTTTTTTTTTTTTCAAAAAAATATTCTTTAATTTTATTTTTCTTAATATGTCATATAAACGCGTTTTAATACATAATATATTAAAATTTTAAAATAAAATATTACAAATTATAAATAAAAAATATAATCTCACTTGTTTTTTTTATACATACACATATGTAAGGAATGTACCTGTATGTACCTATTAGCCTTTACAGTTTAATTTAGAACTACAGTTAACAAAAAAAATCAAAGAAAAAGTTTATATTTTTTTCGAATAAAACACAAAATATCAAATAACGGTATAGGTATTTATTCAAAATTTCTGTAAAGAGTTTAAGGATAACAGAGGACTGCTTATTTTTTTTTATAAAAAAAAAAAAAAAAAAAAAAATATATATTTACAGAGCAATCCTCTGTTATCTTTATACTTTTTGAAATTAAATAATCGTGGGAAATTTATAAAAAAAAAAATAATTAATAATCAAAATTTGGAACTTTTATGGATGGATTAACTGTTATACATTAAATGAATAATTTAAAGCAAAATTAAAAGGTAAATTAAACACAAAAAAAAAAAAAAAACAAGAAATAGTACACGAATATACAAAATTAACGAAAATAATGGCACAAATTTAATGTAAAAGTGCGATAACAAAACAAAATTTGTACAGTTTTGTTAATTTAATAAAATTAAAATATATTTACATTACGTCATATTCAATTAAAAAATACATACACTTACATAGGTATATTTTTTTTTTTTTTACCATCTCATACTTATAATAAGAAAAGTATTGTGATGACATCAAAATTTAAATTTCAGATTTCTTCGTATATATGTATGTACATACACATATGCTGTTCTTCGTAGAAACCTGGATTAAGTGTTTTTAAAGTGATGTCTGTGGGCACGTTTACTGTTTCAAATAGCTGAACGGAATTCAATAAAATTTAATATTTAAGAAATCCACGGAAATATCTAAAATTGAAAAGCTTTTGATAGAAATAGATCAGGTGCCACAAGTACCACTTTACTATAGGGTCATTTTTATATTTCTTACGAATATTTTGAAATAGAAAACTACTATGAAAAAAATTATTAAAGGAAAGTTTTTAAAACAAGTAAAGAGGTACACTTTTTTTTTGTGGAGCACTTTTGAATCCGAGACACTTTTAAGTTCGTCCTCATTTTCAAATGATTTTTAAACAATTTTACTTAATACATAATATACGAAATTTATTTTGTATGAAAAGTTTTTTTTTTTTTTTTCTATGCATGAAATGTATGTACATATTATTTATGTATTAGATAGTAAAATTATCTAAAATGTACAATAATATAGCTCTATCATATGTACACATATATATTTATATAATATATCTCTTATATAATGGAAATAACCCTATTAAAAAAAAAAAAATTTAAATTTTTCCTAATCTTGCGTTCGGTTCTGCGCTCGACATAGCTGATCTTTTTTTCTTTGCCTTTCTAACTTTATAAGAACGAAAAATGATGTAATAAGTAAATGATTTCTCATTGTATTCTTAAAAAATTAAGGGTTTTTTTATATTTTGAATCATAAGAATAAAAACAAAATAACTTTTTGAGATAATCGTTTTTAAAAAATTATGAAAAAAAGTGAAAATAAAAAGATAATTTAACTTTTTCCTAAGAATTAATTACTTAATTTTATTAATTCTGTTAAAAAATTGTATAGACCCTATGTAGGCGTACATATCTATATTGTATATTATGTACACCACTTTGTTTTATGAAATCAGTTTAGATTACAATAATTCGTTTGATCACCTTTAAGTATATCCACTTTATTAATAATAGATGTGTAAATATTAGATAAATATATATATATACAGGGTGTCTCGATGGTCTTACTTGAAATGTATGATTAACCATGGCATACTGATTATTGTATCAACAATGGTGGAAATCTTTTCGAACAAATATTTATAATTGTTTTTTAAAGTGTTTATTTTTAATAAATGTAAATGTTTTTTTGTTTTATATTTTTTTAAATCATATTTTTCTAATACATATCTATTAATTATTAAGAATAAAACTTTTGTTATTATGTTATCTTCATAAAAAAGGTGCACTTTGTTATCATACGTTATCATAATTTTAAATTTCAAGTGTTTTATGTAAATGGAAAACCAGTTTTGTTTTTAAATAAAAAAAAATTAAAATATAAATTTCAGAAATAAGGGTTAACGGTTAAGGTTTTTGCCTTATAACTTGCAAAGTTTTTAAGCTAGAACGGTGCTAGATAGTCACAATGTAAGGAAAGAGAAGGGTAATATTTTGAAATAAAAAAAACTATTATGTTAATACCGTTATTTTTTTGAAGGCCTTTAATTGATACTTTGTTAAAAACATTTGAATTTAAGCCCTTATAACCTCAGATTCCGAAACTTTAGAGTAATGTTTGAAAATTATTGAGAAAACTGCTTTAATAAGCTGATGGTATACTTAGTTTTTTTTTTTTTTTCTGTCTAATCTGATTCCAATTTTATCGAAATGAAACTAAATTATGGTTGAAAAATTGTTAAGGCCTTATAACTCCTAAAGCATTGAAAATGGCTCCAACAATCCTCCCCCCCCGCTCTGCCCATTCATAAAATGTTTTGTTCATTTCAACATTCTCGATCACCCATTTCAAGGAAGACCATCGAGTCGAAAAAATCCTGTATAATAGATAATAAAAAAAATTTTAATCCGTTACAGTATAATACCATAACATATAATAAAGTGGGGTTGGCCAAATCAGTTTCTTTAACAATAATAATAGTAATAAATTGATATCTATAAGATACATATTATAATTCATAATAGGTATTTCTTAGAAAAACTTATTTCAAAATCGCTATAAGCTTAAAAAAAAAAAACTGCAAAAATCATATTATTTTTTACAATGAACTAAAAACCTAAAAATATTTTTATTTATAATCAAAAATAAAAATGTTTTATCTTTTCTTCTCTCTAATCCATGATTAATGTTTCAATTTCAATTCTTTAATAAAAGCTAAAACTTTTTTTGACTGAAAGGCCATCAATTTTAAACAATAAATTTAAATTATTCATTATTTATTAACGTGGAAAATTTTATGTCACTATTAGAAAAATTAAAAAAAAAAAAAAAAATAATATAAGTACATCCTTACAAAACTTAGTTGTTGTTAATGTTTCAACTAAAATTTGACCTGCTTCTCTCTTTAGTTGTTCTTTACCAATACAACAAAAAAGTAATAAAAATTTTATAACCAGGTCAGAAATTTCAGAAAGATTTATATTTTAAATATTTAAAAAATATAAAATTTTTAGAATAAACAAAATCATTTTTATGGACAAAATTAAAATGCAAAATATTTATACATACACATATAAAAGACTAACAACAAAAAACAACATTTGTGGACGCGTAAAAGCTTTAACAGCAGCATTTAAGAACGACAACAAACAACAACAGTTAGTGTAGATTGGCAATCAAACCACCTTTTGAAATTTTCTGAACGATCTTTTCGGACGTCATTTTCCCATTATGTCAAACAAATTCTTGTTTTATTTTTTTAAACAAACCTTTTTAATAGATTAGCAATTGACATTTTGAAGAGAACATTTTTGGATTATATAAAACTTTTTAAAATATTTAATACACAAAAAAGGTGTAGAACAAAAACAATTTTTTTCAATATTAAGAACGAATATTCAAATTCATAATATTAATTAAAATATGGTTTTTTTATTTTTATATTTTTTAACAAGATCATACGATTTTTTATTAATTTTGTACCTTTTGCCTTTTCTAATTTTTATTAACTTTTTATTTATTGAGTATTAATCTGAATTATGGATTAACGGACGATTGATCGTTTCTTATAATCTTGTTTTTTTTAAATCTCGATGTTTTTGTTTTATTTTAGTTTTTGTTAAATATAGGCGGACTAAATAAGAGAAAAAACAAAACTCAGGTGTTAAAAAACCGTTCAGAATCTAAAATATAGGAAATATGCAAAAAATGTAAAAATTGTTATGAGTTTTGTGCTCCAAAATTATTTTGGTGATTTTGCAAAATTTTATATTTTTAGCATTTGAACAAATAATAACTGTTTTGTTACTTGCTAAAATTACAGATGTCTAAAAATAGCAATTTATCACTTTTGACTTCTAATAGTTGTTAAACAGTGGGAGGTACAAAAAAAATTTCATACTAATTCTGAAAGATCTTTCTTTTCTGCTGTAGCTGTATAATATTTATATTTATACCTTAATTACCCCCCTTTGATGGGAGGAGTTACTTAAAAAATTCATTCTACAACATTAATTGTTTTAAGAGAGGGGCGGACAGAATGATTCAAAAAAGTTTTTTAAAAATGTGCTAAAAACAATATTAAGAAAATACATGTTAAAAAAAAATAATCTTTACAAAAACAAGATTATGAGAAACGAACATTCGTATTGCTCTCGTGAACTACTGCATCATATTAATTAGAATGATCTGTTAATTACCGACCGCATACAATTATGTATAAGGTAGGTATTGTTTTTATACTAAAAATTTGTACCCGAGATTTTGGCAAATATGCATTACTCCCGTTGTGGGGAAGGCTGCAAAAAATTTTTTAGGATGATTTCCGTCTGTGTGACATGATTTCCGTCTGACACAGTGTGTATGTGTATGTGTGTGTGTGTGGGTATGCCTGTGGGCACGTGTACAGTGTAAACCACTGAGCGGAATTTTTTGCAATTTCATATTTAAAGTTTTGACGTAAATATCTCGGATTGATAAACTTTTGGAGCAAATTGGACAACTGCAAGTGGTAGTTTACTAGTGTATGTATGAGAAAAATTATTAAGAAAAAGTTGTTACACACTTAAAGAGGAACAACTTTGCCATAGAACATTTTTTGATCCGACTAACTTTAACTTTTATTTAATTTTAGTCCAAATTTTATACATAACACCATAAAGAAACTATACTATTATTGCACGAAACATCCCAATGGGATGTTTCAAAACCGTAGAAAAATGCTTAATATTTTTGTTCTACGTGAGTTCTCTATATAGTATAGTTTCTTTATGATAACACTCCCATATGAATTTATATGAAAAATTTTTTTTTGTTTTTCTTTTATATCTCTAAAAATTTATATACATACTTATGTATATTTATGCATATTATTCTTTTGTTGATGACAAACCGTAAAATATTTGTTAACAGATTTAATATTAATCTTATGTTAATTTTGTATTTGTTTACAGTTTTTATTATTTTTTACTTCTAATACATTATCATGTAAATGGATGTATGAATGAATGTACATATATTTTTACGATTTCATTGCTTATTATTGTTATTGAATAAAACAAAATCTTGTTATTTTATTAAATTATTAGAAGTTATTTTGCTTTGATATAAATTATTATGTAAAAAATCTATAAATTTTGATATTGTACTTTTCGTGTAGTGGCGGTCGGTCCTGTGGTGGAGACAACTGATTTTTTTTTAATATTAAATTTAACATTTCCAACAAGGTCGTTATAAACCGGTTCTCATTTTAAAAATAAAATGCAAACTTATTTGTTTTGTTTTTCTTTTTGTCATAGTCCATAGATCATTAATTATTATTATTTATTTGGTTATGTTTTTTTTTTACATTTTTTAGCACATTTCCAAAATATTTTTAAAAAATGTGCCTATTAGTTTCACTCTGTTCGTCTGTTTACTCTGTCCGTCTGTCTGTCTGAAAACGCCATTCGACAAGAATTTTCTTTAACTTTCTAAATCAATATCAAAATTATATAATGTTTTTAAATTTAGTATTTAAATTTACCGTTATGTGAAAACCAAATTTTACATGATTTTTCTACCTTCATAACTCCGGTTCGCTTTTAGATACGGACTTGAAATTTGACGTAAAAAAAGAACTTTTAGAATTAGTATAAGTTTTCTCAAAATTATCCAGTTTATTAAAAATTATTAAAAATCCCCAGTTTATGAGCTATTAGAGCTCAAAAACTAGAAATTTGCTATTTATAAACACTTGTAACTTTTTTGGCACCTGTACAAATTTTTCTTCGGCAAGATATAAAAATTAAAGCTTCTTTAAAATTAAAGTTTTTTTTAGTTATGTAGGGTTCTGGATTTAATGCCCTTCAAAATTGCAAAAAGGTCCAATTTTCACATTTTTTCTTATATGAAATTGTCAAATTTTGGTGCAAGTCATAATTCTAAACAGATTGTATTATTTTTTGGAAATGTGCGCTTTTAAAAACCATTGGTTTACATTCTGCCTTGTTTTTTATTGTATCATCATCATTTGACAATTCTTGTCATTATTCATAATAATGGAAAATATTTTTTTTGCTTTAAGCGAAAACCTCAATTGATTAATTTATAAACACGAAAATATTTGATAATTTTCGTATAAGCTTCGTTTAGTAATTCAAACATTTCTTTTGTTAATCATCCATTTTTAAGCTTTTTCAACACAATCAGATAAAAATCAAAGATATTAAGGAAAAGAAATAGGTAAAGGTATTGAAATCATTTCGTTTAGTACACTAGTCTTGACAAGCATTTTTTTGTAAAATTTAAAAATTATACCCGACAATTTTTTTTTTTATATGTATTTTACGTAACATTACGTAAAATTTACGTTTTATTATTGAACATAATAAAACGAATTGTTGACGAAGTGTCAAGTGTCAAGTGCCAAAGTCGTGGAAGACATTTGAAATGTAAATTTTGATTTAAAACCGGTTCTTATTCTATCTGACATTTTATATGTATTCTATCCTGCTCTGTTCTAAATTTCTAATTTTAATTCTTAAATTTTAATAAATCTACATTAGTCTAATCAGCTGTTTTTCTTGTTTTTTACTCAACCATAGATGTAAAATGCATATACATAGTTTCAAGTTACCTTTAGTACAAATGTATAAATTAAAAGTATAAATTGGTTTTGAAAACTTTATAAAATTTAATAGTGAATTAACATTTTCATATTCATGTTATATATTACATTGAATTGTCAAGTGAAATTAACAAATAAAAACTAATTCTAGCCAACAAACAAACCACTGTAGCTAACATATTATATCAAAAAAATATTTTTTGTACATGTAATTATAATATTAGTTAATGCAGTACTGTATAAGAAAATAGATGGCGCAACATTATTACAGTTGTTATATGCGGATACTTTTCCGGTCAGTTAAAATTTTATTGTTTTAAAAACTTTTTAAGAATTATCGATTTTCAAATTACTTATTGTTTTTTTAACGAAACAGAAGACTATAGAAATTATATATAGAATATTAAAAGTTATAATAAATAGCGTAAGTCTCAAAGTTCAGAACTCAAAGGTCATAAAGAACGAAGCTGATAGACAAGTTGCTGATAGACAAAAATTGTTCTGGAACGGGGTTTATTTTTAAAAGTTTCCGATATACCGGTATCCGCGTTTCAAAGTAATATCTTTAAAAAAGTAAAAATATCTTAGCCCTATATACAATATAGACGATTCGTTTAAGTGTCAGTAACTAGCTCAAGCTATATCTAGCTTTCATAGTTGAAAAGTTACAAGCTTTTAAATACGAAAAATATTGATATTTTTCACTGTTTTTATAAAATGTTTGTTATTTTATAAATGTTTTTATTTTTTATAACTGTTTTTATAAATGCTGTTATTTTTGTATAAAATAACCGTTATTTATGTGTCAAATTTTATTTCATTTTTAAAATCATCATCAATTCCTCAGCTTCAATTTAAATTGTTAAATTTTTCTTATATCTTTTATCAATTTCGGTATAATTATCTAAATATTACCATGTGCTTAATTGAAATTTTGATAGAAAAAATTATTTTATCAAATAATTCATTTAATTTATTGTTATAAAAATAGCTATACATTAAATGTAATCTTCACTTTTTGACCCTACCAATACACGATACGTTCATTTCATATTTTTTAATGTATGTATGTACATAAGTATGTACAAGTAAGTATATAACATAACACACTTTTGGCCTTAATTGAATTCTAAAGTTCAACATTTAATATGCAAAAATATGTATGTATGTATGTATGTATGTATGTACGTATGTATAACTAAGTATTTTGAAATTAAAATCATTTTTTTAATAGTTTATAGTTTAAAGGTCTTAATAGTTATATATTTATATTTATTAATAGATAGTTTTTATTTAATATTTTTAATTTAAAATTAGAAATTTTAACATTTATGACATTTTTATAATTATATACCTATGTATGATATAAAAAATTTTGTAAGACATTAATTTTAATACGAAAAAAAACTGCATATTATAATAAAATATTATGTAATTGCAAAAACGTGTAAAATTTTCAGTTTTTTTTTTTTTGCAATTATAAATAATTAAAGCTTTCTATAAACTTCTAATTTTGACGACATGATTTACCTTTATATTAAAATTGAAAATGATGACTAACTCATAAGTGAAATAAAATGATAAATGATTGTCAAAGGTATTTTGAAATAATATACACATATAAATAAAACAAGGCAGAATGTAAACCAAAAATATAAACTGTTTAGAATTATAACTTGCACCATAATTTGAAAATTTCATATAAGAAATAATGGGAAAATGGAACTTTTTTGCAATTTTTAGGGGCTTTAAGTCATGAACCCTAAACAACTAAAAGAAACCGTTTACACACGTAAAAACATATTACTGGAGCTTTAATTTGTATATCTAGCCGAAGAAAAATTTGTACCGGTGTCTAAGTTAAGGATATTTAAAAATAGTAAATTTTAAATTTTTGAGCCCTAATATAATAAAAGCAGGGGGTGGTCCAAAACAATTTTCTGAGGAAATTTATACTGATACTAAAAGTTCTTTCTTACCTTAAAAAATTGCAAGTCCCTATCTAAAAGCGTGCCGAAATTATAAATAAAGAAAATCGTGCAAAATTTGATTTTTACATAACGGTAAATTTAAATAAAAGTAAATATAAAATTTAAACAAACATAATATAATTTTGATATTGATTTACAAAGGAACATTTAAAATTCCTGTCGAATGCAGTTTTCAGTTTGAAAAAATGTTAAGTAGAACATGAGATATACGTATTCACATAGAGGACTCTTTCAAAGCTGCAACTCCATAATGGATGGGGCTACATGAAAAAGTTGTTCTACACCATTAATTTTTTTATGAGACCTACCAATGGTTAAAATTTTTTTTCTCTATCTTTAACGATGTAGATGTTTTGTAAACAGACGTACGGTCAGGCAGACGGACAGACGGAAAGACAGAAATTGACAGAGGACAACTATAGGCAGATTTTTTCAAATTTTTTTTGGAAATGTGTTAAAAAGTCGTCTTTACAACTAAATGGTATCAAAAAACTATTTTTCCGTTATTTTAAAAACCATTCTTCTGTTCTCTATTATCGTCATACATTCCTGTTACATATTCAAACGTAAGACATTCAATATCTTCTTACCATAATTATTAAACAATCAAACAATATTACATTACGTTCGCGCAATTTTTATCCTCAAAGTTGTAGTATGACAATTTTTTAACAAGATGACGCTTAGAACTGTATTTAAAAATTCTAAATACAAAATATAATTTTTTCTTGCTTTCTCCAAATTCAATAAGAGCCAATTTATGATAAAAAAAAATGAAGTGAGTTTCATTTTAAATAATTTAATTTTAGCAAAAAACAAAAAAAAAAGAATTTCAAAAAATTTACTTAAAATTAATTTAATTAAGTGGGTCAAAAATAAAAAAAACTTTGTCCCAATTTCACAATTTTATTTTGAAAATACTAAGTATGCAACTAAATTAGCCATAAAAATATATAATATTTTAAAACAAATAAAATTTCAAATATAGCAAATAATATTAATTGTTCGTTCAAAAGACTTATAAAATGAAATACTTAATATATAAGCAAATAAATAATTTTTGATACATCATTGTAATACAATTTATACACTTCCATACACATAATATAAATTTAATTTTATATATAGAATGAACCAAAATTGAAAATTTAAAAATAATAAAATAATAAAATTTTTATATTTTTCTAAAAACAGATGGCTTTTATTATAATTTTTCTATTTCATTCAGTTTTTTTTCTATTTGACCTAAAAGTATGCAATTATTTGATTATTTAATATTTATTCAGAAAACAAAACTTTAAAGGGGCTTCGGTAGCCTAGTGGGTAGACGTGTGGCATATTAACCGAAGAAGTGTGGGTTCGATCCCTGCACAGGTCGTAAGTGTTTTTTTCTTTAATACCCCCCTTACGACCAAATATAATGTAAATATATAGTATATAATATAAACAAAATACATAATATTAGTATATAATTTAATAATAGTATAAAAACCTATAATGGCCTTTAGTAGCCGATGGTTCAATAATATTGCATTACATTTATGTATGTAATATTAATATAAATAAATAAATAAATAAATAAAACTTTAAAATGTGAAAAATTAATACGAAGGAAAAATGTATGTGTGAATTGTAAATTTTAGCTTAGTTTTAACTTTAAATAATATTCTAATTCTTAGTCAGACCCATAATGGCTTAGTAACCGAGGGTAATACTAATATTGCTTAAGTTGTTTTTTTGTAACATTGGAATATAAATAAATAAATAAATAAAACTGTAAAAGGAATTTTTCTGAACAAATCTCACCTGCAACAAAACATATAACATAATATAATATAAACAAAATAATTATTATAAATTCATAATAATAGTACCTATAATTTAAACCTTACCTTAGCCTATTGTTTAATGTGTAGTAATATTTTATTATTTTATAGAATAAGTAGTATTAAAATAAATAAAAAAATAAAAAATGTTTCTTATTTTTTATTCTTAATTTGTTCTTAACACTACCATATGTAACTTCTGCATTAATAATAAATAACAAGAATAAAAATAAGACAAACTTTTTGAACCGATCAAAAACTAAAATTTACAAAAAAAAAACAGTTGCTCTTGTCAATTCATAAATAACCCTATAAAGCCTTTATTGTGCCTAAAATACAATATTCTATCATTCTCCTGATAATATTATTTTTTTAACTTTTCATTATTTTTAAAACAAAAAAAAATTGTATAGCAGCGCTACCTCAAACCATGGTCCAATAATTTCAAATTTAGTTTTATTTAGTCTTTCAAGATATGAAAAATTGGCTCAGAAATTTGTAGAGCAACTACCCATATAGGTAAAGTCTGATTTCTACAAAAATCATTAAAAAGTTTACAAATACTGCAAAACTGTTTTGGGTGAATTTTATGATTTCGTGAACTATCGTTTAAACGAGTATAAAAACTAAAAATGCAAATGAATGCATATTAGAAAATCAGTTAAAACTCCATATCTTCTAAAGGAGTAAAAATGCAACTCTAACCTCTTACTTATAATTTTTTATTTGTCTACATTCACGATAACTCATTCAAGAAAGATCATTGAAAGGCGGACACCCTGTATATCATACAATATACACATACACCAATACGATATAAATAAGTTCTTCACGCAGCCGTTACATTTCTCATCACATTTCTGGATAGATACACTTGCAACTCATCAGTTATGAAAAAAAAAAATATTTTAATATGCCGAAGACTATGTATATATAAGATAGTCTGTATATATTGGGTATAAAAAAAATAGTCTATAATTTTCAACAACTTATTTTCATACTGTAATTAAAAAAATTACATAAAAGATGCAATAAAATAAATTATTGATATTTAACATGAGTATGCATTAATAAAAAAAAAAGCAATTAAAAGAAAAATTTATTTCCAAATAAATAATAACCAGTTCAGAATAAAAATCAAGAAATAAATCTAATTAATAATTTGCCATTTTAAAATTTAAATATTTATTGTTACTGTTTCAGTACAAATAAATTTTTATGGGCAGCAATCAAATCAAAATTGGCAAAACTAAAATTCTTCTCTGACAATTAAACAGGCAATCACCAACGCTTTTTAAATAAAAATATTTTTTCTTTGTCAACAAAGTATTTTAAATAGTAACTTGCAGTTAATTTATACTTTGAACATTAATTTATACTTTTACTTATACTTAAATAAATTCTTTCTACACTTTTTGCTATACTAAGTTCGGTGGCAGCCGCGCCCGCCAAACTATTTATGTAACAGTATTTATTACTATGTAATTATAAGTAATTACATTTTATAGATAAGACTAAGTATTTATAAATTTTATTTTTAAAAACTTAATATTGCTTGGGTTCCTTTTACAAATTAAACTGCTCTTTTCTACTTCCAACTACACCATCCTTTAAGAAATAGTAGATAAGAGTTAATACGTTATGTTAAATTAGCATTCCATTTACCATCTATTCCCTACTAATCTCAACTACTCTTTTCGTGTAAAAGATGTAAAAGGAACGCAAACATTATACCATTTTCTAAAGGCGGTCCTTACATATTTAGACACTTGTATAAAATTTTTGTTTTGTATCAGTCGATGGGAAGAACAGATTGTTCGAAACATTTTTTATTAATTTTCTTTTTTTCTACCAAAGCATTTTCCGTTTTTTTTCTTTACATTACTTCAAAGGACTCTTTAACAGCTAACGATAGTGAACAGAATTAAAAATGTTAAATATTACTATAGGTAACGTAAAGCTTTCAAGAGCTCCCAATCTTATATTTCAAACTTATTATTATTATGACCAGTTTTATTCATGATGGCGGCCGATCTTGTATTATCTTCTCAAATTTCATAAATATTCAATCCTATTCAATCCTACTCGAGATCTATTCAGTTAGAGTAAGGGGTCTTTATATAATTTTAGTATTTAATTAAATATAATCTGTCCAAAATGTAAATCTGTGATATTTCGACTGAATAAAGGCAATTTAATTTTTAATAAGATGAGCACAGTTCATTTTTTTTTTTTTGTCAAATGTTTGCATTTATTTAATTACTTCCAAACAAACAAAATTATAATATAAATTTTTGAGTTCTATTGATTCGAAAGAATTTTAATAAATATATTATAAATAAATATAATTTATAAAAGAATGAGGAAGATCTTTAAAATACCATAACACTTACAAATTCTGAAAATTATAAAAGTATATCTACTTAAAACAATAAACATATTTTATTTTAAACCACTAAGATTAAAAAATTTTATTTGATTTTCCTAAGTTCACTTAAATTTATTTTCATTATTCAAGTGATTTTAAAATAAAAAATAAAAACTTTCACTCAATTCCTTTTAAATCCTTAAAAATATAAACTCAAGAAGGGTTCGAGCACATTTTTAATTTACCTTTTCTTGTTTATATATTTTATACATATTTTATTTTGGTTTTTTTAATAAATTACTTTTTCTTTTTTTTTTTATTTAGAAAAAAGTTCATTTTCATATTTAAATTGTAATAAAGATAGATAAACTTCAACAGGGGGTCATGATACTTGAATAAAAAAAAAAAAGAGAAACAAAATAGAACACCTCTTCAAATTATCTAGACCAAAACTTTATTTTCCTTCTTTTTCTATTTATTTTATTTCTTAAAAAAATTTTTTTTTTTTTTTTTTAAAAATTAAAAGAAAAGATTATTTGTGAAAATTTTCAATAAATAAAATTTAAAAGTCGAAGAATGTTGGTTTTAAAAATATAAAAAAAATTCATTCGAATCATTTTTTTTTTAAATTTATCAGACCGAAACAATTTATTTCAAATAATTATAATATTCATAACGTTGTTAAAATTTTTTAATGAATTACACATTAGATAACGAAAAAAAAATTAAAAACTTTTAATGTTTGTTAAAGAACTCAGTAATGCTTGGTTTACTGATTCGGCATATGTCTTCTCAACAACGATTCATATGAATTCTCTTAACAACGATTCACCGCTTCAGAAAAATTTTCCTGCAGAAGAAAAAAATTTAGTCAACTGAAATTTGAAAAAAAATTAAAAAAAAAAAAAAAAAAAAAAGTTCCACCTTTTTATTTATATTTATTTAAATGTAATTTACTCAAAATATAATATTTTAGTATAACACTTAAGTGTTTAAGGTTTTTTTTTTAATTTTTAAATTTGTTGTTTTAAATTCACCCGTGTCTATTCTCTTCAAATTTTTTTTTTTTTGCATATGTCACATAATGTCGAAAAATGACGGATAAAAAAGAATTCCGCACAAAAAGCTAAAGTTCAATAAAAATTTTTTCCAGAGAGAAAAAAAAACTTCCGAACTAAATTTGAAGAATAAGAGAAGAGTCAAATTGCGTGCGGCTAAAATATTTGAAGCGGTGAATCCCATAAAAAGCAAATTTTTCTAAGACTGTTTATTTAAAATTAAAAAAAGATAAACTATTGTATATATTGTAACTCATAATTAAAGTTTGCAAACTATTTGGTTTGTTAGTATTTTTGGATTATATTTTTTGAAAACAGTATTTAACTACTAGGATTCGAATATTTTAGATATAATTAAAATTGATAAACCATTGGGGTGACTAACCAGACAAACGAGTATGAAGTATTTTACAAAAATTGAAAGAGAACAATTAAATGCTATCAGATTAGATATAGATTTTAATGTATTTACTATTTCATGTCTAATTACCTTTGTCTAGCTTTAGTATTGAATTTTAAGCCGATTAAGTTATGTAAATGGAGCTAAAATTCCGAATATTTATTTTTTTTTATAAATGTCACCTTTTCTATTGAAATTAAACAAGTTCTTCCGGCTGATATTTTCGAGTAGTTGTCATACAACTTCTTTTTTTTTATAAAAGTATAACTCAGTGTTTAATTCAGCTGGATTAGGATATTTGTTAAAAATAATTTTGTTAAAAGAAGTTAAGTTTTATACCAACAACCTCTGAACTTAGAACCTCCAACCTCTAAATTTAGTTGATTTTGCAACGGGTTCAAATAGCTGTCATACAACACCGAAATTTATATTAATAATTTATTTTTTTAACTATACTTATAATTGAGTCTAATATCTGAAATTTTGTAAAAGATAACTAAATGGAAAAAGCATCAGATATAATATTATGTTCGTGAGGAAATCCTACAGCCAATTTCACACTCTTCGTTGTTTTTGAGTAAAATTGAAAATAATTTTTCTCTATTCAAATTCAACAATAGTGAGATGAGGTGTTATCTTTGAAACTATAGGAATAACAACCAAACTGACAACACATATTTTATTAAATGTCATTAATTTCACTCAAACTAAGGCAATCAAAAAACGTCATTATGTATATTAAAAATTCTTTATGCTATCCAATATTTCGCGAATATTTTGAGCGAATACAGAATCCTACTATTCTAGTAAAATAGTAACTTATATCAATATACATAGTTA
The DNA here is from genome assembly GCA_947095535.1 of Poecilobothrus nobilitatus. Taxonomy (NCBI): domain Eukaryota; kingdom Metazoa; phylum Arthropoda; class Insecta; order Diptera; family Dolichopodidae; genus Poecilobothrus; species Poecilobothrus nobilitatus. The sequence continues at coordinate 264,550,005 of OX352773.1, forward strand.
ATCAATACAATTTGACAAAAAAAAAACAATTTATTGTTACTCTACATACTCTACTGTTACTAATATACTACAGTTTAATTTTACAGTTTTAACAATCTATCAATAATCTTTTAAAAAATTTTTTATTTTTATTCATTTTAAAATTTGTTCACACACAAGTTATTAAATAATTTTTATTTATTATATTTAAAGGGCAAGACCAAGAAGAAGACCAGACTGGTCAGATATGATGAAAGAAGTTGAACAAGGAAGAAAATTAAAGCATGTTGAATGTAATGACAGGTAAGTTTAAAAGCAACAAAAGGATAGAAAAGTTACAATACAATTTTCTGAAAATTAAATTATTTTTTTCTTAGTAAATTCCCAAAAAAAAAAATTTAATACAAAAATTCTTTAAAGGAGCACCAATAACTAACTGTACAGTAAATCTTAAAAATAAAACTTTGATGTAAAAAAAAAAATAACATCTTCATTCACACGCACACATAATGTAAGATTTTTTAGAAGAAGGAAAATGTATTTTTATTTGATACGAGATTAAAAAAGTGTGAAAAAAAGTTACCTTTAAAAGCAAATTGTATTTATTTATACCTCATTAAATATTTTTTCTTTTCATTTTGTCTATTATCCGAAATTGTCTATCCCACTCTTTAAAAAAAAAAAAATTCTAAATTAATTTTAATTTTACACAAATAAATTATTGACTTTACTATTTTGTTATCTTAAATTTCGTCTTCAACAAAAAAAAAAAAATATATTAAAGAACCAATGATCAAAAAGATTTTATTCCTTTAAATATTATTAAGAGATTTTATGAATTAAATAAATACAAAATTCAATTCAATTCACTTTAAATTTCATCCATACTTTACCTTTAATTGATGAGGTAACAAAAAAAGGAAATAATTTAGTAATTCATAGAAATTGCGATGATTGCGATGATTTGTATAAATTATATATAAAATAAATTGGAGATTAAATTATGATGAATTAATTTTATTTAATATTATCGTAAAAATTATAAATTCTCAATAAAAATAAAAAGAACAAGGTAGAATGTAAACCAATAGTTTTTAAAACCGCACATTTCCAAAAAACAATACAAACTGTTTAGAAATTTGAAAATTTCATGTAATAGAAAAAACATGAAAATAGCACTTTTCTGGAGTTTTGAGGGGTTGTAAGTCCGTAACTCCATATAACTAAGAAAAACCGTTAACACACGTAAAAATATATTACTGGAGCTTTAATTTTTATGTATTGCCGAAGAAAATTTTGTACAAGTACCTAAGTTACAGGTGTCTAAAAATAACAAATGTTCAATTTTTGAGCCCTAATAGCACTTGAACAGGGGCTGGTATGAAAAAAAAAATGTTCAAAGGAAACTTATAATAATTCTAAAAGTTCTTTCTTGCCCCAAAATTTCAAGCTTCTATCTAAAAGCGTGCTGGAGTTATGAAAAATCATGCAACGGTAACTTTAAATACTAAATTTCAAAAATATATACATATAATTTTGATATTGATTTATAAAGGTAAAAAAAAATCCTGTCGATATCCTGGCGTTTTCAGATCGAAAAAATGTTAAACGGAACATGAAATATACGCGTTTAAAAATAGGGCTTATTCAAAGTTTGAGGGGCTGTAGTTCCCTGATGGATCTACATGAAAAAGTTGTTCCACAAAATTAATTTTTTTATGAGACCCATGATTAAAATTTTTCTTCTCTATCTCTAACGGTGTAGAAGTTTTGTAAACAGACGGACGGACAGACAGAATGAAACTAAAAGGCACATTTTTTCAAAATTTTTTTGGAAATATCTTAAAAAAGTATCTGAATAAATAAATTGAATATTTATTCAGAAAAAAATATGTATTTTAACGAAATTATATACGTATACATTTTAAATTGCAATAAAATTAAACATACGCATACATTTTGTTTGCTTTTATTAAATAAATATTATATTTTATTTAACATTACATAAGAAACAGTCTAGACAAGTATTCAAAATATCCATCAATTTTCTATCAAAATTTACAAAAAGAAAAAATTATAATTTTCCAATTATTAAAAAATCAACCCTACATTATGCTAAACACATCGAATAAATTATCTAACATAAATTATTACGAAAAAGCGTAATGGTGTATCTAAAACATGTACATAAATAAGATTAAATAATGTGACTTACAATAGAATTTCTTCAGTTGATTTTTTACCGAACGCATACATAAATGTATAAGGTAGGTATTGTTTTCACACTAAAAATTTGTACCCGAGATTTTTGCAAAAATGCATTAATCCGGTGTGAGAAGCCTAAAAAAAAATGTTTTACGTGATAATGTTTCTATGTGTGTATTAGTGTGGATGTGTGCGTGTAGGTATCGCTCTAGCGCACGTGTACAGCACAAGCAGCATTTCATATTTAAGGTTTGGACGTTTGATAATTACTTTTGCACAAAATTGAACAACCGCAAATGGTAATTTACTAATTTCATTTTTAAGGTTTTTACTAATAATTCAGGAAAATATTATAAGAAAAGTTATTAAGAAAAAGTTATTATACAAGTAAAGAGCAACAACTTTTCAACATTTTTTGATCAGACTAACAACTTTAAGTTTAATTTTTTTCTAAGCCTAAATTTCATACATATTATGCATACACGCCATATGCATTATACTTATTTTTGAACCTCGGTTCTGTAGTGGCCACAGCTGATTTTTTTTGATTACATGAAATTAAATTGCGTAAATTTCGCAACACATTAAATACTCATGTGTAAAAAATAAAATGTTATAAAAAGAAAAGTTTTTTATACTCTATGGAAAAAAAAATAAATTTTTACAATTCGATCACTTTGTATAAAAAAAAAAAGTTTAAATTTTAAAGTGCAGCATTCCATTTCTTAACCGCAAATTTTATTCAATTTCTTAAACATTAATATTGTAAAATAAGAAAAGAGTCATAACCTGTAACTTAACTGATTTTTTCAGAAGCAATATTTAATGTATCACTAATGAGTTGGTGTGTGTTTTGAAATTTTGTTCTTATAAACATGTTTTTTAAAATCTCGTATTTCTCAAAACCTATAGTGTTTGTCGAAATTTTGTGTTTCGAAATTCCAACTGAAAACTCCGTCCTATTTTAGAATTTCGTATAAACAAACACATATTTATATATAGGTATTATACATAAATATTTTTAAAAAAAATGTATAACCCTAAAAATCCCTTCTACTTAATTTTTTACAAAAAATTAAAAAAAATATCAGCAACAAATCACTTAAAATAATGAGGACTGCTATATTTAAACCTCTACTACTCTAATTATTGAAGCTCTGATAAAGTGAAGATGTTTTTCTTTTGCTATTCGCTTACAACCTTTATTCTTATACTGTATTTCGTTTATTTCTATTTTTGTTTGGAAAATATCACAAAACGCTAAATAAATAATACGAGATTTGAAAGCGCTTGATTTCGCACTGCACCTGTAACTAGAAATGTAAAAAAAAAAATCTTTTCGTGAAACACAGTACTCTTTCGTATGCGGAATTATTATTTTTGATAAATTTTATTATGTATGTATGTACTTATAATATGTATTACAAGGAATAATACATAATATACAATTAAGAGGATGATTAATAATAGTAAAAACAAAATATAAGAGTTTTTTTTTTCTTGTAATTTTAAAAAACAAAAAACAAGAGAAAATAGTATGGAAGAGTTGTGAAAAACGCTTAGGCGACAGTTATAGCTTCCATTGAAATGCTTCCGGAATATGTTGATTTTTTTTTGCAGCAAACACATATAAAATTTAACAAAAGTGTTGATTTAATGATTAAATAATTTTTAAAGAATAAATTTAACTATGAAATTTTAAATTTTAAGTTAAATATTTAAAAAAAAATCAATTTTATGATTTTCCGGATTGGTAATTATTTTTCTGAACAACCACCGACCAGTAATTTTGCATAATGAAACAAAATTGTTTCAATGACATATGTTTCATTTCTTCCCATTTGAGTTTGTCATTGAAAAAAATTTGGATGCAATTCTTGACATATTTCATTATGATTTTGTATTTCAATCAGTTTACACTTAAATTTTATTTTTTTTTTTATTATTTTGTTTATTAAATAAAATAAAAATTAAAATAATCTTTTTTTTATTCTTTATTAGTACCATTTTCTACCAATAATGAATAAATAAATTAAAATAATAAAATTTTATTTTCCAAACATCGAAATAACATTGACAACAATTTAAATTGCATACTTTTATTTTTATTTTGGCTTCAGTATTGACTATTGTCATTTGCCATTTTTTCAGATAATTTTAGTGACGGTTTTCTCTGATTGCTATAATCGATTATACGGAAAAAAAATGTAAGTTTTCAATGAAACGTTTTTTCCGTATGCCTTTCAATGAAAGCTATAAACTGGCGTCTAACCAAGTGAAAATTATGATACAAGAAACAGATAGGCAATTTATTTTGTGACGTATCATCACTTTATTTTATTTTTAGCACATTTCCAAAAAAATTTTGAAAAAATGTGCTTATTAGTTTCACTCTGTCCGTCCGTCCGTCCGTCTGTTTACAAAACTTCTACACCGTTAAAGATAGAGAAAAAAAATTTTAACCATAGGTAGGTCTCATAAAAAAAATAATTTTGTGCAACAACTTTTTCATGTAGCCCCCCCCCATTACGGAGCTACAGCCCCTCAAACTTTGAAAAAGCCCTATTTTTAAATGTATATATCTTATGTTCTGCTTAAGATTTTTTCAATCTGAAAACGTCATTCGACAGGTATTTCTTTTATCTTTATAAATTAATATCAAAATTATACAATTTTTTTAAATTTAGTATTTAAATTTACCGTTATGTGAAAACCAAATTTTGCATGATTTTTCTACTTTCATAACTCCGGCACGCTTCTAGATAGAAGCTTGAAATTTTGAGGCAAGAAAGAACTTTTAGAATTAGTATAAGTTTGCTCAGAAAATTTTTTTGGACCACCCCCTGTTTATGAGCTATTAGGGCTTAAAAATTGAAAATTTGCTATTTTTAAACACCTGTAACTTAGGAACCTGTACACATTTTACTTCTGCAAGATATAAAAATTAAAGCTACAATAATATATTTTTATGTGTGTTAAAGGTTTATTTTAATTGTAGAGGGTTCCAAAGTTGCAGCTCTTCAAAATTGCGAAAAAGTCCCATTTTCAGATGTATATATCTCGGGCTCTGCATAATAATTTTGCAATCTAAAACCGCCAGAAGATCGAAAATTTTATTATCTATATAAAAAAATATCAAAATTATGTAATAGTTTGTAATTTACTATTTAAATTTACCGTTATGTGAAAACCACATTTTGCATAAAATTTCTTTTTTCATAACTCCGGCACCCCTTTAGATAGGAACTTGAAATTTTGAGACAAGAAAGAACTTTTAGAATTAGTATAAGTTTCCTCAGAAAATTTTTTTGTAACACCCCCTCTTTAAGAGTTATTACGCCTCAAAAAATGAAAATTTGCTATTTTTAGACACCTGTAACTTAGGCACCTGTAAACATTTTTCTTCGGCAAGACATGAAAATTAAAGGTTTAATAATATATTTTTACGTGTGTTAACGGCTTTTCTTAGTTATATAGGACTCCGGACTTATAGCCCCTCAAAATTTCAAATATGTCCTATTTTCACATTTTTTCTTATTACATGAAATTTTCAAATTTTTGTCCAAGTCACACTTCTAAACAGTTTGTATTGAGTTTTGGAAATGTGCGCTTTTAAAAACCATTGGTTTACATTCTACCTTGTTTTCTTTTAAAATCAAAGTGATTTTAATCAGGCAGAAAAGAAAGAAAATGCTTTAAATTTAGTTACAAAACAAAGCAAATGCTTCAAGCTTTCATAAGTATTTGCTTCATTATAGGAAGTATCACTCAAAAGCTTGAATTATTTTTATTAAAATATGAATTAAAACATGTTCTACACATTATTAGCTATAATTTAAAGCAGATACTCCTACAAACCTATACCTGTTACTTCAAAGGAAAATTTTCGCTTTCATTCATATCACTCAATATTAATAACTGATTTAATAATATGTTATTAATAACATATGTACGAACATATATATACATAATATATACATTTATGCAGGTATATATATATTTTTAAATTTAATAATTAAAACGACTAAGAAGAAAAATAATTAAAGTGTTAAAATGAAAAAAAAAATTATTTATTAGTAGTTACTTGACCTTTCTAAATGCCGCCATATGTAAATATTTAATAAGTTTAAAAGAACTTTATTAAAATATTTACAATATACATTTTTATTTTAATGATAACCACTTTATATACAATTTTAAGTGTTTCAGATTAATTATTAACCAATTAAAATTGAAATGTAAATATTTAAATAAATTTTTATTTGAAAATTACACCGAAAAGGTAAATAATTATTTGTAAATATGTACAATTTTAATTACAGGTAAAATTTCAGTGTACCTTTTATTTATCTTTATTATTATCTTTATATTGAAGGTACAAAATGTCTTTATAGAAATAAAAATTATAATTAAATAAAAGTTACGTGAAAATTAATAATTTTCTTTTTTTTTTGTTTTCATTTTTAAACTTTTAGTGACTGATATTATATTTGGTACAGCAAGTTATTCGCGGTGATATTAATTCTTCTTTTTATCGCAAACAATTTAAGTAAAAAGGTATAAAAATTGGGTAAACATAAAAAAAAAAAATTGAAATAGGTTGAGCTTTTTGATATCTTATAATATTCTATATAGATGCGGTAAATTTAACCGTATCTCACGTATGTTATTAGAGATCAACTCAATGCCAGAGCTCTTATATTCTTAATGGTTTCCGAAATAACGGCCTAGTAGTATTAATAATACTAGGCCAAATAGAATTTCCGAAGTAGTATTTTCGTATATTGTAGTTTACGTTCCATATGGGAAAAATGTTTTTTAACAAAATTTCAATAAAGCACAAGATAATATTCAGTTTTTTCGAAAAGGTAAAAGATACAATAAAAATGATGATATTTATGTTATTGATTTTGATAAGTTAGAAAATGAAATAAGAATCATGTGTTAATAACCGTTGTTTATACAAAGATTACAGTTATTTAAAAAAAACATTTAAAAATATCAATATTTTTCGACTTTTAAAGCTTATAACTAAAAGTGATATTTGTACAAAAGCTCTTAATTTCAGCTGTGAATCGATACCTAAACGAATCTTCTGTGTTGTACAGGGGCGAAGACATTCTATGTTTTTTATTTAAAGATTGCTAAAAATTTTTTTTTTATATTTAACGGTGTAGAAGTTTTGTAAAGAGACGGACGGACGGACGAACAGAGTGAAACTAAGAGGTACATTTTTTCAAAATTTTTTTGAAAATGTGCTAAAAATGAGAGATAGTCTCTTTAATTTAATTTAATTAGTAAGCCCTATATAATCAAGAAAAGTCGTGTTAACATATTATTACCTATGTGAAAAAAAACTTGCATAGCTGGTGTCGAATGTTCCAAATGCCTATAAAATTTTAGGTAAGTCTCATAAAAAAATTAATGTTGTAGAACAATTTTTTCATGTAGCACCATTACGGAGCTACAGCCACTCAAACTGTGAGAAAGCCTTATTTTTAAATGTGTATATATCTCAGGTTCTATTTAACATTGTCACTCGACAGAACTTTTTTTTACTTTTATATATCAATATCAATATTATGCAATTTTTTTAAATTTAGTATTTAAATTTACCGTTATGTGAAAATCAAATTTTGCATGATATTTCATCCTTCATAATTCCAGCATGCTTTTAGATAGTGTCTTGAAATTTTGAGGTGAAAAAGAACTTTTAGAATCACCCCTTGTTTAAGAGTTATTAGGGCTCAAAAGTTTAAAATTTGATATTTTTAAACACCTGCAACTTAGGCACCTGTACAAATTTTTTCAAAATAAAAAACAAAAATTAAAGCACCAACTTTATAATTTTACATGTAAATTGACTCAATAACTTAATTTACATGTTTTGTAGAGTTTCCTTAAAATTGGAAAAAGTGTCTCTTTATTTTTAACATTTTCTAACTAAGAAAATTTTCAAATATTGGTGCAATTCACAGTTCTAAAGAGTTTGTACTGCCTTTTGGAAATATGCGCCTTTAAAAACCGTTAGTTTACATTATGCTTTGTTTTCCATTGTTTCACTAAAGAAATTCTAAGAATAATAATAAGTTTCATACGAAAGTGCTGACTAAACTTCAAAAAATCTTTTATATATACTAATCTACTAAGATTGGTTTAATCTTTTATCAGATTTTTTTTTTTATCACAATAGTTATGAAAAAACGTTTAAATAAAGACCATTTAAAGTTTTAAATCTTTTATTAATATAGACATATAACACGAATTCATAAAGAAGTCATAAATAAGTGGTCATAATTAGTTAAAGTATCTAAACAAAAAAGCAATGATTATGTCGATAAACAATTTTTTATTTTTTATTTGAGTCATTTAGAATTAAAATAAAATTATTTGTTAGAATTTGTAAAGTACAAACTAAATTTTTATTTTTAGATATCATCACAAAAGCTACCTTTGCTTTTTGATTAAATACAATCCCCATGTGGTAGTATTTCCTAAGAATATTAAAAATAAAATATTAAGAAAATTTTTTACAAATATCTCAAGCCTATTCAGCTAAGTAACAGATACTAGAGATAATTTTAATATAAGAAAAAAAATATTAATAAATCTTTGAGGGCCCTCGTTCGTTTTATTGGACATTTCTGGAGTAGATCAAACGTGCTAATAGTTAGTATAATTATTTTCATTTGACTAATTAGTTTTGCATCACTTGCTATAGTTAATTTTTAAATTGTACGAATTCTAGATAAGCCGCATGAGTATATATGCTGTATTATGCGAACCGAACGTTACGGTAGACCGACCAATTTTTGCAGAGGCCAATTTTGTAAAGCCTAACTTCTTTTGACGAAATGTCAGATATCTGTAGCTTAATTAGACAATGATTTATGCTAATATAACAGTATACAATCCAACGGTCGAAATTCTTCAATTTCATAAGAATCCTAGCTTCATTATATTTTGAGTTATCGTTCCGACGGACGGACAAACAGACAGACGCACATAGCTAAACTAACTCAGAATTCAATCCTGAGTAAGAATATCTAGCCTTCTATAAGGTGTAACAAACTTCATTTTATAACTATTAAGTATTATAAAAAATTATTTTCCTTTAAAAAAAATGCATTTACTTAATTCGTTTTTAATTGAAATTTCTATTTTAAATTTCATTTCCATCTAATAAACATTTTTAAAAAATTCTAATTATAATTACTTTATATACAATCTATTTTTAAAAATGAATACAAAAATTAATTTATGTATTTAAATTGCAATAATTTCCTTAAAATTTTCAATTCAGGAAAATTTATCATTTAAAAAATAAACCTTATCTTAATTTTTATTGCTTAACAACAAAAGTTTTTAAAAAAGTTAAAAAAAAAAAAAAAATTATAATGACAGTTAATATTTATAGAAGAAAGAAAATTAACAGTTAAATACATTTTAATGACAATACTTTCTTTTAATATTGGCACGTTATTATTTCAAGAAAACCACTAACTTTTCAAAATAAATGGTTATGAATACTAATTTAAAACATAAAAGAAATAATTGCAGTCGTAACACTAATTGCATTTTATATTCTATATACTTAGCTTTTTATTACTATTTTAATATTTGCAATCAACCACTCTAAATTGAAACTACCTTGTACAGCCGTGTATATTTAGACAAACTAAGTGGTCTTTATATTTTCATTATAATCAATTTAAAAAAACAAATAGCAAAATGAAATTCTGTGTCTTCCAAACCGTATAAGCCAATTAGATAAAAAAAAAAAAAGTACTGCAAATAAAAGCTGAAGATTCAGAGATTGGAAATATTGTAATATTTTGAAACTTTTTCATGTAACAACATCATAGCGTAAATGTGGTTTTTTCAAAAAAAAAAATGGTTGAAATTTACATTTTTTAAATTTAGAAGCTCGCAGTTTTGTGAGCTGTAAAAGATAAAAAATTATATATGTATTTAAAAATTAAAAAAAAACATGTACTTGTTTAAAAAACGATTTTTTAAGCTTTCGAATACATTTTACAAAATTTTCATAAGTAGTCTCGGAGTTAACAGTAAATTTATCTACTTATAAGTATCTATGCAGGGATATATAGCAGTGCACTTAATAAGGAAACATTCTGTATATTGTTAAATCTAACTTTAGTTTCAACTCTTTTTTTATTTGGTAAACACTGAATATCTTTTTTATAGATGAAGGCTAAGCTAACGCGTCAGTTGTCTAGTCTCCGTAATATGCAACTTAAAACGTAAGAGAACTTAACGGCTAAAATTGGTGTTAAGATTCCTTAAATTTATGTCATGATGATATCACTCTGACGGAAAAAATTTAACTCGTATAGTGTTAGATTAGATTAGATTGTTCTTTAAGGGATATAAGTTACACTGCAACCTTTTGATGTAGATCTTTTGTGCTTCCCCTGTTACTGGATTTTACTTCCACTTATAATACATGTGTCAGCCCTACTGCCTCTGAGAAAGTAAATGTCTAAAAGTTAATGTATAGTTATAGGGTTTATTACTGGAGGCTCATCTTCAGCAAAGCAATAGGCTCCTAGATGCATACGTTTTGCTGGAAGTAAACCTCCGCAGTTTTTGAATATGTTACCTGTAGACTCTACTATAATCAGAATCTGCATATGTACCGCAATTTTCTATTCCAATTTTCTTTAAGTGTATTGCAGTACCTCGTAATTAAACATTAAAAAAAAAAATTCTTTGTACTTAATTCAATTTTTTTTTTTTTATTTAACACATGAAAAACTTCAATATTGTTTTAACAAAAAAGATTAATGACTAATTTAACGTTTAATAAACCTTATTATGACGTTCAGAGACAGACAAACAATAAATCTTGTTAAAATATTTTTTTTTTTTTTATTTTTAAATATTATTGTCAACATTTTATTTTAAATAACAAAAAAAAAACATTTGAATTTAATGTGCAATAAAAAAAAATTGCATTTTTTTTCTTTTAAATATAAATTTAAAGCTTTTCCTTTCCATTGTATTTTATTAGTACAAGTGTTTTCTTTTATTGAACTTTTGGTTTTTGTTTTTCTTGTTTCAAATTGTTTCATTTATTTAATTACATAAAAATAAATGAAGCAACTTAATACAAAACAAATTTTTTTTTTAATTATTTATATACGAAAACAAATAATTTAAGAGACTTTATTTGAATAAATTAACAGGAAATGCTATAAAGATGTCAATTTTAAAATATAGTCAAATAATCTAATTAATAAATATAAAATTTATTGTTTTTTTAATAGTTTTGAAAAGCTAGGATCTAACCATTATAACAATCTACAACTACTACTAGAATCACAACAATAAAACCGTCAGAATTTTAGAAATTTTCTATAGTAAGGTCATATAAACAATTTTATTATCAACTAATTGAGAATAATTTAAGATAAAGATTGACAAGTGTTTAACAAAGATTGACAATAAAATTTACAACATGCCATTTAGTGTAAATGCAACATTAAAATAAAATGTCAAGTGTCAAGACAACTAAAAAAAAAAATTTTAAAATTAATATAAGTATTTCATATTTCCTTTCTCATTCAAATATTTAACCTTGCGTCAGTCTTACATTGTCAGACTTACTTAAAATTTAAAGTTTAGCGTCAAACAAACACTAATTTTTTCCTATTAAAATAATTTCAGTTTGTCGTCGTAAGACGCAATTTGTCTTTTGCTATGAAATTGTAATTACATTTATTTTATTTAATAAATTTTGTTTCATTCCGTTTGTTTCATATAAGTATTATAGTATCATTATATAAGTATCATTCTTTTGACCTTTGTTGACTTATAACTAAAAATCAAAACTCATATACTATGACTTAGAAACTAGGGGAGGAATAATTTTGAATATATCAAAATGATTAATTAAATAAATTTTGTATTAAAGGATTTTGAGAATCATTGCTCCTACTAATAAATGAATTCTTTCTATTTATAATTATATTTTCAATTGTTTTGACATTTCCAATAGCATGAAGTCTTGTAGTAGAAAAAAAAATGGTATGTCTAACAGTAATTTTAAAATTATTTGACCATTTTTTTTTTTTATTTTTAAGAGATTATTTTAATTTTTATTTTATTTATAAACAAAATAATAAAAAAAATGAAATTTAAGTAAAGGGTGTTTCAAATTGAGTTTTCAAAAGTAAATAATTAAAAGACATAGAATTTGAATTAAAACTGGAAAAGTTTTTATTTATTTTTAAAGTACAATGTTTGCCATTTATAATCTGAAAATGATATCTTCCATGTGACCACCTCTTGCGTCTCTAAAGTATCTGATTCTTTTATCAAAACTTTCGGTCACATTCTGGCATGGTTGCGGCTCTATCTCACCAATAACTCGAATAATTTCTTCTTTCAATGCTATAACGTTTCCTTGCAGACCTGTCCTTTCACAGCCCCAGAGAAAGCAGTCTAACGTTGTCAAATCGCAGGATCTTGAAGGCCAATTCACGTCACCGAATCTGGAAATAATACGGTCTGGAAACTTTGTATGCAGTAAATGCAGTGTTTCTCTGGCTGTATAACATGTAGCCCCATCTTGTTGAAACCACATGTCCACAGTATCAATATTTTCCAGTTTAATCATTAAATCAACACTTTTGTTAAATTTTATATGTCTTTGCTGCAAAAAATTTAAAATAAACATTTTCCGGAAGAATTTCAATGAAAGCTATAACTGATCCCTAAGCAATATGTTCAAAAAAATCATGTAAAATTCAAAAATATTCATATAACAAAAAAAAATGCTAAAAATTTAAAAATCTCTTGTTGAATATAAAAAAATTTTAGTATTCTATATACTTAAATTCAATTTATTTATTTTTTGTTACATATAACTATATAAGTATCATATTGCAGACTTCATTAAAAACAAATATATAATAAATATATTGACACTTTATTATTTATAAAATGTCAATTTTTTTTTTTTGTTCTGAAATGCAAACAAAAGAAACTTCCTAAAAGAATGCCTCTTAAAATTTTGAATTAAATGAATACAAAAACAAATATGAATATACACATATTATATATTTCATAAACAAATCCTTTGTTATAATAAAAAAAATGAAAAAGAAAACAAAAAAAACAGTACTAAAATTATTTATATCATACTTTAAATTTATTATCACTCGTAAAATATTAAAATATTACCATTAAAGTCTCAACTCATATTCGTATATGCAACAAAAATTTTCCCAATATATGAAAAATATGAAACTTAGGCATAAATGAAAATCAAATCCAAATCTAGGAAATCAAAAAATAAAAAAATAAAAAGTAAAACCGGTCTGATAGATTTGGATAACGCTTTTTTGTATTGCCCTTAAAAAGTAAAGTATGGTATGTAGGAAAATAAATTTCGAACGACATTGACATTAAAAAATTTTTTGTATCAAAGTCAATCAGACAACGCTCAAAAAAAACTCAATTTAAGCCTAAAGAAAAAAATTCTTAAAGATGAAATTTTCTTTCACACAAATATTTTATAAACGAATCGAACCGTTTAGATACAGTAGTAGGCTCATATCCGTATATAAACATAACATATATGCAATATATATTTAAATACCATTTTAGTCCTTTAAGTTTAAAACAATACAGAATGTAAACCAAGGGTTTTTAAAGGTACACATATTCCAAAAGACAATAAAAACAGTTTGAAATTGTGACCTCTAAAAAATTTTCAATTTATAGCCCAGCTCTTAAAGAGGGCTTACAAAAAAATTTTCTGAGATTTTAATATCAAATTTTAAAACTTGTATAATTTTGATATTGATTTAAAAATTAAAATTTAATGTTTGTTTGATGTTTTTAGATTGAAAAAATACACAGCAAAATCAGAGGCTGATATTCCGTAACCCTATATAACTAAAAAGTATACTGTTAACACATGTAAAAAATAATAACACATGTAAAAACTTTATTTTTTATGTTTTACTAATTAAAAGTTTATACAGGTGCCTAAGTTACAGATGTCTAAAAAATGCATGCATAATTTCAATTTTTGACTCCTAATATACCTTAAAAAGAGGGTGGTACAAAAAAAAATTTCGAGACAGCTTATACTAATTCTGAAAGATCTTTCTTTTCTTAAAATTTCGAACATTTTATCTAAAAGTTTTAAGAATGGTAAATTTAAATACTAATTTAATAAAATTGTATATTTCTTATATTAATTTATAAAGTTATAAAAAGAAACATGCCCTGTCGTTTTTGTTTTTTTTTTAAATGAAAATAATATATAAAACGAGATACACACATTGAACAATATGGTTTTTTCAAGATTTAAGGGACTAGTGGCTCCGTAACCGTTTGGGTTGCATAAAATAGTTATTTTACAACATTAATATTTTTAAGAGAGCTATGCATTGTTAAAATTTCAATGCTCTATTTTAAACAGTGTAGAAGTAATGTAAACAGACGAACGGACAGACAGAGTAAAATTAATAAGCAATGGAAAAATGTGCTAAAAACGTTCAAAAAATTAAGAGTTATTTTTTTAATATTATTTATTTGATTGAAGGATATAAATATTTAATTTTTCAGATTTTATTTATAAGTACTCGTAGATATATTAACTTACTGCCATCACACTCAGCTATATATTGAATGAATTTTTTGTTTAATAATCCGTTATTCATAGAATTAATTTCTGGTTTGAGTTTTTTATCATTAAAAAAAAATATATATATATATATATACATGTATATAAAATATGTATATGATATTATATAAATATATCATTAACTTTAAAATGCAAATAAATACGAAAATGTTTTACACAAAAAAAAATTATTTTTAAGAAGTTTTTGTGTAATCTTATTATTTTATTATCTTTTCAATATGAGTAGCTTTTCTTTATTGAAATGTTTGTAATATTATGGAAAAACGAGGAAGAGTGCAGTAGAGTAGACTATGTCAACTCTGGGATACCCGTATGAACGTAATATGCTGTTTTTATAAAACTTGATCATCTTTTAAAAAATTTCAGATGTTTAGTACCGACATTAACTACCGATATATATTTATGTAAATTTTTGAGTTGTTGATCATCTTTTGTAAGATTTCAGATGCTTAGCTTCATAAAATTCCAAGACGTGCAAGTAGCCTGAACCTATTCCAACCAAATTTTACAGAAGTTGTTAGCATGTAATTTGACATCTTTTTACAAAATTTCACAAATCTAGCTTTAATAGACACGGACTTACTTTAAGTTGTTGCCATAAAACTTTATCATCATTTGTAAGATTTCAGACGACTAGCTTCATTAAGTTCCAAGAGGTGCAAGAAGCCTGAATCAGCTGCTTTAGATCAACTAAATTTTTCAAAAATTGTTGGCATGTAGCTCAACACCTCCTCACTAAACTTCAGATACCTAGCTTCAATATACTCTGAGTTAATTTCATTTAAAAGGAGAAGTTGTATGTCAGCTACTCAAACCTGTCACACCAACACAACCAAACTTTACAGATGTTGTTGGCCTATAACTCGACACTATTTTGCAAAACTTCAGATACCTAGGTTCAATAAATACTGAGTTAATTCCATATAAAGGAAGAAGTTGTATGGCAGCTACTCGAACCAGGCGGCAAAAAAAAAATTCACCCTGCTAGCTCCTTTATCATAGACGGACGGGCGGACAGAGGCACATGGCTTAATCTACTCAGAATTCGATTCTGAACCGATCCATACCTTTGACTCTATATCTAGCTTGATTCCTTTAAGGTGTCACAAACGTAATGGCAAATTTATTATACCCTTGAACATTCGGGTATAAAAACGAGGAAGAATACAGTTGCCTTTGTCAACTCTTAGATATCCGTACGACCCGTTAGTATGCCTATCACTCTGCTTATAATATTATTTTTTTAATTTTTTAGTATTTTAAAATAATTTGGGTGAAATTTTATAATTTCTAGAACTGTGGGTTGTAGATATATTCAAACTATATGTTTATACATTCTTCAAAAGCAGATTCTAACCTTCCGAATAACGATTATCTATCTAACTTTTCTAAATATGCTATAGTACCATTTAATACTAATCGGCAAATGTATAATGCCTAAGTTTAATAATTTATACTATACATATGTATAAATTATTTATCGTACGGTATAAAAAATGTGAAGAATTGACTTTTCTGGAATTTTGAGGCGCTGTAAGTCCGGAACCCTATATAATTAAAAAAACCCGTTAACATACGTAAAAATATATTATTGAACCTTTAATTTTCATGTCTTGCCGAGGAAAAATTTTTACAGGTGCCTAAGTTACAGGTGCCTGAAAATAGCAAATTTTCAATTTTTGAAGAGTAATAACTCTTAAAGAGGGGACGCTACCAAAAAAATTTCTGAGGAAACTTATACTAATTCTAAAAGTTCTTTCTTGTCTCAAAATTTCAGGTTCCTATCTCAAAACGTGCCGGAGTTATGAAAAAAGAAATATCATGCAAAATTTATGATAAGTTATGAGGGTAGAATAATCATGCAACATTTGGTTTTCATATAACGGTAAATTTAAATACTAAATTTAAAAAAATTGTACAATTTTGATACTAATTTATACATTTAAAAAAAATACCTGTCGAATGACGTTTTCTGATTGAAAAAATATTAAGTAGAACATGAGACATATGCATTTGAAAATAGGGCTTTTTAAAAATTTGAGGGGCTGTAGCTCCGTAACGGATGGGGCTACAAAAAAAAGTTGTAAATTATAAAATTAATATTTTTATGTTATCTATCAGCAGTTAAAATTTCATGTCTCTATTTCAAAAAAAATGTGGGGATCTAAAAGTTAGGTGTTCGAGAGTTACCCGAAGTTGTGGTCGGATCTCAACCAAAAAAAATAGGGAACCTACAAATTGTTGTAAGAATATTTTGTGTTAATTTCAAGCTTTCTTAGTTTTTGAGTTATCTTGCTGACGGACAGACGGACAGATGGACGGACGGACAAAGCTCAATCGTCTTAGAATTTTTTTCTGATCCGATCCATACC
Source organism: Poecilobothrus nobilitatus (assembly GCA_947095535.1). NCBI lineage: Eukaryota > Metazoa > Arthropoda > Insecta > Diptera > Dolichopodidae > Poecilobothrus > Poecilobothrus nobilitatus. The sequence continues at coordinate 264,567,243 of OX352773.1, forward strand.
TTTGAAGGTATATCTAGCTAGCTTATTTCGAGATGTTACAAACGGAGGAGCAATTTTAATATACCCGATCCTTATCGTATGGGTATAAAAACAAAAGAAAAATTCAGCTATAAAATGAAATATTAAAATTTTTATTCTGAAAAAAAAAATAACAACAACAAATCATACAAAATTTTTTTAATCTTCTTAAAAAATGATGTATGTATTAAAAATCATACAAACAAACACACACACACACATAAATAATAATAAATAAAAAAAAAATGGAATAAATAAATAAAAATTTTATGAATCTTTTAATGCTGCAAAATTACTAAAAAAAAAATAAATAAATAAAACTAGGTACTCCAGTCCCGACCAATAAGCACGTGTGTAGAATTTTTCAACATAATATTCATAAAAAAAAAATTTGATTTTCCGAATTTTTTTCTTTTTACATATTTTTATTTACAAATCATATTCAATTATTGGATTTTAATTGATTCAATTTTGTTTTTGTTTTTTATTTTTTTTTTTTTTATGAAATTTATTCGAGAAATTTTTATTTTTTCTTTTCCATTTTTAACAGGTTGTCAATTTAACAATACCTTATACAAAAAAGCAAACATATTTAATAGTCAATAAATTATTTAAATAGTTATTATATATAGCTTTAAATTGTGTTAAAAACGAAAAAATAACAAAAAAAAAAAAAAATATTTGAAAACTTTGCTTAAAATCGTGATATATTTTGATTTGCCTAATTAATTTTGACAGCTACAAAATTTATTGTATTTTAAATGCCAGATGGGAAAAAAATATATAACCTATATATACCTACGTACATATTTTTATAAAAATATATGTATTTACACTGATTTCATTTTTATGCTGTAGATATTATTATTCCATAAAAAAAAAACCCTCAAAAATATTATACCTAATTTAATAAGTTGATAAACTGAGTGTTAAAAGTGAAATAAACTTAGTACGAAAAGTGATACATCGATGGTATTATATAGTACACACTCATTCAAAGTGCAATATTTTCCAAATTCTGATTATGCCACATTATGTTATTGTAAAAGTGTCTGTTTTTCATAGTGCAAATATTAAAGACTTTCAACAGGTACTTTCCAAAATGTAGAGTGTTAAAGTAAGTTAAATAAGAGCGGTATTGTTCACTTTAGTGAAAGTGCTCATTCTGGTACTCATTTAAAACAGTAAAACTACAAAAAATTATATGCTGTGTAAGCTATCAATACAAATGTATATACGTAGCTTAGTTAAAATATGAGAGCTACAAAAATTATATATTGTACCAAACACCAATTGTGCTAAGTGTTTTACTATTCACTATTAAAGCTACAAAAATTGTAATATATGCGTTCAGAAAAAATATTAAAAAGTATGCTAAGTGCAAAATTTCCAGGTTAATAATATTGCCAAGTGCAAAATCTGATAAAGAAAATGCAAAATCAAAAACAGAATCATTTAACCATAAAAATAAATTTTCAATTATTATATTCGAAAAGGACATAAAAAAAAAATTAGTTCCACTCTTCTAACTTAAATATAGTATACTTTTGGCAAACTGTCAAAATTTTAAATTGCTACCCTTAACAATTCCAACTTTGTGACTTAGCATAAGTGTGTTCTCTAAGTAAGCGTCGATATGTATTTTGAAAATTATAAAAACAATTTACAATTTATTTTCTTTTTACTTTTATGCTTACTACCCATGTAGATTTTAAATGAAATTCAGTGTTATTCAATTTCCGCTTAAATACGTGATTTTTTCCATATTAAACGTTCTGAAATTATTAACAAATTCTTTGTTTTTTTTTGTAAATTATTGTTCCAAATTTGAATATTGTATATTGAGTTTTCCTTTGTCAATCCGATAATATGATTGAAAGCTAAAATTCAATGTACATAATAAAAGTATCTATAAATAATTTGCAGATGTTAAATCGTAAATAGTAAGCTTATGTTCTTTTTTTTTTTTTTTTGAATACTTTTAATTCTAGCAAGTTAGTATCACGATCTTACAGTAACCTTCCAAGATTTTGTAATAAGCTTGCCTCTTGTAGAACCTTGAAATAAAAGATAACCATCATAGTTTCCAATGTAATTCTAAACATATCAAACAATTTAATTATTTGATATTTGGAACTTCTGATGGGGAAATTCTCAAATATTATCTCTAGACATATAATAAATTTATATATTAACAATGCAGTTTTGTAAGGCCTTTTAATTAGACTTATATTCAACTTTTATTTAAAGCTTACAGATAAAGCTTTTATATACTTTACCACAATTATAAAAAGAAATCTAAAATTTTTCCATAAAGAAAACTAAAAAAGATACTTTTTTCAGTTGAAATGAACTTTTAGTTATAAACTAAGATAACTATATTTAAAGACGAGGAAGAATACAGTTGCCTTTGTCAACTCTTAGATACCCGTACGAACCGTTAGTATGTTCACAGCCTGTCACTCTGCTTACAATATTATTTTTTTAATATTTTAGTATTTTAAAATAATTTGGGTGAATTTTATAATTTCTAGTACTATGGGTTGTACATATATTCAAACTATATGTTTATATGTACATTCTTCTAAAGCAGATTCTAACCTTCCACATAACGATTATCAATCCAAAACTTTTTCAAATATTCTATAGTACCATTTAATACTAAGCGGTAAATTTATATTAAATTTACTTAGTACAAAATAGTAAATATAATTTTAAATATTATATTATATTATATTTAAATATTCCATTGACAGAATAATTTCTTATAAGTACAATAAAATACATATATGTATGTAAATACGGCGCTATATAATATACATCTATACTCTTATCTTATCATTCATTCATCAGTGACATATACGATATGTAAATAAACATGATATTATATAAGTATGTATATATATTAATATCATATAAATAAAAATTCTTCAAGCAACCGTTATGTTGTTTATTTATTTACATTTTTTTATACTACGCATTATATCCTCAACAATTTCAAATTATCGAGTAAAACAAAATGGAAAAAATTCGTTTTAAAGAAATTTGTTAGAAAATTTGAAAAAATCAAGTAACACTTTCGTCAATTATAAAGTAACGTTATATTATTCAAAAAAGTTGTTAACAGAAATAAGAGTATAATGTTGAAGCTTTAACTTTTGTGTATTACTTCAAAAAAATTTTAGCAGGTGTTCAAGTTACAGGTGTTTAAAAATAGGTAATTTTCAATTTTTGACCACTTACAGCTCCTAAACGGGGTGTGATACAAAAATTTCTGAAATGTCTCATACTTATTTTCAAAGATCTAAATTTCAAGTTTAAATTTCGAATTTAAAGTTTTCATCTTAAACCGTTTAGAAGATAGAAGGGTTAAAGGATTTTGCAAAATTTGAGTCTGAAAATCTGAAAAAAAAAGAAATTTGCATAACTGTAAATTAAGACACCGTATGCCACAAGTTTATATTTATGGTATATATACTTTTAAAGCTAATAAAAGCAGTAATCGTTTGGCGTTTTCAAAATGAAGATATACCTTATACAACTTGTGCTATAACAATTTAAATATAGAGCTTTTTTGAACCTTTGGGGAGCTGTAGCTCCGTAACGGGTGGGGCTACAAAAAAAAGTTATTAAAAATAATATTAATATTTTTGTGAGATCTATCAGCTGTTAAAATTTCATAGCTCTATTTCAAAAAAAATGTAGGGATCTAAAAGTTAGGTGTTCGAGAGCTACCCTAAGGCTTGGTCCAAACTTAACCAAAAAAAATAGGGAACCTACAAATTACTCCCAGAATATTTTGTGTAAATTTCAAGATTCTAGCTTTCTTAGTTTTTGAGTTAGCGTGCTGACGGACGGACGGACGGACGGACATGGCTCAAAAGTCCTAGAATTTTTTTCTGATCCGATCCATACCTTTGAAGGTATATCTAGCTCGCTTATTTCGAGGTGTTACAAACGGTGGAGTAATTTTATTATACCCGATCCTATCGTACGGGTATAATAATATACTTATGTACTTAGATATAGAATTTTTTGAACTTTTGCCTTTCCTGTTTAAAAAATCCCTAAAGATATCAAAATTGGAGGTATAAAATATCAAAATTTTAAGCAAATAAAGCCTTCATTAAACTCGGAACTCGATTCGCAGCTATTATTTTAACATTTCCCAAGATATGCTAATCTTTTTCAGAAGAATTGTTCGTTGTTAGGTGGAGGTTTATTGATCGGATTTTCTAGTACCTTGCAGGTTCCTTTCTAAAAATATTCTCGCTTTGTTTTTCGATTGTTTTCTAAGCATTTTACCTCCATCTCCATTTTCGTTGCTTTTTTATTTTTTATAATTGTTAAAAAATTCGAATTGGAATTCAATTGGAATTTCAAATTCTACTTAAAAATACAAGTTTTTAATTTTTTTTTCAATACCCATAGCGCAACTTATCTAACCAATGCTACAGTACGTAAAAAGCCAGTTTTTCAGGCGAGAGATCGCCAGTTCAAAGCCCGGTCATAGGTCAAAATATTTTCTATATATATAAAAACGAATGTTTCTCTGTTTGTATGTAACTCATAGACTCCTAAACTGCTCAGCCAATCATCATGAAAATTTGTATATAAATGTTTTTGTGTGTACGGAGAGTATTTCTGGGCTAATCATTTTGCTCTAACGGGCCACCAAATCGATGTGTAGTGCAAATATTTAAATTTTTTCGCTCTAAAATAAAAATGGTTTGACCGATTGACTTCAAATTTTGTATATGCGTTGTTGTTTGACAATGAAGTTGTCTCTATTATCAGACTTGGAATTTGTGAGCCATATCTTAAATTATTTTAAATTAAAAACCTACATGTTTTATTTATTGAAGGGCGCAGGAACGCGCACCGGGCTATTACGATAAATAATAATAAAACATTTTTTTTTTTCAAGAATGAGAAAATTCAATAAAATAAAAACAATTTCAAGGATTTTTAATATATGAAATGAAAAAAAAAAATTTTTATCTCGGTCATTGATTTTCTTTGTAAATTTTTGCATAAAAATAAATCAAAAATAAAACAAGAAAAAAAAAAAAATTAAAAATATAATTTGGCACCATCTTTTAACCGTCATCTAATAATAGTACATAAAAAACATTGTATAATGTCAATGAAATCACTTAGAAGTAAATGTTATTATAGGTTTTTGTTGTTGTTTTTTTTTTTTTTTTTTTGGGCTTTTTTTAAATTTGATTAATTTTCCTTATTTTAAAAATAATTATTTAAAAGAAAAAATATATGTATACATATAGAATTTATGTATGTAAAAAAAAAAAAAAAAAAACTTATTATTAATGAGTTATTTTAAAATTTTTCAACATAATAAATAAAAAATAAGTAGGTATGTGTTTATTCACACCTTTTATTTTTTTTTTTTTTTTTTTTATAAATAATCCTATACTCTTTTGCATACATTATAGATACTTTAATAATTTTATTAAACACTTCAAAAATTCTCCAACAGATGTCGTATAACCTTGAAATAAATTCTTAATTTTTATTTTTTTTTATATAGAATTCAATAGATTTTCTTTTGAATTTTTTTTTTTTTGTTTTTCTAATTCATCTGATGAGAAAATGCAATACAATTGAAATTTGTATCCTTGGATATCATTAATATTTAAAATTAAATACATAATTATGTATTTTCTTTCAATTAAAATATACTTTATATATTTTTTTTTTTTTTTGTTGATTTTCTATACGTCGTACATATATGTACAATATACCAATAAAATAATACTAAAAATATTTTATTCTCATTAATATAATATACATAATTATTTTTTATTAAAGGAATATAATAAAAGAAAATTGGATTTTTAATTTCAAATCTCTTAATATGATCTCTATTCAAACAGAAAAAGAGAAAATTTTAATTTCTAATAAAGATTTAAATCTTGAAAATTTGTTAATTTTTCTATTCCATAATTTTTAAAGATTTTTCTACTATAGTCATAACTGCGAACAAATTACATATATAGAAAATCATTTTAAAAACAGAATTAATCTTATAGATAATTTTTTTTTCTCCCCCTTTATTGTATATTTTATGCAAGTTTTCTTTTATTTATAAAAAAAAAAATATTATATATAATTAATTAAAAATAATTGATTGAAAACGAATATATAATCTAAATATATACATATATTATATTATGTATTTTAAAATAATATTAGTGCCCTTTAACAATTTAATCTTTTGGATTTAGAAATTTCTGTATAATTAGAATTAGTTATCATTAAATTTTTATAATAATACTTTTAAAATGTAAAAGTGTTAACATTACAGTTAATTAAATTTAAATAAATCACCTCGTATACCTATTCAACGAAAATAAACTATTATAAGTGATAATCCCTTTACATAATGAAAATCATAATGATAATCAAAATTTTATACTTTTGCACATTTAAAACCCAAAAATTTGTTCACTATTATTTACTTATTCACGCAAAAAAATTGCTTAAAAAATAATTAAAAACTTATCTAAAACCCCGCCAACCCGACCCCTTTTTTTTGTTTTTCTGTTCTTCCTTTGTTTCTTGAAAACAGTTTCAAAGAAATTAAAGAAGGAAAGAAAAAAATTAAATCAAAATGTGTATCATTTTTTTTTTTCAATTAATTATCGTTGTAAGAATATTCTACACCCCTGAATTTATTACCCTTAGGCTGACAAGGCTGAAGCCTAGGACCCCCGACTAGCTGAGGGCCCCCTTTTTCTCCATTATTTTCTCTTTATTATACCCGTATGAACTATGTTCAAGGGTATAATAAATTTGCCATTACGTTTGTGACACCTTAAAGGAGTCGAGCTAGATATAGTGTCAAAGGTATGGATCGGCTCAGAATCGAATTCTGAGTCGATTAAGCCATGTACGTCCGTCCGTCCGTCCGTCCGCACGATAACTAAAAAAATAAAGGAGCTAGGGGCTGAAATTTTTTTACGTCACTTTTGCAAAATTGTTAGTTTTGCTATTTAAATCCAACATTTTCGGTCAGCGGGTTCGAGTAGCTGCCATACAACTTCTATCTTTATATAGAAATAACTCAGTATCTATTCAAGCTAGGTTTCTGAAATTTTGTAAATGATGATCAAGTTTTATGGCAACAATTTCTGTAAAATTTGGTTGTGATGGTGCGGCGGGTTCGGGTAGCTGCCATACAACTTCTCCGTTTAAATGAGAATTACTCAGTGTTTATTGAAGCTAGGAATCTGCAATTTAGTAAAGAGGTGTCTAGTTACATGCCAACAACTTTTGTAAAATTTGGTTGGTCTAGAGCTGCCGGTTCAGGCTTCTTGCACCTCTTGGAACCTAATGAAGCTAGGCGTCTGAAATTTTGCAAATGATGATCAAGTTTTATGGCAACAACTTCTTAAAATTTGGTTGTGGTGGTGCGGCGGGTTCGGGTAGCTGCCATACAACTTCTCTGTTTAAATGAGAATAACTCAGTGTTTATTGAAGCTAGGAATCTGAAATTTAGTAAAGAGGTGTCGAGTTACATGCCAACAACTTTTGTAAAATTTGGTTGGTCTAGAGCAGCCGGTTCAGGCTTCTTGCACCTCTTGGAACCTAATGAAGCTAGGCGTCTGAAATCTTGCAAATGATGATCAAGTTTTATGGCAACAACTTTTGCAAAATTTGGTTGTGCTGGTGCAACAGGTTCGCGTAGCTGCCATACAACTTCTCTTTTTAAATGAAAATAACTCAGTGTCTATTGAAGCTGGCTATCTGCAATTTAGTGAAAAAGTGTCGAGTTGCATGCCAAAAACTTTTGTAAAATTTGATTGGTCTAAAGTAGCCGGTTCAGGCTTTTTACATTTCTTGGAACTTAATGAAGCTAGGCGCAATAGATTCGGGTAGCTGTCATACAACTCTACAATTTACATAAATATATCTCTGTAGTTCGGTACTAAAACATCTGAATGTTTTTAAAAGATGATCAAGTTTTATAGAAACAGGATATATTACGTTCATACGGGTATCCCAGAGTTTTTGTAAATACTTTATTTTAAAGAATAAAAGTTTATTTATTTTGAAACATTTTGCAACCGAAGCTGGGGAGTCCCAGCTAAATGAATATATTATGTGTAGGTACCTACTTTTTGTAAATATCTATTTTATTTTAAAGATAAAAAAAAAACATTTTTTTTTTAAGTTTTTATATGTTATATAATATATATATGTAATATATGTTATATGTTATATGTTATATGATATATGTATTATTTCTATTTAATTTTTGTACCATCCATCGGCTTTTTATCAAAAAATTCTAAATTGTGATTCTAAAATTTCGTCATTTCTAAATACCTATTCCATATGCCGAAAAATTGCTATTGTATAAAAACTTTCTTGATTCTAAAATAAAAAAAAAAATTAATTCTAAACATACTTTTACTGCTTTCGATAAAAATTTATTAAGTAAATTTTAATTTTCTGTATGCGTTGGATGCTTTCTATTAATATCGAAAGTACGAAAAGTAACATAAATATTTATTTAAAAATAAAATCTCATTAAAATTTAATTTAGCTTGGAAACTAACATTTATAAGTTTTTAATTATAAGTTTCAGAAATTAAATAACATTCAATCATTTTTCAGCATAGAATACTAAATAGAAAAGTTTTGTAATGGCTTCAATAATAAAATTTACGGCCTATGGCCTTTTAAAGTGTAAATGCGACCCTGATCTTCTAACTATCAAAAATTTCTATTTTTGTTTTTATTTTTGTCTTTTTGGGAACAATATGTGTCATATTTAATGATATCAGATTGTTTGGATTATGAAAAGAATTTGTTTATACGTAATGGGTCTAATTATTGTGGAATAATATTTGGACGTATTCTTGATTTTGTATTAAAACACATCATGTCCAAATATATAGAAAATATTCCGGTGCAATAAAGGCGAATTTTAATGTCTTTTCTATGTATTGTACATTATGATATCATATATGTATTCGCTATGAAACTATTGTCATTCGTTTGTGTCTTCTATTTACGTGTATTATCTTATGGGTTTAATATGATAAAGTTATCTATTCGATTAATTTCGACTTCGGCTTTATAGATAACAAATGTTCGAGTATTAATGGACACAAGTGGTTTCGGGTTTCCTATTTTTATTAATACAGAGTTTAATATACACTTTAGTATAAGTGACTTAAACAAATTGTGATAACAATCATTAGTTACATCATTAAAACAATATTCGTCAAATGATTATAGTATTAATTCAAATCATAAAATCAAGGTATAACTGTTATAATAGTTAGAATTTTAATTTTATATAAGTATTATCATAATTATATAGAAATCTTATTGAATATTCATATATGATAGCTAATGACTACTATAATAGTAAAGGGTATAAGTATAATAGTACTACAAGACCTTAAATTATATATAGTCAAAATGTAATAGTAACTAATCTTTTCAATAAACACCTTTTAAGAAGCGTCTGACTTGACATTACAAGTATTAGTTCAAAACTTGAAATTTTTGCAGGAAAATACATTAAAAATAAATTAATAATATATTATTTTTTTCCTTGTCACACCTATAAGGAACATAGGGCAGCCACTAAGGTAATATATTATTCATATCTGACTAAGCTTCAGTTTCGGAAATCATTAATTTCATTAAGCCATTGATTAATCGGGTGTAAAGATGAGTACATATTGTAGTAGACATTGTACAAGAGACGTACCATAAAACGTTTCTTTTATTTCTACGCCATCTATTATCTTATACAAGAATAATGTTTTTAATTAAATTAAATAATATGTATTCACTTTTATTCTGCAATAGGACTTCAATTTCTTAATAACATTCATTCAAATTCTACTTCTCTTCTTTAAAATTTTATCTTTTCTACTTCCAAAGTCTAAGTATACCACGTTTAAGTTGATTTTAGTCCAGTATAAAGAGTAAAAAAAAATGATTTTATAAAAGCTATTATATAACACTAAGGTACTAACGATTTTTTTTGATGTTATCATCTATTTTAGAAAAAATAAATAAATCGAACCAAAAATTTTGGTAAAATTTCAACATTATATTTTAAATAAAAAAAAATTAAGCCGACTTAAATAATATAAGGTCATATCGCAATCAAATAAAAATTTAAATAAAAAATAAAATAAAAATTTATTATAAATAAGTAGGTAAATAATTATTTCAATTATAATTTATTTATAATTTATTCAAAACATTTTTATTTTTTTTTTCGTTTTTAATTTATACCTACATTTAAAAAAAAACATTAAATTAATTTAAATGACAAAAAAAAAAAAAAAACAATTATTTATGACTACTAATTATTATTAATTCTATTTATAAATTTTTGGATTTTAAATAATAAAAAAAAATAATTTTCTTAATAATGCATATTTAATGACATTTAATTAGCATTATTCATAGATACTCTTATAAATTAGTAATCTATAATCTAAATTAGTCACTTTTTTTTTTTTTATTTAAATTTATCCCAGTGTCATATTGGCAATAAAAATAAAAAAATATTTGATTTGAGTGATTTTAAACATTAGTTCACATATACATACACACATATATACGAATAGGCATATAAAAAAAATTTATCTTCTGTTTACAAAAATATTTTAATCTTTTTTTAAATATACGTAACTTGTAAAAAAATCTTCTTTTTCCAAAGAATATTCGAAAATCATAAGAAAATTTCAAAAAACAAATGAACCGTAATATTTATATGAACTGTTTACCTTACAAATAATACACAGGAAATTAAATGCACTTACATACATAAATATTTTACATGTGTATAAAATTTTATATGGTATGATATACACTATTTGGCATAATTTACCTTTTTTGTTTTCAAAATTGGCATTGAAATGATGTTTCACAAAAAAAAAAGTGACCATTTATTTTCATAATTCTGTACAGAAAATTTTCTCAATTACAATATTTTTTTTTGGACAAGATTATAATTACAAAGATTTGGACAAGAATTGGACAAGAGTGGCCTTGATGAATGAATTGATTGTTATGTTAAATTTAATTTTCTAAAGTAACGAACGTCAACCGCGTCTCTGACATATCGAGAGAGTAATCAATTGTGTATACATATGTATTTCTATATAACAAATAATTATTTGACATTTCAAACCGTTATTGGCACGTCATTTGCTGGACATTCCAGAGATAAGACTTTTAACACTGTGACTTTCAATTAACATTTCAATAAAACTTTTCCAACGGTTTCAAAATTTTCCATATAACGAATCCTTTTTGTATTAATTTTCTTTTGATTTCTTCTTTCAGCACGATTTTAAATTGTCTTTGTTCTGCTTTTATTTTTTTTATTAAATGGTCACAGTCATTCTTTCAATTAAGTGGGGTGGCATAACCTTTACTATATAAACATAAAATTAGAAATAGAACTAAAAATAATTTGGAAAATGCCAAATTATAAAAAAAAACTTTTTTTAATTAATCTGAAAAGGTAATTTTGTGACATACTTAATGCGAAACAGTACATGATTTACATTTTAGAGAATAAACAATTTTTTATCAGTTTTATTTCATTTTTTTTTTTTATTGTTTTATAATTAAATAAAGGAGTGTAAATTGTTTATATAAAGGTGCTTTATAATTTTTATAATTTTAATTAAAATTTCATATTTTTCAATTTCAAATTTGAATTTTTTTTTTTTTAAATAAAATATAGAATTATTATATTGATTTGAATAAAATTATAAAATAAAAACCACTCAAAAATTCTTAATTTAAAAATGGGAGCGTATCGAAATCTCGCAAATTAAAATCTCTTATCTCAACAATTTGCGTTTCGCGAAATTATTTTTTAAAAATCCGACGAAAAGGTAAAAATGGAATTATTGTTGAAAAAAAAATGTAAACTGTTGTAAAAATGTTAAACAGCCAAAAAAAATTTAAAAAGAAAATGGCGAAAAAATAAGTTTTGCAAAAAAATGTCGAATTTTCTATGTTGAAAAAAAAAAACATTTCGGCAATTTTTTTAAAGTATATTTTAAAACTGGTTACAAAATCAGCTTTTATCAATTACGAAATATGTAAAACATATAATAAAGGAATTTTAGAATTGGACAGAAAATCAGGGTTCCAATAATTTGTTTAGGAGGAGTTTAGTGGCGAGAGCTATATTAAATGCCTTCTTGTTATACTATGAATGTAAAAAATTGATTAGGAGGTACACATTTTATAGTTGGTTACAAAATCAGGTTTACAATAATTTGTTTAGCGGAGGTTTGGTAGCGACAACCCCCACTTTATTAAATACCTTGTTGTTGTAATATTTATGTAAAATTAATAACTATAAGACGTATTTTAGGGCTAAAGAAACAGAATTTAAATTGAAAATTGGTCAAAGTACATATGTGTATAAAAATATTTTTGACTTTATTTCTTTTTAATTCAGGTTTTATTTTTTTTTATTTTAAATGAAATAAAGCCGAAAATTAAAATTTTTTTTGATTTTGGCCTTATTTGAAATGCGAAATTGAAATAAGGGTCAAAAAAGTCAATTTCAGCTTTATTTGAGGTAACCTTTAATTAATGAAAAAAAAATTATTTCGTGTTAAAAAGCGAGATTTTGGGACACGTGATTTTAAAACGGGAAATTTCGTAGGCAATCTTTTAATAATGTTAAAATTTTATTGCATTTAAATTTATGAAAATTTTATTAATTAAATACTAACTAAAATCGCAATAATGAAATTTTTATACAAAATTCAAATATTTAAATTATTTTTGCCAGACCAATGAATTTAAAATTGAAAAAAATTATTGTTGGATTGTTGATTAGAATTTCGTACCTAATACTTATAGCTATAAACTCCACTTGACACTTTTTTACTTTTTAACAACCACATTATATACTCTAACAACCAATGATAAGAAGAAAATAAATTCAATTGTAACTATACTTTATTATGAAATTTAAAACTCTTATCATAATTATCATGTAAGACTTTAGATTCATTGATATCATCAGTCATTAGTAAAAGTATGTCACAACTATCTTACGGATTATATCCCGTATATCTCATATAGCTTGATTGATCAATATTATCCTTTTCTCAATTCATTAGTAAAAGTATGTCACAACTATCTTACGGATTATATCTCGTATATCTATAGCTTGATTGATCAAAATTATCCTTTTCTCAATTCGATTTTTCTTAGAACTGCATAATAATAACGTTTTATAAAATTTGTATATATTTTACAATTTAACAGTGAAATGAATGTCCTGCATAAATAATTTCATGTTCATACGTTTTTAAAGTGTCTCATTTTATGGATCCTCTATTATATTCTTCTTAAAAGCAGATCTGTTTTTTATCTATTATTAAATTAATTTTATTTCATATTTTTACAATTTTTTTTTACGCAATAATCTTAAAGATTATCCTTAATCATACGCAATACCGGAGGATATTTTAAACGAATAAAGTACACAAAGTATAAAAGCCTTACATTAAAAAAAAAAAAATAATTTTTAAAATTTTGTGATAATTCATTAAAATTTCTAAATAAAATTTCCTTTTTTTACCAAACGAAAAAAAAAACTTAGAGAATCCATTAAAAAAGACTTAAGTATAGCCATTTAATATATAGGATAAAATCAAAACTTTAAATATATACATATACATACATAGCTTATCATTATCAAGAATATATATGGACAATATACGAATAATGGATGGATTATTTAATAGAACAGCACTATAAAATCCAATAATAATAATTTTGTATTAACATTTTCGAAAATATTTACAATCTTTTCTATACATTCAAAAACATTTAACGTATTATCTATAGTTAATTTGTAAAATTAATTTTTCTTTTTTTTATTGTTTTTTTTTTTTTTAGATCAAAACCAATATTGGCAATTAGTAAATCTGTTACAAAAGTCGATGGTCAATTTGTATTTGAAACAGAAAAAGCAAACGTTCATAATAAACTATTAAAACAAATTCAATCAGGTGTTAGATTAAAGCCAACAAAATGTAATGATAGAAGTAAGCCAGTATTAGAAGGATTACGTAAATTCAGACGACAAATGACCATAGAAGAACAAATACAAAAATCTGAATCAAAAGCAGTCTTAAATAAGGTAAAAATAGACAATATCCTAATTTTATTTAAAATATAAATATTTACATACGCACGTAAAACAAAAATTTAAAGATAAAAGAATAAATTTATAGTTAGTACTTAAATACAAGGCACATTATTTTATTTTATATTATATTACAATATACATATATATAATACATATACATATATAATATTTAGATATTCTCTAATACCCTTATTAAATTGTCTTTGGTTGGCTGGTTAAAAGTTAAAATTTACAATAAACAAAATCCAACTTTTAAATAATTATTGTAAAATATTTTAGAAAATGGAATTTCCTGTTTATAATCCATCCTGGATTCTTTTAATGCTTTATAGGATTTTTTTTTTTTTTTCGTTTTATAATTTAATTAAAGAATAGTACAAAATATATTTGGCAATTGTATACTTGAGATTAAAAGGAATTTAAATTCATAGATTTTGTTTTAAAATTTTATTAAAATTACATAAAATTACAGCAGAAGTTTTTACCATAAAAGAACACCGACTTCATTTACTACAAAAAAAAAAATATCCAATTGTTCCGCACATTCCGCACTGAAACTTCAAAATTTTTTTTGATTACTATTAGTAATCGAAAGTAGTTCAGTACAAAAGTATCTATTTCAATTTATTCTATCTTTTTTACTTTAACTGATGACTTTTTTACTTTAAGTGAACATTATTTTACTTTAAATTCAGACATTTTTATTTTTTAAAGAAATAAAGAGTCGTTATTTTAAAATATAAAAGAAAATTATTAACTAAGTCGGGGAAGCTCTATCGATTTGTGATATTTTAAATTTCCAGACTGAAAAATTTTTATTTTATGTTTATTAATTTTAAAGGGAAATAGTTAGAAAAGAAAAAAAAAATTATTAAGATAAAAGTTTTTTTATTTTTTTAAGTAGAATCCGAATTTGCATCAAAAAATACCCGTTCCCATTTAAAAATCTCGGTTTCGGTGAATTTCTGATCTAAAAAATCTTTTTTCGGTCCTTTTTGGAAGTTTACAATATCACCAATCGATAGAGCTCCCCCGGTTTAGTTAATAATTTTTTTTATATTTTAAAAGAATGACTCCTTCCCTTCTCTTAAAAAGCTGATACGCGTGGTCTAGACTCTAGACAACTCTGTATATTTGTGTTATTTACATATATTTAATTTATGTAAAGCATATATATATATATAAGTATAAACATATATATGTATAAATGTACATTTGGATCTGATATTTATATATCATAATTATAATTTATGTGCATGCATATAATGTATATTGAATTTGTATATTACATGCATTTTATTATATTTTAACTTTTATTACAAAAATTTTTACTTAAAGTAAAAAGGTCTTCAGTTAAAGTGAAAAAAAAGTATATCAAATCAGTTAATATAACTATTAGAAAAAAATATCTGATGCAGAAACGAATTAAAAGGTGCAATCGTGAGTCTAAAAATAAATACTCAAATTTTCTGCAACAAAAATTTAAAATACCATCGTATTATCATCAATTTACGTACTTTTTTTTAAATTGTTTTTTTTTCTAAAAAAAAACAAAAAAATTCATTCCCCAATTAAAAGAACTTAGGTTCTAAAGTTCTAATAAAATAACACCGAACAAATGTTAATTTTAAAATAAATATAAGACCTTCTATTAATCCTTTCTGTTTATATTTATTTACTTTTTTTGTTTTTTTTTTTTTGTTTTTTTTTTTTTTGTTCTTTTTACTTTTTTTTTTTCTTTTTATATCTGCTCATTTATTTAATCGTTCATTTTTTTTTTATACTTTTCCTTCTCTTATATATATATATATACTTTCCCTATATACATTTTACTATATATTATATACATAGACTAATTTTTGTTTATTTTTATTTTTATAAGGCTGCTGATATACCAGATGAAGTTTTGGAAGATAGTCCCGATGAAATGGATGACATCGATAAATTAAGGGATGATTTACAAAGCACAAAACAGATGCTGGCATTAGAGTTACGTAATAAAGAAACGCAAGAACGTGAAAATAAACGTTTATTAGCCAAAATTGCCAATTTAGAAGCTGAATTAGCAAGTGGTGGTGGTGGTGGTGGTGGTAGTGATGGTATAAGTAGTGGTGTTGGTAATAGTAGTGGTAAAGTTGATGATAGCGTAGTTAAACAATATAAAAAGGATGCTGATAATGCTAGAAAAGAAACAAAAGTAATAGAGAAAAAATATAATGATACTGCTGAACAATTAGATGTAGCTAAAGGTCAAGTTGAAGAACAAAGAAGAAAAATAGCTGATTTAGAAAAGAAACTTATGCAAGCAGTACAGGTAAAAAGAAAATTTAATAAAATGTTTAAAAAAAAAATTATAGGAAGAAAAAAAAATATATTAAAATTAATAAATTTTTGGTCTTGGAAAAATCCCAGTCTTTTTTTTTTTTTTTTATTTTTTTATTAAAACATAAACTTATCCTGGTTTTATTTTTTTCTGTATATTCTCTGGAATATATAAAAAAAAAAAAAAAAAGGAAAAAAGTAACGAAATATTGCATAATTTTTTAATAACTAATGATAAAGTAAGATAAAAAAAAAAAAACAAAAAATACGGTACGTTTTTAAGAATAATTTCAAGGCTATTTAAAATCAAAAAAAATTGTGACCCTTTAATATATCAAGGAATTAAGTTAGCATTTAAGGATTTTCTATTTCAAAAATATATACGAATACATCCGTATATTAAATCTTCACTTCCTTAAATTTTATTTAATTTAATTTTTTTTTTTTTTTTAATTAAAATATTAAATAACCAATTTTGAAGAATTTTAGTTCTAAAACATTTTCTAAAAAAAATTTTTCAAAAATTTTTAAGATTTTTACAACATTATGATGATTAAAAGTTTAAAACAAAATATTTCTTAAAAGAAAATTATATTTTTCCAAATGAAAATATCAAAAAATTTAAGTGCAAAAGTAATTTATATTTACAATTTTTAGTCAATAGAAAAAAAAAAAAGAAAAAATAGAACTTTTCTATGTTTTTCAATTTAATTAAATAAAAAAAATAAATTCGAAAGTTTTTCATGAAAATTTTCTTAATTTTTTCTTTTTTTTTTCTCTGTTTTTTTTAATTGCAACTTTTTTTCTAGGTCAAGTTGAAAATCTTGAATTTTTTTTTTTTATATTATCACTTATCACTAATATCAATTGAAATTAAAAAAAAAAAGTTGCAAAATTGAAGTTTCAAAAAAAAATCAAAAAAAAAAAAAAAACTAAAAAAATTATTGTAAAAATTGACAAGTGCTGATATTAAAATTTTAATAAATTTGTGCGATTTTAAGTAAATTCAAAATACAAAAAGTTTCTTTAAGTATTGATACTCATTATTTTAAAATTTTGTTTTAAGAGGTTTTTTTTTTCCGCTTGTGCGTTTGAATCAAACTAAATTTAAAATCGATGTGAAAATGTGATAAGCGAAAAAAAACAAAAAAGAAAAACAAAAATACAAATATAATTAAAAAGTAAAATTTGAAAAAAGTTAAGAGTAACTCTTTAAATTTTCGTTACGGAAATAATAAAAACATTGATATACATATCTATTATAAAACAGTGGAAAATCCATCAACTTTTTAAAAATCTCTAAAAAGGATTAAAATAAAAATAAAAAATAATTAATTAAAATTGATTTCATTTATTTGTTTTCAATTTTGTTCGCATATTTTCCATCTAATGACAATAACAAATATGTAGTTTAGAATACACTGTGACTTGCATTAAAATTGGAAAATTTTCTTGGTAAAAGACACTTTCTTCCATTTTATGGCAACCCTATATTTAATAAAAAGCTGTTAAAACATGTAAAATTATATATGTTGAAGCTTTAGTTTAGGTAGTTTATTTTAAAAAAATATTTGTACAGGTGCTTAAGTTATATTTTTTCCCTTGTCACTCCTATAAAGAGCATAGGCCATCCACTTTTTTCATTATTCATATTTAGAGTTTAAGTTATATATGTGTCTAAAAATAGCACATTTTAAAAATTTTAGCTCTAACAGCTCTTAAATAAAAGGTGGAAAAAAAACAGCAACTTACGCTAATTTTGAAAGTTTTTCTTCTCTCAAAATTTCAAGGTTCTATATCTAAAAGCGTTGCTAAAGATATGAAAGAAGCAAAATCTTGTAAAATTACATAACATAACAAATTGTATAATTTTAAAATTTGATATTAATTTATATAGTTAATTCTGTGTTAAGGTCCTCTGCCCCTGAACGTTTATAGATTGAAGAATAATGTTAGTTTTAGAAATAGAGCTTTTTCAAACTGTGAGGAAATGAAACTCTGCAACGGGTGCGGCTACATTAAAAAAAAGTTATTCTACAATATTAATTTTTTTAAGAGACCTAATACCCATGTGGTTAAAATTTAATTGTTCTATCTTAAATAGTACAGAAGTTTTGTAAACAAACGGACGAATGAAAGAATGAAACTAATAAGCAAAATTTTTTAAAATCTTTGTTTTTTAAATGTGCTGAATAAAGGTCGATTCCCACTACAACGCACGTGACGGCAACGTACCGTATTGAAACTATGCATTTCTTATGAATATATTCACATTAGCCAACAACGATATCAATGACACCGTACATGTCCGTAACGTATCCTCAACGATATTTTTATTTTACCGGTTGAAGTTATCACGTCGTCGTTGCCAGTATAGTATAAATATGCATGATATTACTAATAAATGCATATTTTATATTAATAAACTAAAAATTACTAAATAAAATAATTATCACGGATGAAAAAAAAATCACAATGTTATGTCGGAATCAAGTACTATGTTATGTCGGAATAGGTTACCGTGAAGACAACGTGATTTTAAATTTTAATATTATACGGTATCGTCATGTCCGACGTTGGTAAAGTGTGAATAAAAATACGTTGACGTCACGGTACGGTGTCATTACGTTGTCGTCATGTAACGGTGTAGTAGGAATCGAGACCTCAATAAATCAATCCAATTATGTATTTTGAATACAAGTGGAAAAAAATTAAAACAAAATGAAAAATTTATTTAGTTTAAATTTAATAAAAAACTATTAGAAAACAATTTTTTTTTTTTTTTTTAGTTTATTCCCCTGTTAATTATTTTTTTTATAATCTTTTTATATATATGTATATATATACTTAAAATCAATACTATTATAGTATTATGTAGAAACAATACGATTTCATTATAATTTAATACAAAAAATTTTGAAAAAAAAGTTATGCAATCATTTCGTATGCTCTTTTCTTTTTTTGTTTTACACTTTTGTATAAAATCAATTTAATGTGGTTTCCCCTTACACCTACAATTGGATATTTATTATCAATTTTTTTATTTAAAATTTTAAATTAATTTTTTTATTTTATGAATTCATTCTATACTTCAACTAAAACATTTTTTTAAAATTCTATTTAATAACTAATTTAAACAATTTTTTTTTTTTGTTTTTTTTTTTTTTACTTAATTAACCATTAAAATAATTTATTTTTTATTGCATAACCATAATATATATAAAAATATTAAACTGCTACACCTATAACTAATTAAATAAAAATATTTAAATACAAAAAAAAAAAAAAAAATTAAAAAATTAAAATTAAAATTCAAACTAAACACAATTAAACAAATATAAAATTAAAAATAAATAAAATGAAAAAAAAAAAAAAATAAAATAAAAGGGTCATAACTATAAAAATTCCAATGGTTCAACAACTAAATTTAAATCGCAATTTAGTTATTACGGTGATGAAACTAACGAATTCAATTCAAATAGTAATTACCAGGTAATTATATAACGTTATATAAAAAAAAAAAAACCAATCCATCGATTTCCTTTTTTACCAATCATTCTGTTTTTTTTTTTTGTTTTGTTTTATTTAAATAATACAAAAGAAAAAAGGAAACCTGTTATCAATTGTGCATTATCTTTGTTTTTAATTATTTCCTATATATATATTATTATATGTACAATTATATATATATATGTATGATACATATATTAGATTTTGTTTTTATATACTTATATGTCATTGTTAACATAAAATATAAAATTTCCATTTTAAAATCTATATAATATGCATTTTTTTGCATAACTATTTAAGTAATTCACAAATTACTTGTTACAATAATAATTTATTTTCTGTTTTCTTTTTTTTTTTTTTTTTTGTTTTCCAATAACAATGAAAAGAACAAAAATTCAATAAACACAGGTATTATATAATAACAAAAATTGATATTTGTCAGGATAACTATAGAATATTCATATCATATATTCATGTTATTGTTAAATTTAATTTTTTTTAATTAGTATTCAGCCGTTTCGGGATAAAATTCGGAAAAAAATTCGGAATATAATGATTATGGAATAAAAAATCTTAAAAGTATTTAGTTAAAACCCTGGCCAGCTTATAATAGTGTCTAATTTATATCGTATTAATCTAATAAATAATTTATTAGATTAATACCATCTAATAGTGTATAATTTATATCGTATTATAAAAAAATAAAAAAAAAATAAAAAATATTTCTTGTACTAAATAATAGATGGCGCACAAATAGTTATAATATTCATAATATTGTGTAATAGATAAAGCACAAAAATGAACGGGGTTAGTAAAAAATAAAAATAATGATCCTAGAAACTGAAATTTAGCCTAAACTATATGTGATTTTCTGAATGCTCATCTTGTGTTAAATATATTTAGAAGTGAAAAGTATATTGTAACTTCATTGTAATTAGGAGAGATTTTACAATTTTTACAAAATAAGTCTAATATGCTTTTTTCAGAATATGTATATAATCCTAATAGTACAAAAACTCGCATATAGATATTTATAAATATTCTTGAAAAATAATTATGAATTTAGAGACAATGATAATTATGAAAATGAATGCGTTATATATTCAAGTGAATCCGAAGGTGAATCTAAGTACTCATCTGTTAGCTAATCACAGGAGACCCTCTTAAATGCATGCTGTGTTTGTTTGGCAAATCTCTTCCATATTGTGTTTTGCTTCCGTGCTGTCGTCTTAAAATATGTCACTTATGTCAGTTGTTGTTAGAAGCTCAAGTACTTACAGATAGCCAAAATAACAATTATCTTCATCTGTATTGTACAAAAATTGTTGAAAATTCTATTCAAGTATTTACCTAAATTAAATTAAAAATTACATTATTAACTGGTTATTAACTATGTTGCTATTAACTGTTGTTACTTATTTTTCATTTTCTGACTTACTTAATTCATTTTTTAATTTTTTTTAACTTAGTTAAAATGTTAGCTTAATTCTAATTTTTTTTTTCGAAGTTAGTTCCATTTTAAATTTTCTGTGCGTACATAGTTTATTGTCAAATTTATTCTAACTTAAGTAGTTTTTTTTTCTAACTTACTTCATAGCACCATATAAACACCATACTTTTGTATTACAGTATAGATACCAAAAATGATTTTCTATTTTATTGTTTTACCTTAAAATTAATTTTTGTTTCAAATTCCTGAAATATTACTGTAATTACTGTATAACTAATATTAATAATAAAACAATATTTTGTTGCTGTTGTTTTTTTCTTCATAGATATACTATAGCTATACTAGCTATTTACCATCAGATTTTAGCTATTCGACCAGTTATAATCAGTTACCCTGCTGCCTCATCGAACCAAATTATTATTTTCAAAAAAGAGATTATTATTACTTTGTCAAGTATTTGATTTCGGAAAGACACTTCGAGTAGCCCTCTCCGAATATTTGTCGTGACTAGAATATAATCTAAACGAAGCTTCACTTAATAAAAAAAATCCTCAGGGGTAATTAGTTTACGAGAACTAATTTATTTTTAACCATCTGTTTATACATATATTAATAAATTCCATGTCATATACACCCAAAATTGAAATTAATTTTATGAACTAATCGATAGAACAAACCCATTGTGGAAAAAAAAACCTTTTTTAAAAGAAAATCCAGTTTTGAAAAGAAAAATGGGGCGTCGGTGGCCTAGTGGGTACGAGGTTATAAAATACGCAGTAAACAACGAGGGAGTATGGGTTCGAATCCCACACGTGTAGTAAGAGTTATTCCCCCTTACGACATTTACAGCCACGCCTGAACAGGAAAGGACAGAGAAATGCATTAAAACAGGTGGCAGAGAAATGCATTAAAAAAAATAAAAAATCATTTTCTTTTTAAAAAATTTCAAATACTTATGTATACATTTGCAAAAAAAAAAAATGTATCTAATTACAATTTAATAGTAATGTAGTTTTAAACGAAAAATTAAATTCAACATAAAATATACAAAACATTATACAGTACATTTAGTTTTTACATAATAATATAATCTGAATGTTCATTCGACTGGAAATTAAAATATTTTTCATTCACACCTTAATTATACAGCTGCACTCTAAATGCATTTTATTAACAACAATTTATAAAAATTAGCATAATACTCATTCTACATACATATACATATGTGTACATGTAAATGTATTTATGTAAATATATATATATACATATATATCTAGATAATTATCTTCATTTAAGGGTTTTATTAATAAAAAAAAAAACGGTTGTTGAATATTACAGTAAAAAATGATAACAAAACTATCGAAATAGAACAAAAAGAAAAAGAAAAAAACTATAGGTACATAATGAACAAATAACATTTTCTTTTTTATTCCAGTACCTATTAATAGTTGATCTAGTTTTAGATTTTAAAATACAAAAAACAAAAAAACACATTCTACAAAGTAAAATTCAATACAATTGAAAATCGTAAAATGGAATATTATGTAAAAAATGCATTAACTGGAATTAATTTTAAGCCATTTTAATAACCACTTTTCATGTAAAAAAAAAAAAATTTTGCTAAAAAAAAAACAAAAAAGAAGCAATTTGAAAAAAATTTAAATCAATTTTCCAAGTTAATTTTTTTTAAATTAACGGGATATGTACTTATATTTAAAAAAATAAAAAATTAAACCTGAAATCGTATTAGTTATATTAATCCATTTTTAGTGTTTACCGTTAATATATACTTAAATATTGAAAATATAACTTTAAGTACCAATGAATAGGTACATTTTTTTAATAAATATTTAAAAAAAAAAAAAAAAAACAACCGTGAACTTCACAAAATAAAAAACCGCCATCAGAATAGAATGCTAAATAAAAACTGAAGCTTAATATTTAATATAGGGTAACACAAAATAAATAAATTTAAAAATAAAAAATAATATGAAAAAATTATATTTATTTATTTATTTATTTAAAAGGTAACGTGGGACACATAAATGTATAAGGTAGCTACAACCCCTCTTTCCAATTTGAAATGTGGGGTGAAAATTATATCTTGACTCAAATATTTTAATCTATATAACTATAGTTATAAGTATGTATAAGAAAAACAAAAATCCCGTTTCATCTCAAAATATTCAATTAAAAAAAAATTTATCTGAGAATAAAATAAAATTCAAGTTCGAAAAGCAATAACGAAAACAAAAAATCATTTTAATTTCTATAAAAGTAAGGTTTTGATTATGGATTGACTGGGTTTAATGGTAATGTAAAAGTATAAAAGTAAACTATGTATACGGATAATATCTAAACCATTTCGGAAAAAGGGTACATTTATATAACTTTGTATATTTTACTCTTATACTTATCTCTTATTTGAAATTTTCAAGAGAGAAAGCGTATATTAATTTGATTTTTGTTTTCTCGAAATATTCGGAAAACAAACCAAATTTAATTTTTAAATTTAATAAAAAAAAAAAAAAAAAATTCATTAGGTAAATATTTTTATAATACTTTTATAAATGTAAGTTTTATGTATCTTAAACATAACTATTTTAGATACTCTCGCTCACACAACATACAAATATTTTTTAATAAATGTTCGATATGTTTTTCCTGATTTAACAAATTTAATAAAATTAAATTAAAAAATATATATTAAGTATATATAAATCAAGACGCTAAAAACATTAAGTAGTTATATATTAGACATAAATATAATATAATTACATAATATATGCATATATACTTAATACGGTAAAATACAATTTCGAATAAAATTACGAGTTTCGAGATAAAATTTTGAATTTTAAAATTCGTGTTTTTATTTTTCAAGATTTTGTTCCAAAAAATTTAATTTTCTCGAAATTTAAAGATCTCGAAATGGACATAAAAACTTGCTTACTATGGTTATTATTTATACACTATTGGACAAACCATGCAATTTGCCTTTGTTAATGTTAGTTTATTAACATTAATATGGAAAATCTCAGACTGTAAAAGGGTCTCTTACAACATTTTCGAAATGAATGGTTCAAATTTTTCGTTATCTGTAGAGTGAAATGTAATTTTAAATGAATTTAAATTTGAATTTAATTTTATCTCCTATGAATAAAAAAAAACTTTTATTTAAAACAAAAACACAATAATCAATATGGTTAATATATCAATATTATAAACAATTAATATTTATTTTTACCGGTCAATTAGCACACTAATAATACATCTTATAAAAGTGTTTTAATACGGAAATAATGAAATGTATTTAATGAAAATAAAAAATAAACATTTAAAATGTGAAATTAAATAAAATTACTTTAAATTTATTTAATTATTAAATTTTTCTTTATGCTTCAATTAATATTAAAAAAAATTATTTTATTTAATTTTTATTATAATAATATTTGCTTTATTATAACTACCATATTTTTAACTTTTTTTTTTATATATATATATATAATAATTTTTTTACAAAGAGAATCAACTTCATATTAACACAACTTAATTAAAATATGAATTAAATATATTAATTATTAATAAATATATATATTATATATATATATAAATTATATAATAATTTAATTTTTCTTTGGTTAATAATTTTTATTAACGTATTTAAGCTTTAATATATATTTTAATTAATAATTAATAACAAAAGCAAAGTTTTTGAGGTAAAAAAAAATTAACCGCAGCAAAACCATATTATTTATCAATTTTATATAAAAAAAAAAACAAAGAAGAATGCAGTTGCTTCTGTCAACTCAAAAATATCCATAAGCACTCTTTAAAATATTAAAAATACAACCATACCATCAATCTTATTAAAGAACTTACGTCTAATATTTTTTATTTAAATACTTTTCATTATTTTTAAAATAAAAACAACTTTTGCATTCTAACTAACTCCAAATCTTGGTCCAACATTTTCATCTTTACTTTTTATAGTCTTATTAAGTTTTGAACCTATACCATCTAACGATTATTTTCACCCATATTATATTAGAGTTATGATACGTATTACCAAAATATATCATTGAGATGAAGCTCGTGTCATGGAGCTTTTAATTTTGTTTGAAAACAAAAAAGAAACCATTAAAAAAAAAACCATTCTAAAATACTTATTGTGCCAAAATAGAATTTGAATATATTTTGGTAATACGTATCATAAGTCTAATGTGGTATACGTGTGTTAATCCAAGCTGTGCCATCTATCCTGCAGAACAATTTGATATTATGCGCGGTGGATGTATACTTTAAATTTATATTAGAAAATATAATATAATGTTTACGAGTATATATATACAAATTATTAATATATTCATATTGTCATTATATATAGCAATTTTTCTTTAAAAATATTTCATTCAATTAATAGTTTTTCTTATATATCCAATACCATACACAAATATACTAACAATGTAATCACAATGTTCGCGCTCCTTTTACACGAAAAGAGTAGTTGGGAGTAGTTGGAAGTATTTGGTAAATGGAATCATCTATATCTATAAACTCTTGGGATTATTTGATAAATGGAATCATATTATCTTTCTCAAAGGCTGGTGTAGTTGGGAGTAGAAAAGAGAAATTTATTGTGTAAAAGGAACGCAGACAATATTATATACAATACAAAATACACATGCAATATGACACACATATGACATCGTATATATATATATATATATATATATATATATACGATATAAATATGTATATTGCAAATCAATAAGTATACCATACATAATACAAGATGCGCATATATATATATATTTATGCAGTATAAATACAGTATAAATATGTATATTGTAAATCAACATACCATACATAATACAAGATGTGCACAATACACACCATAGTAAATAAGTTCTTCGCGCAACCGTTAGACCATTTATTGATTTCAATTTTTTTGTACTACGCATCCTACTCTTCTTATTAATAATATAGTTAAGTATGTAGATACACATACACAATTTCTACAGTATGATAAATTTCGACATGAAAAAGTTAGCTCTTCATAAATTTGGTCTTCATTCATTTTGGTCGAATCTCAACCAAAAACTTAAAATATCTTTCAAAAATATTTTAAGCTAATTTCATTACTCTATTTTTTTTAGTTTTTAGAGTTATGATACTGATTTTGATACAAGGCTTAATCTATTAATTTTCAGATTCTTATCCGATCCATACGCCTGAGTTTATATCTAACTATAATGCTTATTTCGATCTGATACAAACGGAAAAGAAATTTTAATATGTTTACCCGTGATTATCATTCGTACAGGTATAAAAATTATGATATTATTTATTTGATGTATTTTACGAAAAATATGTACAAAACTTGCTTACTTTATTATGAGAACTACCAAAAAAACAAAAATACCTACGCCTATAATTATGCAATTTTTCCCAAACATCATAACTCTCTAAATTTTATTTAATCTCTGTGACGTTGGTCAGCGAATGGCTAAGTACGTGGCTTATTAATCGAGTGTGTGAGGTTTCCTGCATAAATCCTACACAGGTAACAAATTTACTTGCCTGTGCAGATTTTACCATCCTGTACAGGTTATGATAATTTTAATTGAAAGAAAAACGACTGATGGGCTTCGGTAGCCTAGTGGGTAGGCGTGTGGCGTATTAACTGAAGGAGTGTGAGTTCGATCCCTGCACAGGTGGTAAGTGTTTTTTTCTTTATATACCCCCCTTACGACCAAATATAATGTAAATATACAGTATATAATATAAACAAAATACATAATATTAGTATATAATTTAATAATAGTATAAAAACCTATAATGGCCTTTAGTAGCCGATGGTTCAATAATATTGCATTACATTTATGTATGTAATATTAATATAAATATAAATAAATAAATAAAAAAAATTTAATAACACTAGTAAATTATTCAATTTTACAGATGAGCAAACAAAAATAATTTTAAAAATAATCTATTTAAAATATACTTAAATGTAATTTCAAAATCAATAGAAGAAAACCACAATAATTACATAAAATTTTGAATTTTTTTTTTTCTATGACATTTTATACATTTAATGTACCTTTTAAATTTTAATGAATGTAAAAATAATAAAATAAATTAAATAAATACATACATATATATATATGAATATTGAATTAATTAAGTATCATTAAAAAATATGTGTTAATACTTTCAACAATTCCAATTACATTCGAAATTTATATAAATTATATTTTAAATATAATGGAGAATTTCAATTATTTTATTTAAAAGTCTTTTATAATGTAAAGAAACATAAAAATGAATAAATTTTTAATTTTCTTTTTTTTTTTTTTTTATTTCTATACTTTTGAATAAAATCCAAAATGTAAAAATTTTCTTTTTGAATAGTATTTTAAATATCATTCTGGTCAAATCCTTATTGTAACATAAAAAATTTTCAAGTGAGACCACTTACAAAATGTGTGATAATTAATTGAATAGTAAAGGGAAGAAAATACTTACTAACTATGATGGTTAAAAATAAATTCTTTTAAAAATTATTATGAATATATATATATATACATATTTTTTTTTTTTTTGCATCTTAAAAGAAAAGAATTTATTGCCACAAAATAAATTTCCTCATTTCCTCATTTCAAAAAAAAATTTCATGATTTTTAAAAAAAAATCTTATGTACACGAAATCTTATGGTTTTTCTTTTAAGTTTGGCATTTGCTTACTTTAATTCGATATTCGATTCGAAATTTTTTTAACCAAAAATAATTTTTTATTTTTCTCAAATATATACACATATGTGGCAATATATTAAAATAATATATATATATATAACTATTGTTTTTGGAGTCTTTTTATTCATTTCCATTTTCAATCTATTCCAGAAATTTGAAAAATTTTATTACATTTTGACCCAATAAAAGACTAATGAAAGATAAAGTAAAAATTAGAAGAAAATGAAATGATATGTACTTAAAAATGCTCTATTTATATTTGCATATTGTATCTTGCAATTTAAATGGTTAAAAATTAAAATGTCAATAAGGAAAACCAATCAATTTGAAGTATTAAAAGTTATTAATTAAATCTTCAAATTGAAGGTTTTCAATTTCAATAAATTGTCAATTGAATCTAATAAAACTAATCTATAGTTATAAGAATTAAAATTGATTAATATATTTAGTATGACGCAGGGAAATAATTTCACATGATATTAACTCCACATGAAAGTAAATTTAATTTTTTTGAGAATTGACTTCATGAAATCAAATCTAGGTAGTGGTAATTTCCCCTAACAATGAGTTATAAAATGATTTTATGATGAGACCTTATTCCAAATTTAAAACAAATATTTCTACGAGAGTTCGAAAATATGTAATCAGACAGAATTTTATAATTGAATACAAATTAAGAATTAAAAGCTAAACTGCAGGGCATCATATAGTTATAGTTGATTTCAGTTATACAGGATGTTTCCGACTCGAAATAAGTGATTTCATCCATTTCATGAAAGACCATCGAATCGGAAACACCCTGTATATAATTATACTTATATTCAGGAAAAACATGTAAACCCTGATTTTATAACGAAATTTTTATATATGTATATTACAAAATGTGTTTGACTGAAATGAATAATGATTATAAAACTAAAAATCAGAATTTTACGCAATTTTCCGGAATATGTGTATGTATATATATCTATAGGTAAATGAAATACCAAAGTCAAATGATAGTACAGCCAAATAAAAATACACTCAAATGAAATACAGGCAACTGACATACAGTCAAATGAAAATATACAGGCTAGTAATAGTAATTCGTACATATTTTTATTGTATATAATAGTAGTAATGGGTTTATATTATATATTAATTTATTACATAATAATATTCTCATTGTATTTTTTTTTTTTTAATACTTATTTAATTAATTGGAAAATTTATTTTAAAAATTAAATAGCCGTATCTGCAAGTGAATATTAAATCCACATCGATTTCATGAAATTATTTCACACATGACTGATATAAATTCACATTTGAAGTTAATGTCATGTGGAGTAATTGCTCTGCCCCATTTATTTTAATACTTTTTTTATCATCTGCACTCCTTTATGAAGCATAGGACTTCCACCTTCCACTATGTCATTTATTATTTATATTTGACTAAGCTTCAGTCTCTAGAATCATCAGTTTTACAAAGCTGTTGGTTATTCGGCATATATACGTTTTAATATACATTTTATTGAATTGTCTGAATAGAATAACTAAATTTTAAAGTAATATCAATTAAGTTTATACTTAAAATTAAAACATTTAATCAATTAATAACTTAGCAACGGCAATTAATGTACAATACTTTGATTTCATTTTATAGATCTATATAGGCCATTTGTAACTTGATTGATCGCAATTGAAAGTGTTTCTTTCAGAAGAATTTTTTCTTTTTTGAAATAGTTATGACCTCTGCAATATTTGAACCTTTCAATTATTATTAGACTATCGATACAACCATACAAATATCAAACAATAACAATTATAAATATTGAATTCAATAATTCTAAAAAAAATCTTTTATAAAAGAATGTTTGTCGAAAATTATCGAAAAAATACCTAACCTATATATTATAATATGGTCAAGTAATCAATTTGTATGATTTACTAACTTTAATACTAACATGCAATTGGTAAAATATTTTACAGAATGACAAAAAGATCCAATTTATATAATTGAAAAGTACAGTTAAACGATTTGTATCTTAAAAAATTAAGTCCCTATTTTTAAAACAATTATGAAAATAAGGAATAATAGGAATGTAAATTGAGAAATTAAAAATATTAAGCATTTTTGAGTACTTGCATACTTATTAAGAAAAATATGTACATCAATATTTGTTTAGAATCTTTAAATTTTAAACTTTCGAAAAAATCATATTTGCCAAGATCTTTCAAGTTCTCATAATTAATGGGGATTGGATGGGTATTTACGATTTTGAGGTGGGTATCATCGAAACACATTATAGAGGACTGCAACTATCACGAGTAATAATAATAAAGTAAAAATAATATGAATGTGTGAGACCTAAATCCACTAAACACCAAACACCTTCCTTTTTTGACCAAACAATAAGGTTATATGACCTTTATTATTCATATAACTGTCTAGTCAATAAAAGTTAAGCTTAGAGAATGAAAATTAATTTTAAATTGACCAAACATATAGAAAACAAAGTGATTAATGTTCAGCCTTCAAAAATAATATCAAACAGAAATTGACTAAGAAATTATCTACATGATTGGTACAAAAATTGAATTTTTCACTTTATAACTGCTGTATATTTCAATCCAAAATTTAAAAAACTAACTCAACATTTATTCTACAACCACCACCACACTTCTAATACACATTACACACACATGCAAACTTAATAGGAGGGCCTCTCTCATCTCTGAGTCTCATATTTCTTTCATTTTAATATAAATTTTAGGCTAAACTTCATTCGATTATTGTGCTTTTTTTCAACGTCTTACATGTCAGATTACATGTCATACACATTTTACATGTCAGTACTTATGAAAAAGTTAAAATTTATAATTTATTTTCATTTTGTTTTTCACAAAATTTCATTGAAATTTATTTAATACAAGCAAAACTTAATATAAAAGTCATAATACGCACAAAATTAATCAGCAGTACTTCTTAGTACCAAAAAAAAAAAAAAATTTTAAGATTTAAAGTACCGAAAAAATTATTTACAATTTACAAAACAACTTTTATACTTACTGTATTCTAAAAATAATCCTTTACTCCTTTATACATTACTGATTGAAAATAAATTAAAAATTTTTTTAACTATACTAAAGTTTTTGTTAAACAAATTTTATTTTTATTTTTGTAATCTGTTGTCTTGTATAATTTCCAAAATCTCTACCATGTTTTTGTTTATTATGTATGTATGTATGTATATTTCATAAAATATTTTCAAAATGATTATATGTACACAATATTATTACTTATAATTTTCATTTTTATTTTAGATTTTTCAACTTTTCTCAACTTAATACATTTTAACTCTCTTAATATATTTTAATTTTCATTATAGGGTATTATACCATCAAGTAGCAGTTCGAGAAGACAAAGTACAGCTGTAGGTAAAGAGAGTTCACCTGAATTAGAATTGGAAGAATCTGAAGAAGGTGAAGATGATACTGAAGAAGATAAAGAAGCACGTAAAGCTAGACGTTTAGAACGTGAAGTGAAATTTTTAAGAACAAAATTAGAAAAATTATTAGACAAAGAAATGGCAGCTAAAAAAGAGAAAGCAAATATTAAAGAAGCAATGAAAAAGAATCAAAATTTCTTAAAGTAAGTAATAAAAAAAAACTAAAGAAAACGAAAACAAAAAAAAAATTTACTAAATATTTACTTATTCGTTTTTTATATACATACATATATATATATATATATGTATATATTTCTTCTTTGTAAATTCTAACTATGTTCTGCATTATTTGTTTATATGAACAAATTTGAACATATGTTGAAAAATTAAAAATAAATTTACAAAAAAAAAAAAAAAAAAAGGATTAAGTTTAAATTAAAAAGTGAAAAGAAAAAAACATAAACTTTTAAATAAAATAAATTAAGTATGTGTACATATAAGTACTATGAGTGTAAAATATGAGTAAAAATTCCAATTTTTTAACGTAATTAAAAGACTAAATTTAGGTTTTTTTTTTGCTTTTTTTTTGATTTTCAGTGGCAACTAACAAACTAAAAGAAAATCAACAATATACTTACTTAAATAATTGAATTTAATTTTTATATAATTATAAAAATTTGAAACAAAAACACATGTGAAAATGTATTCAACCCTTCACATACATTAGAATACTTATGAATTATAAAAATTTCTTAGTAATTCCAAAACTAAAAACCAAAAGTATTAAAATATTCGTTGTAAAGGCAAAAGGACAAGAAGGTTCATTTTACACTTAATGCATATCTGACTGATTAACATCATTCCCTCATTTTTTAAACATAATATTTTGATTAAAAGTTAAAAAAAATTATAATTATTATATACTCACTAATATACTCCTTGAAATGTTCTCAGTAAAGTGTTCTCACTCACTCAGTTCTCACAAAATTCCATTGAAATTAAAATATAAATAAACTAAAATAAATAAAAAAACTTATTAAAAATTGAAATACTCCAGTGTATTAATTTGAGTGTAATTTATAGTATTAATTTGAGCATAATTTATAGAATTAATTTGAGTGTAACTATTAAAAAGCTTACATATAGTTAAAAAAAACTTAGTGTATACACACTTAGTATTTACACATATATTTAGTATTAAAATTAAAAAAAGCCTAAACTGGTATAAGGGATTAACATCAGTAATTTTCTTTTCCTACTATTTCTCATTTTTTTTTTAAACATTAAAGCATAGTATTCAGGTTATATCTCAGCTCAAAAAAATATAATTTTATATGGGATTTTATGTCAAAATTTTTCTCGGCAAAAACTTTTTAATAAATTTTTTCAGTTTTTTCTCAAGTAGTACACAGCTTAGTACGGCCAAGAAAAATATATAGTCCAAGACACAAACCGAGAAAAAAATTTTTTTTTTTTCCCGATATTTTTCTACCTTCATCAGAGCAGTGTCAGGAGCTGTCAAGCAAGAAAATTGTGTTTCTTTTTATGCTCAAATTATCCAATTTGTGTTTCTTTTTTAACTCGGAGTGTACTCAGAGTGTGATCTGTAAGCCCGTAAAAATTTGTCACAGAGTTGTCAAAAAATAAAACGTCAAATTAAGAATAAAATATTAAAACAGTCATTAAAAAAAAATCTCGTGCATAGATAAGTTTTTTTTTTAATTTTATTGAAATTTTACAGAAATTAACTTTGTTTTATTTTATTTCTTAAATAAATTCCTTTTACAACTATATTATTACATTTAAAATAATGAAATAAAATAAAAAATAATGTCGTTAGAAAATAATTTGGATAAAAATTGACATTTTGTGCTCTAAACATTTCTTTTTTAACTCAGAGCGGTCAGAGTTCAGATAAAAGTTTGCTCTGAGCATTATCCGCTCTGAGCGCTCGCAATCTACTCTGAGCATATGTGATATCTGATGAGAAAAAGAAAAACGCCCATAGGTAGAAAATTTTTAATTTTTCTCATATCTTTCAAAAAATATTTTGAAATTCGGTTTTTTTTTTACAATAAAATTATTTATTTACGTTTTTAGTATTAAATTTTATTTCAAAACAAACAATTGTTTACAAAATTTAATAGGTCTGTTTGGTATAAAACTTGTAAAAACTTTAAAAAGAGAGCAACGTGAAGTCACTCGAAAAAAGGAGATATAAAATTGTCATTTCCTCTCAATTGTAAGTAAAATATACCAAACAAAAACTGAAAAACTTTTTGTATTTTGATTTTGACAGTCATTTTCAAAGAAATTTAAAAAGATAAACAAAAAATAAACAACAAAACTAAACAAATTTTTTTAATGAATTTTATAAAATAATTATGTCGTACTTATTCGCAAAAAGAAATTCAAAATTTCTTATTATTATCCAGCGATAGTGAATCGGATAAAAGTAGAGACTTAGATACAAGTGATTCTAGCGAGAATTCTGATATATTAATTATAAGTAAAATTTTGGCACAAAATGATTGTGAAAATTTAAAACAGGAAAATAAATCGCAAGCAAAGATGTTACCCCCTTTGATCTCCTAGATGCACCAAATGAAGATGTTACCCTCTTTTTCCTAAAATAGATTCGATCCATGATAGGAGCAGACTTTCTATTCCCCTATCACTGAGATTATCTATTTTTTTCTATTTTAACTTATTTGTTTATGGAACCGAGGGTTTCTTTTGCTTTAACGGGAATGATGTAAAAATTGGTCAGTAGAAGTTCGCTTTTTTATAGCAAGTAGAAGTTTGCTTTCTTATTCAGTTTAGATTCTCTCCATAAGTCTGTCATATAGTTCAGTCCTAGACAAGCTTTATAAATTGCTTTGATTTTTTCCCTTTCAGAACCCTTTTCTTTGTTGTTATTAATATGTATAAATCAATTTATTTACATTTAATTAACGTCGAACTATTCAAAATTTTTGACAATTAACCAACAACACCTTTTGACACTTTCCATTTTATTGAAAAGTAGAAAATTTTACTTTTTAAAACTTTAAAATAAGGGGAAGTACATAAGTCATCGTGACGTCACATTTTTCTCTCTTTATCCATCAAAAACCAAAAAGTTTTTGCATAGCAAACAGAAAACTTGCAAGACTTTTTAAAATTTTAAAAAGTTTTAAAAACTTTTCACATACCAAACAGACTTAATATTTTTTGGTTATGACAATTATAACAAAAAAAAAATTTCTATCTGTAAAGTTTTTCTTCAAATTGTCAAAATTTTATATACCCGAAAAATTTTCATATTTTTCATGTTTTTGTCTTTGAGCTGAGATATAAACCTAAATACTATGCTTAAAAACGTTAAAAATGATAAAATGGTTGTTATTTAAAAATCCAAAAAAGAAAATTTGAAAAAAAATTAAAATAAAATAATTATCAAAAATGATTAAAAAAAATTAAATGAATTAAAGATGTGTTTTTAAAAATTTTCATAATTAATGATTTTTTTTTCCCTTTTTTTTTTTTTTTTTTTGACTAAAAATTACATTTTTTGAGAATTACTTTAAAAGTTATGGTGTATACGCACATTTATAACTCATAGTATATTTCACTGTAGAAATTTACTAATAGTTATAGGTAGTCTAAGTATATATAAATATAAGTACAACCGAGTATAATAAAGGTACGCAATCATCTGATATTAATTAATTTTGAAAGTATAGTTAGGTGTTTTATTAACAAAAATAGTTCAGAGTTAAAAAGTATTAAAAAAAAATATTAAGAAAATAATTTTTTTTTTTTTTTTTCTTTATAATAAATGCATGACAAGTAAATTATTAAATAATATTTTTTACCTTCTGCATATTAGTTATAATATTATGCTTTTATAATTCAATACACATAACTTTTTTAAAGGATTATTGTAATGTAACATTGTAAGAAGTCAATTAAAAAGTTTTTTTTTTTTTAAAAAAAAAAAAAGAATATTGATTATAAGTAGTTTATACTCTACTGAACAATGTTTTATAACATATTATTTTTATTTTTTAATGAAATTTGATATTCTATTTAAGAAAATTTTTAAAATTTATTTATTTTCATTAAAGAAAGTTTTTAGTTTAGTTCAAAATTATTTTTTATATTAAGAAAATATTGTATAAATATTCAAATATTTTAATTTTAGTTAAATTTGATACAATGTTATCAAAAGATATTCTAAGAAATTGCAAATTCTTTTTGATTCTTATACTTAAGTATGAAGAGTAAAAGAAAATTATTCAAAAGATAACAAAAAACTAAAACAACCTATCTATCTACAAGTACTTATTAATATTTAAGTAGTATACTTTTAAAAAGAACTTGTCGTTGGAAGTTATATAAGTAAGTATATACTATATTAAAAAGCTAAGAATAACTGAGCCAATAAAAGTATACTTATGAATACCTAAATAAATGTTCCCATAGTATATGGAAGTTTTTTTAAGTTTATTACAATTCCTTATTATGTATTTGATACGTCTTTTTTTAATTTTTCAAATGTATCTAAAAAATTTCTTTAGATCCAAGCATTTTTACTTTTTATGATTTAACATAAATTTATTAAATTTGGAAACATAATACATATTAAAGTATTTATAAACTGTATAAATTTAAATTTTTAAAATTTTTTATTTAATTTTTAGACAAGAAACAAAAAAACTAAAGAAATTAGAAAAAGAAGTTTCAAAAATGGCTGCATCGATGACACTAGACGAAGAAGACGAAGAAAACGGACTCGAGGAGAAAAATGAACCAGAAGATGAGGAACAAGAAAGTGTAAGTTTAACTAAGTATTAATTTTAATAATAAACCAATTTAAACCCTTAAATGAAAAATATAAAGTTTATTAACATTAATTTTTATAATTTTAAAAATAACAGGAATCTGAAGAATCAGAAACTGAATCAGAGGAAGATCAAACTGAATCAGAAAGTGAAGAATCTGAAGATGAGGTAATATACAAATAAAAAAAAAAAAACAAATTTAAAACGAAAATAAAAAATTACTTACTTAATTGTTACTTTATTTTTGTTTTTCTTTTAGGATGCATCTAATGAAATGAAAAAAGCTAATTTAGAACCAAGGGTTAAAAAACACGAAGGACGTTTAACGGCATTGAAAAAGACTAATTTCTTATTACAAACCAATGTTGATAGGTTACAAGATGAAATTAATTTGACAAGAGAAAAAGCTGCTAGTTTACAACAAGAATTAGATGCTGTTGTAGCAGATTTTGGATTCTAATATCATAAATTATTACAATTACTAAATTGTTATATTTTAATTTTTTCAAATTTGTAGGTTTTTTTTTTTTTTTTTTATACTTATATACATACATATATTATTATCTATTTAGAATTCATTTTATTTCTTTTTTTTTTTTTTTTGGTTTTAAAATACATAATCTCTTATATTTGAAAATCAATATTTATTAGTTACTTTATGCCAAAAGTTCAATCTGATATGAATTACTTTTTATTATTATGTAAATGATATAATAATGTAAATGAAAAAAGGTTAAGGTAAAAAAAAAAAAACAAAGAAAAACTATTATTTTATATTTATTTATGAATCATGGCGATATTTACTTACATTCATTATTATGCAAATTATAATATAAATTATATTACCAAGGTAACTTATATAAAATCATAATAACCTATTAACAAAATTAAATATTGTGCCGCATTCAATCAATATTTTGTTTATTTTTATTCTTCCGGTTTTTGTTTTTTTTTTTTTTTTTGGTAATATTTTATAAATTGATATAAGAATTAAATGTAAATTCTTAATATTATTTAAAATAACTAAAACATAATATTTGATTTAATTAAATGAAAAAATTAAATAACTGTTTAAAGTAAAAAAAAAAAGTTATTACTAATAACATTAACTGACCAATAAATTTTTTTTAAAAAAAAAATTCAGCTATTTTTTAGTAGGATAACACTTTACACAACATTATTATTTACTATCCATTTATTATAAAATCAAAAAAAAAAAAAAAAACTAAACACTTAATAAAACAAATAAATACACAAATGTTATATTATTTGATTTGATTCACAATTTATTTTTATAAGTTTTAAAATTATTTAAAAACAATTAACAATTTTTGATTTCAAAAATCTGATTTACACAGTCAAAATGACAAAAAAAATTAAATATTAAATAATTCAAATTGAAAATAAACAAACAACTATTTGTTTTGACCGGATTTATTTGATAGATTCGTCGCTAACGTCAACCATTTTTATTATATTTTGTTTTCTTTGTACTGACAAGGCAATTGACATATTGAAATAAATAACCAAATGTTTTAATACTATGCTAGCGAACCTAATGGTAATTTTAAGAACTAACAATCAAATATTTTTTGTAATCTTGTTTGTAGTATAAATTTTCAGGGAAAAAAACTATTTTATATTTTGTTTTTGATATAATATAAAAAATTTAGGTAAAAGGTAATTCATCGCATTAAAATATAAAAAAAAGGAATATTATTCCTTTTTTTTTTAAATAAAAATAATACAAAAATTTATTTTATTTATATGTTTATTTCCTTAATATAATAATTTTCGATATTTAATTTTTTATAACAATTTTTTTATAATAAGCAAATATTTCTAAAATTTTTATAGAAAAATGTCTGTAAAAATCTAAAGAAATAATATTCATCGTATACATACGTATACATATATTTTCCTTATTTGACCATTAAAGTTGAATTTAATGTAAAATGATATGCCGACAAAATTAGAGTTCTCAATTTTCACTCACTTACCCAGTAACCAGACGAGACAGTAATGCTATATTGAGAGTGTATAATTCGAAATGTCAAATTACTGTCTGTGTGATGTATGTGGCATTTTTACTTTCAAGACATTTCATTTATTATCAAAATTTTTCATGTTTATTTTTAAAAACATATATAATAATTAATACATAACTTTAATACTCCATCTACAATGAACGCTCTCTTGACGCTCTCTACACTCATGTATCTCTCAAACTAAAGTTAAATGTACTAAAATGTATGAAAGTCTACAATAAACAACACTCTTTACGCAGCCATTTAAAAAGTTAAACAATTTTTAACATTTTCGCTTCCTTAAACGCATATTGAAACAAATATTGAATAGTTTCAAAACAAAAATTAAGAAGAAGCCATTTGTAAGGTAGGTATGTATATGTATTAAACTAAATAATTTAAAATTCAATTAACAATATTTAAATAACAAAATATTAAGTAATAATTATTTATTATAGAGAAAAAAACAAAACGGTTATTTGAAATAACGCTGTCATGTACATTTCATTGTGGACACTTCTTTGTAGACTACATGTAGAGAACGTCACGAGCGCGTTATGACTGCGTTCAATTGTAGATGGATCATAAACGATACACTGTACTTTGATTCAAAAGTACTTATATTTCTGTTATTTTCAAGTTTGAAGTTTTCAAGCTATGTTTTTAACTTTTGAATTTCAAGACAATCAGAAGAAACTTTTTATTTGATATCAGTCAAGTCGATTTCAAAAGTCAACCAGCTCATGAAATGGAAGTAAGCTTCAAAATACACTTGAAGTTGTTGTTTAAAAATGGTGTATATTTTTATGATTCTTGTTTTACATTTAAATTTAAACTTTTTACTTTGTTTAATTATAATTTCTGATTTAACCAATTACTATTTGAATGATATCCTGTGTTTGTGATTATAATTTAATTTTTTTTTTTTCAATTAAATTTTCACCATAGATGTCGCTCAATAGATTATCAATTTGAAATATCATTTGTATCAATTTTGTTTCATTTTCATTTTATTTAAAACAGATTTTTGACAATCAATTTTAATTTTTTTTTTTTTTTTTTAACGAAATCATGGAATGAGAACATTGGAATTTTATAATGGAAATTGGAATAAATTCACAGAAAAATTAAAAATATTTTCTTTACCTTCAATTCAATTCAATTATTTCAATTTAAATTTGTTTGAAGTAAAAGTAGTCAAGTATTCAAAGCAAAAGTTAGACGTTTTAATATTATCGCGTAGTTTTACTTATATGTATAGTAAGCAAAAAATTAAAAATATAGAAAAGAATTTTAAAGAATATGTTTTATATTAATCAAATATAAATGTAAGTGTTGTAAATTGAATCTTTTATAAGTGATTAAAAAATAAAAAACGTAAAAATAATATTTTTTACTAGATATAATTTTGTTTTAATGAAAAGCATATGGTTTAATACTTTATAATAAAACATCTTTAGTACTATAGATACAAATTTTTTTTTTTTTTTCTACATTATTTTTTTTCTTTTGTTTTAAACAGTGATATAATAAAAAAGAAATGTTTAAATTTTCAAATACAATATTAAAAATTTTTCATTTTTAATTTAGTTTTGTTTATAAATAATTTTTCCAATGAAATATTTAAATATTTAATTTGGGGCTATAACAAAAAAAAAAAAAAAAAAAAAAAGAAAAAAACAAAACCTAAAATTTATTAAAATGGAATTCAAAGAAAAAAAAATGAAAAAAAATTTCACCCCCCACCTTGTTTAATCGTAAGTGTGTTTTAAATATTTTCTTAGAATTATGAATGAAACAATATATTGGAAATAAAACTGGAATCTTTGGAATTGTAAATACATTGACAGTCTTCTTAGAAATTTTGTTCACAAAAAATAAAAAAAAAGATATTCATTTTTTTTTTCTTGCACATTTTTGTTTTTTTTTTCCTTTAAAAAAAAAAAAAGAATAAAATGAAAGATAATTATTTGGAAAAAGATACATATTCAGAATTTAGATACAATGAGTATGACAGTCAAATAAAAGAAATATGTATGTACATAAATACATGTGTATGTAATGTACTTATTTAGTTAGTTAAAAAAAAAAAGAAATAAGTAATATACATTTATATTAATTTATATTTTATAAATTTGTTTTATTTTTCTTTTAAAATATTATTTTTAAAAAAAATATATATTTTTGTATTTACCAAAATTGGTAACATTTTAAATTTAAGTACCTATTTTTTTTTTATTCATCTTAATCATAATACAATAATAATATACGTACATATTTGTATATATATGTATATATACATTATACATACATATATTTCAATTACATAGTATTAATGTTGCTTGTAGTATATTTTGAAGTATAAGTTGGCATACATACATAGGTCTGGTATATAAAACATTTATTTATTGAATTGTTGTTATTGGGCAGGGGCACTTAAAAAATGTTAAAATATTATTATTTTCCAAGAATTAGAAATTCTCAGATTTTTTCGGCGTAATCTAAAAAATCAAAAGAAAAAACAAAGAGAAAAAATGCCTTAAATTTATTCGTCATTTGAATTTTAAATATAAAATTATTTATTTGTTTTAATTATAATTTAATTATAGGTAGGTATTTTATATTAATAATTTTTTAATAATTTTAACTGAGACTGTATTTACAATCATTTGTTTTGTTTTTTTTTTTTTTTCTATTATATATACATATATTGTACATAAAATAATATTTTACATACATACATAAAGTATAAGTATATAAAAATTTTGCATTTATTGCTATGTAAATAACTTGTTTATTAACATTGAAAAAAAAAAAAAAAAAAAAAAAAAACAGAATTTATTAATTAAATTGCATGAATGAGTATAATATTTATTTTTATATATCTATGTACTTATGTATGTACTGACGTAAAACTATAAAAAAGATAATGTTATCATTTTACTATATTGATTTTAATATTTATATATTGTTTTGTTAAGAAATTTCGTGAGTTAAGTGGGTACAATTTAATAAAAAGGTCAAAAATAAAATATAAAAAAATTCCAAGTAAATAATAAAAATAAGAAAATAAAACCCGTTCATACTTATAAAAATTTCGAAAGCTTAATTTTAATAATATTTTTTATTAATAGATTAAGACAGAAATTGTTTATGAAGGACAGTTTCTAAATTTTTAAAAGTTCTTTTAAATTCCGAATAAAAATTGGAAAAGATTTAAGGTCTATTTTAAAATTTTAATCATTTTTAATTCTGTACTTTTATTCAATTGTGGTAATTTTATGTTTTAATAGGCAAGGTAAATTTTGAACAGATAATCGATTACTCTTGAACAAATAAACACCCGATAAAATTGTCAGATAGGAATCTTTAGATTATCTTTGCATTTTAATATTAACTAAAATATTAATCAGAATTCAGACAGATAAATATCTTTTAAAATAAATCATTCAGAATGTGTTACATTTTAGATAAATCAGCCAATAAAATTGTGATTTTTGATTGTTGAGAAATTCCTAGCAAATTTATGTCAGATCAAATGATTTTTTTAAAAAAGAAAAAATTGTTTTATCTTTATCAGATAATTTTTATACGAAACAAT
This sequence comes from Poecilobothrus nobilitatus, assembly GCA_947095535.1. Lineage (NCBI taxonomy): Eukaryota > Metazoa > Arthropoda > Insecta > Diptera > Dolichopodidae > Poecilobothrus > Poecilobothrus nobilitatus. The sequence continues at coordinate 264,609,375 of OX352773.1, forward strand.
CACGAAAAGAAAATCGTCTGATAAGTAAATGGAAAAAAAAAAAAAAATCTCTGATTAGTGATTGTTGCTGCAGAATTTTTTAGTAGATTTTTATTTGAAATTGATCGTAGGTACGATTTTTAGTTGTTTTACAGATATTTTTCCTCATTAGCATTAACGTAAAAATATTTATACCGATTATCGTGCAGTTTCTTTAAATCGGTCAATAAACTCGATATTGTATACGGATCTAATGTGTAAACAGACGGCCATTCAAATTTAATATTAATACTTAATAAAATTGTCCTAAAGTAAGTACCTACTTGTCAAAATAACATGTTTGCAGGTATAAAACGAAATCAACTAAACATTTATTTCAAACGTTTAAAAAAATCGACACAAATCAATAAAATATTAATTTAGGTCTTATATGTTATAGGTACTTACTTATTTATTATTTGTTTTATTAACTGAAACGAAGGATGTGAAGAAATGAAAAAAAAATTACTTCTGAATAAAACAAAAAGAAATTTTTTTGGGTAAAGCTTCAATCTTCATTAAGTAAGAAGATTGAGTGTAATTTATAAGATCGAAGAATTCTTATGTACTTACTTATCTGATAGCGAAAATATGGCTATAAAAATTTAATTAGTATGATTATTTTTGTAGAAGTAAAAAAGTACATAATTCATTATTCTAAAAATTACCCTGTCAATTTCACACAACGAAATTATACTTTCAATTTTAGTATTTTGTGACATTTATTTCGACATTTATTTATTTACATATTAACACTTGACAAAACACAAGTGGTCACTTTGAGAAGATGAATTCTGTACAAAAATGCATAGTTACAACAGCGGTTAATAATCACAATAAACAGGTTGGTCATATTTTCAGGTGTTTTTATATGACATTTTTGGAAATGTAGTAGGGACGTTTTTAAAATGATTGTATTAAGCAGATGATCAATATACTCAGGTGGTCATATTAGCAAATTTCACTGTAATTACATAATTTAAATTTTTAAATTTAAATTGTTGTTCAATAATATAATACTTAAATAAATGCTATAAGTATTTAGTACAATTCTGCAAGTTTTTTTAATGTACAGTTTAATTTAAAAAAAAAAGGGATCAGTTGTCAAAACAAAAAATGTCGTCATATTTTCCTTTAAACTAAGTACTTATAAATAAATCTTTCAATTAAGTATTTAGTTAATTATAGTTATTTAATTTCAATTTAAAATTAATTAGACAAAATGATTAATGGCGACTGAAAAAAAATAATGTATTTTATATAATAAAACAGTTATATAAAAAAATAAAACTTTTTAAACTAATTTTTTAGTTGTTAATACATATATCAAAAAATTTATCGTTAATAATTCTAAAAAATAGTAAAAATTACTTATAATAATGTGTATTTAATGACTGATCATTGAATCAACTTTTATTGTATTATACACTTACACTAAAAAAATTATCTTTTTTAATCATTAAAAATTATTTACACATACAATTTGCTGATAAGTTATAAAAAGTGTAATAGGTAGATACTTATATTTATTAAAAAATAAAGGATCACCTTTTAGTATCGTGCTTGATTATTTTTTTTTTCATACAAAAATAAATAAATACTTATTTCAAAATGTAAATTATATTAATATAAGCTAATTTTATTTTACCTTACGTTAGTACACAATATAGAATTTATTAACTTGCGTTATCGATTATCAAAATACCAAATCATTATTTAAATTATTAATTTATCTATTTACTTGATTAATTTGATATTGCTGAAGCTTTCCTATACACAGAAAAATATAAAATAGAACAAAAACACTAAAAAAAAAACAAATCTATCTTATCTTAACTAAGTATACATTTAAGTGGGAATTATTTAAAAAATAAGAGTTCAAATACTTACAAAATATAAACAAAATAATGATTTACGACAACCACTATAATCGATCTTCTAAGAAGCTGTCAATATTATGAATAATGGAGTAAAAATGAACTGTCAGTATATCAACAACATCAGGTTTACTGACGACACAACACTTTTAGTTAGTTAGTTTTGGAAGACTTGTACCAACTGCTGAATACAGTAAACACATATAACAATAAATATAATTTAAAAGTGGACGCTGTTACTGACTAAATATATTATAGTGAGTAGAAAGAACCATTCTCATTTTAACACAACATTAGCAAGCGAAGGTATTCTTGTCGAAAGAACTAGAAAATATAAGTAACTCGGATACTGACTACACCATAGCAAAAATTTCATTCGTCAAGTACAAAAATTGAGATGTGTGTCTATTGTAGAATTCGCAAAATATTTTAGATCAAAAGAATAACAAATGCTAAAGTCCTTAACAGAATGCGTACACCACCCGAGAACTTTGTGTTCCAAATAATAAAAAGACGAAAGGCTGCTTTGTTTTCCTTCCCACTGATATTAATAGATCATCCACTAAGCTATTTATTATTCATATTAGATTAAGCTTCAGTTTCTGCAATTATTATAAAATCACTAGGCCATTTATTATTCAGATTACTCAGCTGAAACTATTGTACAAAACAATGAAACACATACACATATTTTTAAATCGGCGCCATCTATTATCTTATACCATAATTATTTTATATTTATTTTATTATAGGTACTTACTTACGATATTACGACATGATATTAATTAACTATATGATATGTATATATACATATATATATATATATATATATATATATATACATTTACGTATTTTTTATTTAATTATATAATAAAAAAGTATCTATATTATTTTTTATTAATCTATATGGTCCAGCCCAGATTTAAACGTCAGGTCCTTCGAACGATTACACTTAGTTGGATAAATAAATCCTTAAAATTTTTTGCTTTTCTACTTTATATAATCCTTTAAGTTTGTAATTTACCTTTTATAACTTTTATTCCTAAGAAAAAAGTGTAATACATGTACTTAAAGTATGTAACTACTTACTTATTTTAATCATTTTGATAATAAGTACTTAAGTATAAAATTTTTTACTTATTATTTCTTTTATTTACAATTAAAAAATCTTTTATGTTCTATCTCTCAAATACTTAAGTACCACATACATATATGATATATGTATCAAATCATTTTTTTTTTTTTTTTTAAGATTTTCATAAGTCGAAATTAATTAAGTATGACGAAATATTTTTATATTATTTGATATGTCGATTTTTTGTCATACTAATTCTATATTTAAATTGAATGTTCTCAATTTAAGTACTTAACTAACTTAAATTGAAAATAGGTATAAACAATTAATTGATAATATTTTTCATAAAAAGGTTGATGGCGCTCAATAAAGTACATGTATAAATAATTGCGTAATAAGTAGTTACATTTTCAAAGAATGTTTACGCGCAAGAAGAAAACAAAAGGTAGATTATCGGTAAAAAAAAAGTGGTAAATTCATTTCAAATGTTAAATATAGAAAATTTTACAAAAAAAAAAAACATTAAATTACTTACATATGTGTTGGAATAATACCAGATAATACATTTTTTATGTACACCGATGAATTTTATTATTATGAGTAATTTAAAATGTTTGTTATATAATTTAAATTACATATATAAGTATGTAAGTATACCAATATATGTAGGTATTTATATGTAAATACTCCAAATATGCAAAATTAAACGCCGAACAAATGTGTTAATTTTATATAAAAAAATTATAATTCCCTGATGTAATTCGAGGAATTTCACATACTTAAATGAAAAAAGTTCTTTATATTTATCACTACGAATATAATTTTAAAGGTATAATAAATTTGGAATTATGTTTGTGACACTTACATTGTAAAGGAGATGATGTATTTAGAAATGAAAAAGTATATTTTTTCTTCCTCATAATTAAAAGAATTTCGATGTTTGTCCTTTCGCACGATTACTCAAAATATAATGAAACTAGGACTTTGAAATTTTTACCGTTTCATTTTTTATTAAAATTGAACACGTGACTTCGAGTAGCTATCATTTAACTTTTTTTTTATACTTATGAGCTTAACTACGTGTAGTTGAGTATAGCTGTAATTTGTTAATGTCAAAAAAAATTAAGTCTTATGCTTTCAAAGACTTCTGTAAAATTTATTTGGCCGAAAGCAAGAAGTTAGTGTAATAGCTGTCATGCAATTGTGAAATTTAGCATATCTTGATATTTAATTAATTAAATTAAGATATACATCTGAAGTTTTGTAAAAGATGATCAAGTTTTATAGAAATAGCTAACTATACTGTAAAATTTGATTGATTTGACGTAACGGTTTCGAATACATGTTATAGAACTCTAAAATTTTCATAGATATACTTATCTTAGTACACATACCGTATACTTATTTCGTCAAATATTTAAAATTTTGTAACAGCATATTAATGTTCGAGCGTGTATCTTAAAGCTGCAATTCTGTATAGTTACTCATCCTTGTTCTTTAGAATTTTCAAGATTTAAAGTTAATTTTATTCCTTGGAATTTCCTGAAAATTATTATAAAAAAAAAACTTTTAGTGTCATTTAAATATTAAGGTAGTAAGTATATATTAAAAATACAAGGATTTTAAAGTCTACACATTCTGCAAAACGTTTAATATAAATTTTTAGCTTGAAAAGAGCTTATGAAAAAATAATTTTTGAGACAAATTAAATTTCAAATTTACTTATGAAAAATAAGAAGAAATTTATTTACATAAGTCTGGTATAATTTAAATAAAAACCATTTATAAAAATTTCCTTTTTTTTTTTTTGTTAAAAAGAAATTAAGAGACTTTTTTTCTTTTAATTTCAAGATACTTAAAACAAACATATTTTAAAAGAAAATTTTTGAGTGTTGTTTACACATGTATAAATAAAATACATAAATAAGTAACTATGTATTTGTTAAATTTGTAAAAATATAAATTTTGTGATTGACCTATCACAACTCAAGCATGAATTTCAAAAATTTTACAACAATTTATATATATGTTTACGTTCAAAAATTATTCCTAAGAGTCATTCTCTTCCGAAAATGATGGATAGGGGGATTTAACATTCAGTAGTATTTCGATTTTTCATACGTTAAATACCAGATGGTCCAGTGTTAAATTTGCATTACTTTATCGCAAATTAGGTACTTAATTTGCTAGTATACTTAGGTATTTGTTTTTTTTTTATGCACTAGGCAAACTTTAGAAAAAGAATTCTTTGCACTTTTTTGGTATAGGTTAAACTAAATAGGGGAAAGAAAATGAGGGAGGAATTGGAAGATAATTTGGATCTGAATTTGAAAGGGTTCTTTCTGAATAAGCACAAACTGTAAAATTAAGTATTCGTAATAGGGAAACACATTTTAATGGCAGCATGTTGTAAATTTTAACACTTCTCACAATAAATGAGTTTCCATAACCAATTTTAAACCATTTAAGAATATCCATAGTTTAAATATGGTCACGTGCTATTTCTCATGTGTTACGTTGAAATTGTTTAAAAGAAGAGTTAATGATTTTTTAATTTATTTAAGTAACAGAAAACCGGGGTACAAGTTTTCTACAAAGTTTTCTACTTATAAGAAAAAAAAAAACAGCACTACTAAGTATAGGTACACATTTTGTAATGAAATTTTAAAGTCCACCCAAATAAATTTGTTTATGATTCAGTACCTTTAATGTATTAGATTAGGTATAGCGATAACTGAAAATGAAATGTTTCTTTTATTTAAATGCTACCCAAATGAAACTTCAATTTACTTAAGTACTTGAATTTTAGTATGTTTCAATGAAAAATAGCTTTTGTTCTTTTTTTTCCTGCATGAAAAATTCTTATTACTATCCATTTTTTTAAATTTCAGTAAATTTTTGCAAAATGTATACCTATGTATGTGCGCTAACAAAAACAATTTTTGATCACGTGGTAATTGGAACTATACTTATAATAGATATAATAGATCATATATCTACTTTCTATATAACTACGTGTACATCCTTTGTATATTTATGTACTTTGATTAGAATAGAAAAATGTAAGATATTTTACTTAATAATTTATCATTTAAGTACTCTTATCATTTACGCATTTTAAATAAAACATTAAATAAACTTAAAACTGCGTATTTTTTTGAACTCAATTTTCTTGTAATTTTTGTGTAATTCTATACATAAGTATTTAATTAGTCACAAAACAAATCATCTTTTGTTATTCTTTGTCAACACTTTAATTTTGCACAAAGTATAACTAATTAAATATTTTAAAAAATAAATTAATTTTAGAAACTCTACGTAACATAATTAGAATTTATTAACATAATATCGATAAATCAATAACTAAAGTATACATACTTATTTAGTTAAAGATTAAGTAGATAACATTTATATAAGCATATATGTATGTATGTATGTATGTAAATTATATAAAGTTCACAGCTCAATAAAATTAAATAAAAGTTTTTAATTGATTTAGATATGATTAGGCTTTCCCAAAAATAATAACAATATATATATATATGTAAGTAAGTATATTATATTGATTGATAAGTAATTTCGAAAGAAATTCCGAAATTAAAATTAAAAACAAAAAAAAAAAAATTATTATCGTAACTAATTCGTAATAATAATAAAAATCAATGACATGACGTGACGATGATCATTCAAAAATAGTTACGATTGTAGTACATATATATATATATATAAGATACCCTATATATATATATATAAATACGATACCCTTTTATATATACATATATAAAAAATTAGTAATAACATTTGTGTAAATAGTTTAAGAGCTAATAAAAACAAAACTCTTAAAAATTATATGTAATTTTTAAAAAAAATAAAAATTGTTATTATAGGAGCGCTGGAAATTTTATTTTGAAAACTAATTTATTAATCTAAACAAACATTGATTCACTGTATAAATAAGTACTTAATGCAATAAGTAATTCCGATTTATAATCGATAATCGATTATACCTAATCAAAATATAACAGTATTTAAGTATGTGTTCAATAATTAAACAAAATATAAAAACAAACAAAGATAATTAAATAAATAAATAATTAAATATAAAAGTAATTCCAAATACCAGCAAAGCAAAATAGATTACGTTATAGATTAAACTAACGTATGTACATATAATATTTAATATATGGCTTAGAAGAGCTTAAGATTTATTAAGTACTACTCGATTTTTTGTACTTTTCTCTTCTTTAAAAAATTTTTTTTTTTATTTCTCAATGATTTTAATGAAGTATGTATACATAGATTTTATTAATCTAAGCGGTTTTTTTTTTATCTCAGTATTGTGATATAAGTCGGTTTCATTTTCCATTGATATTTTCATGTAATTTAACGTTTGAAATAACAGTTCCTTTATTCAAAATCTTATAATAAGAACATAAGAAAAATATGTATTATTTATTAATTATTATACATATTTTTGTATGTATAACTAAATAATTAAAATTTGAATTATACATATATACTTATATACCTACATTTAAGTATTTTTACATATAAGTATGGAAATAATAAATTTAACTTCTATATTGTACATTATATAAGTGTTCAAATAAAAAAAAGAATAGACATATTTTTAAACTTTAAATAAAAAGCATAAATTAACAAAATTTCAGATTAAGTTCAGTTCAAATTATAACTATGTATTTTACATCTCACATCACATGGCTGAATACAAAATAGATGCGAAACAGCTGATTAGGTAAATGTAGATTCCGTATTGTTTTTGTTTTTTGCATTCACAGCTATCTCACAATTTTTACAGTGGTTTTAAATAAATTTTATAAAAAAAAAAATCATGAATAATGCCTTAGTTATAATTACCCTACCACAACCACAACGGGCTACCAACTTCAAACCTTTCTTTATTACTATTTTGAGAGCGAGAGAATCGTCACAATGTATTCATTTTTGATCTGTCAGTCAGTATAAACAAAGTAATTAGTTTAACAATTATACTTACAAAAATCGCTAAAAATAAAATTTATTTTCCTGTAACCAAACACTTGAAAAACTGTATGAAAAATACTAAAATACATATCAAAAGTCATATAGAATTAACACCGGTTCTAAATTAAAGTTTACATATTATTATACGTCGTCTGACACGTCGAAAGTTCGTTTACAGTCACACTATTTCTTTTTAATGTCAACCGTAAAATGCATAATAGTCTAAACTCTAAAGCGATCGTTAGCTTATAAGTATTTAAAAATAAATTTTATTTTTTTATTTTTCCACGTTAAAGAATTGTTAATTCTAACTGTTTATTTTAATTTAAACTAAAATTAATAACAATAAAGGTTTTGATAAGTTTATCTTTCTATATACATAGAATATAAATTAATAGCATTTTCTAATAAAAAATATACCCATAATTAGTTAAGCCCCAGTAAATTATAAAATAAAAAAGGAAGACTCATTTACTCAGAAACGAAAATTAAATTAAGTACCTTTTCGTTCGTTATCATGATTTTTTTCTTTTTATAGTATCTTATCGGATATTATTTTACTCTTAATTTAATTTTTTTTTTTAATCCTTAATTTTAACTAATTCATTCTAAATCCATTTTACTTTAATTTTTTTCTTTTTTTAAATCAATGTACGTTACTTGATACGAGTATGTAATTCTTTATGGATTTCATCGTAAAAAATAATCCTTACTTATATTCTTAATATAAGTATACCACCTATAGATATTTATTATACACATACTTACGTTTAAAGTTAATTAAATTTAGTAATTACAACAAGATATCACTTAATAAATTGTAAGCATTTTTTTTTTTTGTTTTAAGTCAGAGGTGAAACCACGTAACTTATTTTTGTTTCACGTTTGAAGCATGTAAATTATGTTTCGATGTTTTCACAAGATTTTTTTCTTTTAGTTTCTTTCTAAGTATTAACCCTAACTACATATTTAAATATTTTTTTGATAATACATATGTACTTATTATGTCTGTATTTTATTTCGAATATTTATATTTTGTCATTTCAAAGTAATTTTCGTGATAGAAAAATAATCACTATAGTTACTGTACTTATAAAAGCAAAATTTTTTTCTAATAAAAAAAAAGTAAAAATAAATAAAAACTAAATCGTAAATTTATAAAAGGTAAAGAGAACATAAACACAAAAAATTTTAAATGCCATTTATTGTTATAATAACTAAAAATTACTAGTTATTAAAATTAATTGCAAATAATATTTTTGATAAGTTTAGATAATTATTGAAAAATAATATAATTTAAAGCATATATTAACTATAAGTAAATAAATCTAATTTTACTTAAAAAAAATTATATTTTTAAAAATGAATCTTCTTCAGTTAAAAATAAATTTAAAATAAAAATTGAAATAGGAAACTTAAAGGTATCCAGACTGCTAATTAAACGCAATTTTGTGCAGCCAAGTAAAATGTATTGAGTTGTATGAAAAATGCTACAGCAATTAAAGCTAATTTGAAAAAATTAAAGCTAAGGAAAAAATTTGATCAACTTAACTTTTATGTTTTCAATTCAGCTTGGAATGTCAAATGTATTGACAACACAATTGACATTTGTTATTGACATTAATTATATATAAATTTGCCTTGTTTCTATTTTCAGTATTCTATAAAATTCATTTTGCCTAATTCTAAATGTTTTTTTTTTTTTATGTAAATGATCCATTTCGGCATTATTAGACTTCTTTACTTTCTCACTTTCAAGTTTCAACAATAATAATATTATTTTTTATAAAAGTAGGCATAGGGACCTTATATTTATAAGGTATACTCTACCTAACCTATGTTTCTTATTATAAATATCAATTTGAATCTGATTCCATTTTAATATTTAGATACATAGGTACGAGTTTGTTTTTTGATTTTAAACTGGATGATGGTATGACTTTACTTTTAAATTTTAGATAATTGTTATTTTAAATTAAGTAAGTACCTGTACCCCTGTACCTGCAAAAGAATTACATAAGTACTTAGTTAAGTAAATATTTTTCAAATAAAAATAAATAATGAAAAGTTTAAATAAAACAAGTTACATGCTTCCATCACTGAATAATAAACTATTATTCGATCAAATCGACCTCTACAAAACTCAAACTAAAAATATTTTTAATGTATTTAAAGATAACAACAACGGAAATGTATATCCGATTTTATTACATATATATAATAGATACTACATATTCCACTTATTATAGTACTTTAGATGCATCTATGTATTATAATAAAATATCGTAGGTGTATATGGATATTTAATTTTGAAATTTTCTCGGAATTAAATCAAAAACATTCTAACAACACAAAAAAAAAAAAATCATTTTATAGGTAATAATACCTATAATAAATAGTCAACTTTTTTTTTTTGTTTGTTTTCCAAATAATGTAATTTGCACTTCGCAATTTAAACCCCACTAAATATTTCAAATGTCTGAATAAAAAATAAATAAAAAAAAAAAGAACTAAATTTCCGATTAACTAAATAACATTTTGATGATCACATATTATTTAGTTAAATAAAAATTTTTGTTGAAAATCGTTTATTGCTCATAAAATTTCAAATTTCAAATAGTTAAACTTTAAACTTCTAACTAATTAATATGATAGGAGGGTGGTGCATAGTAATAAAATAATAATATACCGTGAAATTTCCTGAAATTGTCTAGGTCATACCGATAAGAAAAGAACAAACAGTGAATACTATTTTTATATAATATTTGATGAGGTTTTTTGATTATTAGTTTCTATTGCAAAAAATAAAATTTTAACAGATAATAAATTCAATTTACGTGTAATATATAGAAAAAAAAAAAAAGCATTTCAATGAATTATCTATTAATCATCCGTCCTTCATCAACTATTAAATGTTATTAACCTACAAGTTATCAAATTTAATAATAAAAACCGTCAATCGTTTTATATTTATATATGTTTATGAAAATATTTTTTTAATTTACCGGCAATTTATTAAATATGTATGTATATCATATAGGTATATATACATATTTAATATATACATATATATATGTTAAATAATATTCAGTGATTCATAATATATTGATCATTATATTTCAATGAAATTTTTTTTTTTTTTATATTCCCTGTAAAAAATCTTTAAAAAAAAAAAAAGCAAATTAAAAAAAATTTTAGGAAAAAGTACTTATTGTTAATTTTATATGTAACTATGTAAGTATAAAGTGTTGCCAAATCAAAATTTCGTTTACATATCACCCCGAAAATGATATGGTGTAAAAATGTTAAAAATCCAGCTAAATTTTTAACATCAATGATTTCCAATTAAATTTCCTATCAAAAGATTTTTTGTATACATTGTAATTTATAACAAAAGATTAGTACAATTTTTTCATTTATTTAATTTATTATAATTTGTACTACTTATAAATTTCCTTATACCTAATAATATAAATTCTTAAATTAAATAACAAAAATTAAAAATACTTATGTTTTAAATATACCTCAGAAGTGCGTTTCGTTTTTAACTCTCTGGTGTTTAGTTAACACTATGACAGATAAAATTCGTTTCGAAATGTCGTAGTACAGTAAAATAAACTCTCTGACACGTCATAAATATCGTTTGAAAATGCCAGAATTAATAGAATTATTTAATAGAATTAATTTTTTTAATCCTACTCGCGAGAAAAATTAAGGAGTGTTACAAATGTCAAAGTCTTATGAAGTGTCATTATTATTTAAAAGTGAAGTGTCATTTTCATTTAAAATTTTAACATTATAAACTTATATTTAACATATTAAAATAATTGTAATCGAAATCGTTCGATTGAACTTCTTAAAATATTTTTTTTATTTTATTGTTAAAAATTCCATTATTTGTTTGAAATAAATAAATGTTCCAATCTAATTTTGACAGTTCAAAACGTTCTAGTTCGTGACAGTTCTATTCGTTTCGAAATGGTAGAGTAAAGTTAATTCAGGATTTGAGTGGGGTAGTTAATTCTGTAAAAGTATAAATTCTACTCGGAGTAAAGAAAAAAAATGCACTCCAGGTATAACATATGTATAAATAAACTTAAAATTAAATTGTACTTTAAAAATCACAAATTAGAGCAGTCATATCTTATCAATAAAAATTACAAAATAATATTTAATTTTTTTTTGTTATATCATTTTTACTTATTTAATTTTAATTTTATTTGGCAATTTTTAGAGATTGCACATTATTTTTATTATTATTTTTTTTTATTATTTTTTTTTTTATTTCTGAACACAAATTTTTTGTGTTTGTTTATTGAGAATTGGAATCAATATGAAAAATAGACATATAAGTATTTAAAAATTATATCTCCACTAAACCCACACTTACCTTATATACATATTGATACAGTTGTGTGTGAATATATAAATTTAAATTTTTTATTAAAAACTTGTTAAAAGTATTATAATCAAATATTACTGAAAAAACGGTCAGTTAAATCAAATACAGCTAAAAAAAAACCGTCGGCCGGCTTCATAGAAATTCTTTGGTTAAAAATGTTGATTCCCAGCTAAATTGGCAACACTTACTTCAGAAATCAGAAGTGCACTTCAGTTATGTGCCATTATTGTAAAACTGATAAAATATTTTTATATGTATGTATGTACATAAATTAACACTACTTTTTTTTTTACTTTTAAAAAACTGTGATGATTAAAGTTCAAAATTTCATTTTGATAAAAATCGCAGTAATTTGCAGTAAAAAAAAATATTTTTATATTGATACACGTGTCTTCTGTCACACAAACTGCCAACAAGTAGATTTTTCTGTTAAACGCAATCAATTTTAAATACGTACCTATATAGGAACATAAATAAATTATGTAATCTTTGAAATTTTTAACCTACTTTTAGGTTCTTAATCTATATGATTTTTATTAGACTATATGTACATATATTGATTTTATTTTAATACTTAATATGCATTTTAAAAATTATAATTTGTAGTCTGATTGCAGCTATATATGCGTTTTTATGGCCAATATTTTTAATACCAAATGGTATTCTTTTTAAAAATGTTCTAATAAAAGGTTGTAATTTCAAGTTATACATAATACATATTCTTGTATGTATTTAACAAGAATTAACAAGAAATATTTGAAATTTTATTTATAAATTTTTAAAATTATGTACAATTTCAATTGAAATTTTTAATAAATACGTATACGTATGTATATCTAACCTACTTATGCAATGAATGCATTGTGCACAGCTCTTAATTTTCAATTTAAAATGTGAATATTGAAAAAAAAATAAAAATTCTTTTTAATTAAAATATACACTAGTTAGTAAATAGGTATTTCATTTTAATTTCATTTAATGAATTTTAAAAGAATTTTCATTAGTTTCATAATTTAATTTTCTTTGAAAAAATAATCAATGATTATAATATAGTTACTATTAAGGTAGTTAAGTAATTTTATAAAAATAAAATTATGATTTATGACATTTTTCTAAAGAAATAATTAAAATAAAATTATTTGCATTTCTAAATAACTTCAATTAGGTAAATTATTTTAATTTGATTATTAGAATGCATATTTTTTTATTTTATACATAATTTTAGTCGATTAATTTGACTTTAATGTTTTGTTCCTTTTAAATGCGCCTCCTATGTTATCACTTGACATCTTTTGTTCATAACTTCATTTAATTACTTTTGTTGTTATAAATTATTCGTTTTTTACTTTGTTGCAAATCATTCTGTTTCGATCTTTTCTATGATGAACAGAATGAAAATTTCAAATATGCATTTGAAGTGAAAAATGGATACTTATATAATTTTAGAAAAGAAAATCAATAAATATCGAGGGAATGCTTATGTATCGAAAAATCAGTTAAAAAATTTTTATCTAACTATAATGATCAATACAAATTTTTCCTATAAAAATTTTAAATAGGCTGTTGTAACATTAATTTAGTTATCTAAAAACTTTTTCTTTTAATAAGACAAATTACGATAATGATGGAAACATTTCCAATTAGATAAAGTTAAACAGAGTCTTTAACTCTTTAACAGATAACTTATTTAATTTTGTACCTAAATATGTACATACATAATATATATTATTATTTAATATGTCGTATTTAAGTATGGTATATATGTACATAAAAAATTATTAAAAATTTTTTTTTCAAACTAAACAAAACATTAACATTTTAAGTTTTAAACGCTTATTGCATGATATAACGGTTGAATCAAATTGCGTTAAGTGTTGATATAAATTGATAATAATGCGTAAAAGTGACGTTGTTAAAATAACGTCATAATAAATCTTGACAATTTTTGTTCAGCAAAATTATGTTTGCATTCATTAACATTTTAATGAAGAGATTAAGATTCTAAAAATGTTTTATTTACTGCAAGTATTATTTATGCATAGAACTTTGAAAACTGTCTAAAAGTTATGGACGGAAAACATTTTTTAATCAAAAGCGCCCATATGAATAGGAGTATTTAAAAGCGATTTGTTTATTTAAGTGCATACACTATTATTGTACGTATTATTTACAATACAACAGTTTTGTGACAGTGGCTTTATTTTTGCAAATTGATGCAAACGTTGTATCGTGTAGTTAACGCTTAATACATAAATATACTTACTATATTAAAATTAAGGCTTTGAAAGAAAGGGAATGTCGTACAATAAAATCGTATCTAAGCCATAAAGAAAATATTTTAGATTATAAAAAATTATTTTTGATAAATATTGAAAATCTATTTACGTTATCAACTCTTGTGGTTACTAAAACAAATTACTCTTTTAAAATAATAGAAATTGAAATAGTTATGCTAATCCTATAGTAAGTATATACATTCATTAAATTTAAATTAAAAAAAAATGATTTTTTAAGTTGTTAAAAAGTAATGCTGAAAAAAGACATTATAGATTTATGAATACATATTTTTAAGAAAATCGAAAAAATGCTAAACGAAAATCGCATTCGAAAATTTGGAACTTTAAAAATTGAAAGTTTGCAGCGTTGCGAGTGCAAAATTAAATTTTTTATACTATATAACGCTTACACAGTTAGACACCAGTATCAAAATTTTAATTTTCCTTTCGCGCAACCCTACAATTTTCGATTTTCAAAGCTTCAAATTTTCGAATGCGATTTTCGTTTAGCAAAAGTAGTATTATGCGATAGTACAATAAAATAAGTTAACTTTGTAAATTAACAATTAAAAACAATTACATATAAGCAACTAAGTATGTATTAAGTAATTGTGTCAATTGTAACCAAAAACCATGTCAATTTCAAAATAAGAATTTCAATTTATTTTTATTATGTGTGTGAGCACAAAAAAAAAATTAAATTTTTTATTTTTTCGTCACGCAATAAATAAAAAAAATTAAACGTACGTAATTAAAATACAAAAAAAAAAAAAAAAAAAACTCAAAATTATACCATCTTTAAAAAGTCTATTAATACTTTTTAGCTAAAAATCGAATATGTAGTAAAAAAAACATCATGATAAAACAAATTTTTGTTTTTAAATTTTTTGGCAAAAAAAAAAAATTAAATTATACCTATTATACTAAATAAGTATAATTGCGTCGTTTTATATTGAAATTGAGGAAGTTTTGTTGTCTGACATCATCATTCAGTAGAAGAAAAAGGAAACAATTCATAAATGTGTCAAAAAACATGAATCGTACTAATGTAGTAATATGTATTGGATCGTTTTACACGATGAGATGCCTTTTTGTTTTTGTTTTACCTTATTCGGTAAATTACTTAATTCTATTATTATTTTTGTAAACACATTACTTGATTTTTATTTATAATTTATTTATGATAAATTTCCATAATTTTTTTTATTTTAAATTTTATTTAAAAGAGAAAAAAGTTGTTCCATAAAATTAGGTTTTTTTGGTGATGCCTATCCGTAGTTAAAATTTCATTGCTTTATTTCAAACGGTAAAGTTTACTAAACACCCAGATGGACGGACAGACTAACAGAGTGAAACTAATAGGCATATTTTTTCAAAATTTCTTGAAAATGTGCTAAAAATAGTTAAGTACCATTATGTTTGTTTCAAAATAAGTCTGGAGAATTAATAAAGTTTTTATAGATCATGTAGCCCAGAAAGTGCTAAAAAGAAATACACATTTCTTATGCCTTCTTTGAAAAAATAAAAATAAAAATGGAATGGACAATTTGAGTCCTTTGAATACAATTATAAGTAGATTCAGAGTTTTTGTAGATTGATATGAATACTTAACTTGCATGCCAAAATGACCACTACGATTTTTAGGGTTAAGTACAACTATTTATACACTTATTAATAGTTATATGAATTTTAAAAATCAAAAAATTGATTGAATATTCTTGGAAAAAAAAAAAAACATCAAATGTGATATTTTGGAGGCCTTAAAATTCACAATAAAATTATTACATTTTTGTTTTTATTTATTTTTTTAATTATGTATTAAAAAAGAGAACACAAAAAATAATATATATAGTCATATATACCTACCATATATATGTATATGTATATACATATGATGTACTTTATTTTAATTTTAGTTCCCCTTCATATTTCTATACATACAGTAATTTTATTTTACTTTAAAAGAAAAAACTTTCTTAAATCGCCAAAAAATAAAAAAAAAAACAAAAATGGTGAAAGTGAAAGTTTAATTTCTGTTGAATTACTTTTGAAAAAAAACAAAAAAAAAAAAGAAATTAATTAAATAACAATTAGATTAGGTTAATTTTAATTTGAATTTAGGTTTTAATGACGTTAATAACGCTTTCATACCTTAATATGAATTTGTGTTAATTTTATTTTAAATATGAATAAAAGAATGTTTATCGATTATGAACCCTTAAGAAATCAAGAAATCTAACGAATACCAAAGGAGTTTTGTAAAAAAAAAAAAATTTTCGGTCAATTTTCATAACCGAACGTTTTAATACGATATGAAAAAACGAAAGTAATTTTGACTCTTTTTAGATATCTTGTAGGTAATGAAACTTTTTCTATTGAACTACAATGAATCATTTCTCTGCTAAAATATGAAATTCCAAACGTACAACGAAAAGAGCCAACAAGTGTAAGTATCATTTCTACATGGAAAATTATTCGTTGTGTTTTCTATAGGATGTGGAACATCCTTCCATCAAATATTCCATTCTACAATTTGCAATAATTCAAAAAGTATCTTTTTAGAATCATGTCTAATTTACCTTAAGGAGAGAGAGCACTTAATATCATATATCCCTGCCATTTTATCCTTTTCCAGTTAGAAAAATCATTACATTATTATAAAGAAATCTGTTCTTAGTGGTTAGATAGATAGCGTGTAAAAAAAAAAAACAACATTTGATTTAAACTAAAATATATTATGGACTTAACTATTTATTAAATGTTTCTTAATCATAAATTAGGGTCACAAGAAAAGCTGAGATTTAGTTAAAAGATAAATTCAAATCAGCTTAATAAAAAAAAAAAAGTCTTAAGTTTATTCCCCTGCCACATAAATGTGACAAGGAAATGTCATAAATGGGAATTATTCTTAGAATGTGTATTATATGTTATTCGAGCTCACATTTCCTCGGTATCTATACTCCTGCCATATAAATATGTCTAGGAAATGTCGTAAATAGGAATTAATATGTTACGAAGTGTATGTGGGATTCAAAATTACACTCTTTCAGTGTTTGCAGTGTATTTTATACGTATCTAGGTGTAGGTGAAAGTTTTTACATTGTTCAATTTCATTCATTTTATTTGTATTTTAAATTTATAATATTATGTATTATATACGTATATATAGATACTAACCAATAATAATAATGAAGCCCACAGATTTGGTATTATGTATACCGAAACCTTTTTTTTTTTTTCTCCATCGAATCCATTTTAACTTTAAATTTTAAATAATCGAAAATTTCTTAAATTAAAAAGAAAAAAAAAAAAAATTCTGATTTAAAATGAAAAAAGAATTATTTTTCAATTTTAAATATACATAAGGTAAATACATAATTCGTAAAATTTTGTAACTACATTAATTTTTTTTTTTTTTTTTTTTTATATCAAAACGAAAATAAAAAAAAAAAAAACTTGCAATTTTAGCATTTCCGTGAAACTGAACTGAAATGTTCTTCCAATGAAAATTTATTTTTAAATTATTATTTTTTCATGTGAATTTTTTCATATATGTACATATAAAAAAAAAAAAAAAAAATATAAAAAGAGAAAAATTATACCACATAAAGGTTTTTAAAAAGAATTTAAAGCTTTTTTTTTTTTTGTAATTACTTTAAATTTTAGTTTTTTTTTTGTTCTTTCTTATTTTTTATTTAGAATTTTTGTTTATTTTTTTTTTTTTCCCGAAAATTTATTAGTACCTATTTTATTTTATCATTCGATATTTATATTATATACTTTTTTATCTAATTCTAAAATTATAGAGAAAAATATTAAAATTTATTAAATCATTCATTCAATATAATTTAAAATTATTTTGAGTAATTTTTAGTACTTTTAAGAAAAATTATTAAGTTTTTTTAATTGATTTGTTTCGAATTTTATTTATAAAAATTTTTTTTTTTTTTTTAGGATATTCGTAATACCTTATAAAACTGATTAAAATAAGTACCTATATTTAAATGGTGGTTTATAATTAATAAAAATTTTATTTTTCTAATGAAAATTTAAATTTAAAAAAAAAAATTTTTTTTTTCTGTTTTTTTTTTGTTTTTTTTTGTTTTTTTTTATGAAAATAGGTGTGAAAAAATAAAAATTTTGAATTGAATTGTGATTCAAAAAAATTTTAAAAGTCAAAAACAAATATTAGTTAGCTATAATTTACATGTAATTTGCTGTTATCTACTTAAATACATATACATACATAAGTAGGTATACCTATTATAAAACCAAATTGGATATAAAAAAAAAAAAAAAAAATTCCATTTCCAAAGAAAATTTCAAGTTCTAAATAAATTTATTTGAGGTCAATTCAAAGTAAAAAAAAATTAGGTATATTTTCTTTTTATTTGCGAAACTATTTCGAAAACAAAATTTAATTAATAAAACAGTTTACACCTTTTAAATATCTGATATACTCATATATAAATATATATAATCTAACAGATATAATTTTAGATACATTTACGTAGGTATATATTTATATGTATAATTAATAATTATCAATATACTAAACGTAGTTTAAGTTTTGGCATAATATTTTAAATCAATTCCACGATTAATTAAAAATTTCTTGACATTGACATACCCTAAAAATTCTTTTGAACTTTTGTGATATAGGTAGGTACATACTTACATATCTATGTAAATAGGTTAACAATCTAACTATGTATGTATATATGTATTTAAAATTCTAAGAAATAAATAAGAATTAAAGTATAGGTAGATAGATAAATAAATGTATTCTTTCTTAAGAATTCTAACATTTTTGTTTTTTTTTTTTTTGTTATACAAAAATTATAAAGACAAATAAATCAAGTTTTTTAAAAAAGATTTCTTTTAATTTCATTAATCTTTATACATACATATAATGTATTTTTTAATGGCCAATATTTGCAGTTAATCTTGTTCAATTGTTTGTTCATTCAAAAAACAACATATTGAAACTATAATAACAAGTTACATTATAATATTTTTTGAATGAGGAGATACATTTGTTGGTATGTACATATATACCCTGCTTTCGATAATTTCGTTTGCTCTGCAATCATCAAAAATTCAATTGTCATCAAACTTTCGGTTGTGCAGTTGACAAGCGTCATTCTTTCAGTTATACCAAAAAAAGTCGAAATGTGAGTCAAATTTATGCGCACACCAAATCAGGCTAAAAATTTATGATTAGTTGTTGATTTTTGGTGTGAACAGTACAAAAGTAAAAATATAAATATATTTTTGTTGAAATGAATTCTATTCTAATATATGTATATACCTATATGTATAATAAATGGTGTTTTTTCTTGTGAAATTTTAATTATATTTTAAAATTTGAGAGATTAAAAAGTAATTAAAATAAAGTATGTATATAATAATTATGTTTTTAAATTTAAATGGTCTCCCTTATCCTTATAATAATATATGTATATATAATTTCAAAAAAATAATAATAGCTTTTAAAACATGTATATTATTATTAATATTCTATCTAGTATGGCCCACATCCGAGAGGAAGAGGACCTTTTCAATTTGTTTGTAATATTTACTGTTATAAATAAAATCTTTTTAAATCTAAAATCTATTCTATCTATCTAAATTTTTAATATTTCCATAACTTATAATTTTAGAGCAACCAAAAATATAAAAATTATACTAAAGCACACTAAAGAAAAACAAATTTGTTTTTGTTCGGTAATGACAACGTGTCAAAAATTTGCAAAAGTCTATTTGACAGTTGTTTAGTTGAATCAAAATCGAATCAAAAATCATTTGACTGATCGTTATTTTACATTACCGAAAGCAGATATATTATCATCACGCTTATTCTGAAATTCTACGTAAATTTTCTTCGAAATATTAGCTACGTTACGAACAAAAAGTTTTAGTTACTTATTTTAAATTCTGTTTTAGTAATTGAAAATCTGTACTAAGTACTGCTACATCTTTTTTTTCAAAAATTCAAAACCACCTGTAATTTTTTTTTTTTAAAGCGTATTTAAGTTTATTGAAGAAGACAGTTAAGTGTTAACAATAAAAAAAAAACAAATTATATTATGTAGGTAAGAATTTATAAATATTTGTATGTACATATTTTGAATTAACTATGTGCATATAAAATAAAAATTATTGGAATATGAATTTTATTTCGTCCTTGCTATAGTTTTATTATCATTCAAAATCTGAAACAGTTTGATTAGACCTTAAGTACCTATTTTTTTTTTTTTATTTATTTATAAACAATAAATATGTTTTGCGCCGAAAAAAAGAACTATGTAGATTGTAGATACATAATTACCATAAACTACGAATGAATATTTTTTTCGTAAATTTTTGACGTTTGTTTTATACATAACGGAGGAATTCAGAATTAAATTTTCATAACTTCTACGAAACATAGCACTGCGATAGAATTTAGAAAAGGTGTATACGTAACGTATGTATACCTATATCTATTTTTAGATTATTTTTAAATATTTTTGGAAATATTAATTAAATTGGTTTTTTTTTTTCATAAATAATTTAATAATTAAGTTAAGTACTAGATGCATAATTTCTTGTTTTTAAATTTAAAGTTTTCTAGAAAAAATCAAATGATAAATTCAATTTATTTAAAAGTCAAAAAAAGATATTTTTTACTGTTTACTCATTTTCAAGATTCGTTAAATAAATAAATATATATGTATTTATATATAACTATATATAAGTTACATACTCCATGTATAGTTAAAGGTGTTAATCCAATACTTACTTTGTCAAAGTCTTCAAAGCAAAAAAAAAAATATAAGTGTACATTTAGGCGGGATCGAAAAGTTTCTTTGAAATTTTTCAAATTATTCATTTTTCGTGAAATATGTAAACAGCATTTTCTTTTTTCTTTTAAAAATGTAAAAAAAAAATATAATAATTAACTCAATAATTATTATATTTTTTTTTTTTCTGTGGGAAATACATAAATAATATATACGTATATTAAAAACCTTAATTTATTGAAATTTTAATTTAAAAATGATCAAACATCAAAAATTTAAATTTGATGAAAATTCGTGAATTTAATAATTTTGTATTTAAAGTGGGAGCACGCGATGTTATCTTGAAAACAAATCTTGGATTTTTTTTTTTTTGAAATTCTTTTTGTGCCAAAGTTTTGAATGACAAAATCTAGAATTTTATCTTGAAATTAAATATTTCTTTTAAGATTTTTTTTAGAATTGGTGCTTTGTGTTTTGAACCTAATTAATATAAAAGAGGCCCCCCACTAATCATATATGTTATTGAAATATTTATGTAAACAAAATCAAATGAGAGGAATTCTGAAAATGGTTGAAAAATCAGGATTATATTCTTTTTCCAGAATGATATGTATGTTCGAGTATGTATATGATTTAGGAAAGATTTTAGAGTCCATTACAAAATTAGGGTTTCAATAATTTATTTAGCGAGTGTTTGGAGACAGCAGCCTTAACTATTTGAAATCCCTTATTATTCAATCCCTTATATGTGTACAAGATATTTTTGGAAAAGGATTTTTGAATTTGTCACAAAATCAGCGTTTCAATAATAAATTTATTTAGCGAGATGATGTTTTTTGGCGTGATTTCAAAAAAAAAAACGTGATTAAAAATGTAGACCTTTCACCAGACCCGTAGACAATATTATAATCTTGAAATAAATTTTGAAGAATTTTAATGTATAAACAAAAAATTTTAATTTAGTTTTGTTAGTTCAAGATTTTGTCCTAAAACGTTTTTTGTTTTTTGTTTTAAAGATTTTATCTCAAAAAGATGTTGGTTTTCAAGGCTTTGACTTTCAATGTTTGAATTTTTAAGATATCAGGGATGACTCATATTACATGAGTCTATTCCATTTAATAAGACAAAAAAGTTTTTGAAATAGGTATACTTTTTCCACATTATGTATGCATAAATACAAGAATTTTACTGACCGAAAGCAATTGTTCCACATTTCAAATCATATAATTAGAGACAGACGATTACTAAACTTCTGTATATGTTTAAAAAATGTTCCATATTCAAAAATTTTCTAATCTAATTATATATGGTAATTAATAAGTGTCTATGTACCTGTAAATTATAAACATAATAATTACATGTATTTTTGATTATAGTCCAAATTAGTCAATTTTAGATTAGTCCTACTTTTAAAAGTATAAATAATGTACTGAATATGAATCACTCTTTACTGTCAATTAAATCTGATACTGAAAATGATAATTTTAAGTTAATATTCCCAACATTTGTTTTTTTTTTTTTTTTTCATTTTAATTTCGGCTCGTGCTTTTACACAATATTATATAAAGAAATCCACTATAAAAAAAAAAAAAAGAAAACAAAAAAGAAAAAAAAATGATTACTAATTACTCATTGTTATCAATTTTTTTTTTTTTAAATTAATGTAAATACTTATTAGTTAACCAACTTTTATTTTCTTATTAAAGCAATTTATTTTCATATTTGCGTTTTTTATTTTTTTTTTATCATTGCATAATAATTATTTTTTCATTCATAAACGAAAAACGAATCAAAAAAAAAAATATATAAATAAAATAAATAAAAAATACATATTAAATTTGTAATTATAAATTCATTGTATGTATTTAAAATGTGTGGAAATGAATATAAAAAAAAGCGTGTGTAAATCGAATAAAATTTTATTTACTTAAACTATACAATAAATATTGTTCAATTGTGAATTTTTATTATGAAATTAAGAAATTTATAGAATGAATATAAGTAAATATAAATAATAATTATTTATAAGAATTTTAAAGAACAAATAAAAAAAAAAAAAAACAAAAAAATAAAGAAAGAAAGAATATTGTTATTGAGAAAAATTTTTTAGTTATAAATAATTTTTTTTTTGTTTTGTTTACAATAATAAGAAATCATAAAAAAAAAAAATACAGGCGATTTTTAAATACCGTGGGTAAAAAAAAAAAAAAAAATTTATAACAAAATTAATCATTAAAATTTTATTAATGCAAATCTAAGAATTTTAATTTTTTTTTTCCAAAAATTTGCTTTTGAAATGATTGGATATTGTGGGTGTATATACATGTATGTACTTAAGTTAAAAATAAAATTTAAAAGAATTGTACAAAAAAAAAAAAAAAAAAAAAATGTATAAATGCCATGAATTTTCTATATTATAGATTTACATATACAACACTACAAAAGTTACACAAATATCTACTTAATTGTTTTTTTTTTGTAAAGATTCATAAACATTTTTATGAACTTTCTTAGAACTTTTGCTTATATTTGACATTTAATTAAATTCAAATTTTTAACATTAAAAATTAACAAAAAAAAAAACAAATCTGGGGAACTCCCCGGTTTTTATAAACACTTTTTTTAAGCGCAGTATCTTTAGATTTTATTTAATTATAAATTTAAACCTGTTGCTACTTTTGTTAATACTCTACTACAATAAAAATTAATAGGTTTATCTAATATCAAACATTATTCTATATATTTTATGATGTACCTATTTATAATACCTATTTACTTTATGATACTATAAACAAGGTAGAATGTAAACCAATGTGCACATTTCCAAAACACAATACCAAACTATTTAGAATTGTGACTTGCACAAAAATTTGAAAATTTAGGAAATAAAATTTAAAGAGATTTTTTGTAACATGAAAATATGTGAAAATAGGACTTTTCTGAAATTTTGAGGGGCTATAATTCCGGAACTCTATATAACTAAGAAAGCCCGTTAACACACGTAAAAATATATTACTGGAGCTTTAACTTTTTTGTCTTGCCGAAGAAAAATTTGTACATGTGCTTAAGTTACAGGTGCCTAAAAATAGCACATTTTCAATTTTTCAGCCCTAATACCTCTTAAACAGAGGATGGTGCAAAAAAAATTTCTAAGGAAACTTATACTAATTCTAAAAATATCAGGTTCCTATCTAAAGGCGTGCTGGAGTTATGAAAAAAGAAATTTCATGCAAAATATGGTTTTCACATAACGGCAAATTTAAATAGTAAATTACAAAATATTGCTTTATGTAGATAATAAAATAATTTTAATATTGCTTTATGTAGATAATAAAATTCTCGGTCTTCTGGCAGTTTTAGATTGCAAAACTATTACGCAGAGCCTGTGATATATACATCTGAAAATGGGGCTTTTTCGCAATTTTGAAGAGCTGTAACTCTGGAATCTTATATAACTAAAATAAACCTTTAACACACGTTCAAATATATTACTGTAGTTTTAATTTTTATATCTTTCCGAACTAAAATGTATACATGTTCCTAAGTTACAGGAGTTTTAAAATAGCAAATTTTCAATTTTTGAGCCCTAATAGCTCATAAAGTGGAGGTGGTCCAAAAAAATTTTCTGAGCAAACTTATACTAATTTTAAAAGTTCTTCCGCTCTTAAAATTTCAAGTTCCTATTTAAAAACGTTCCGGAGTTATGAAGGTAGAAAAATAATGCAAAATTTGGTTTTCACATAACGGCAAATTTCACTATCTTTAACGGTGTAGAAGTTTTGTAAACAGACGGACGGACGAACGGAGAGAGTGAAACTAATAAGCACATTTTTTCAAAATTTTTTTGGAAATGTGCTAAAAAGGTAGAATTAACATAAAAAAAAAACTCTTTAGATTACTTGACTGACTGACGTTAAATGAAATTAAATAATAAATTCGTATTTTTAAAATAGGAAATTCCCATTTCTCAACCTACATACATACATACTTTGTCTTTTGAAAATTTCGATATGAAAAACTTTACATCCGCTTTGTTAAATCAGTTGAAAAAAATTGGTGAATAAATTAAATATTCGACACGAATTAAATCGTTTGTAATTTATTTAACGGGGTAAAATATATTTAGCAGCTGAGTTTCGAGAAAAAAGAGCAGACAAATAAATTCGATAGAAAACCTTTGATAGCTACTTGGGTATTCATATTAGCTTCTGTACTTTGTAAGTTCTGAATAAAACATTATTCTTTTTCTTTTTAATTTTAATTTGCAGAATTTGTTTTCTTTTTTTTTTTGAATTTTTAAAACAATATTTACTTTTGCTTAAGTATATAATTATGTACATATATACTTATAGGTATGAATTGTTATTTTTGTCCTTATATGTATGTATGGAAATTTTTCTTTTGTTGCGGAGAGTTGTAATTCTTCAAAAGACACTAAGAAAACCTAACCCCCTTTTGTGTAGTGGGTTTTGTAGCTTAGCTAGTATAATGGGAAAATAATTCTAACTGCAAAACAGTACTTATAATGGCTGAGGAAAAGAATGAATAAAGGAAAAGTAATAAGAGGAAATTTTTAATTTAAATTATAGAAGTAAAATTAAATGAGAATATTAGCAATTTGGGTGATTTTTTTAACTTAAATTTTTTTTATAAGAACCGAGAAACATCTGTCATGGTGTGTTACATAATTGGAACGTACGATCTAAGAATGAGAATCATTTTGTTGTTCTAGTTCTAATAGACTCCACTACTAACTGTTATTTAAATAAATTTATTCATGTCTTTCTTTTTTTAATATCAAAATACTTAATGATTTTTATTAAATTTGGACTAAATGATTATACCTAATTTTTTAACAATTATCCAGCCAATGGTGTAGTTATTAAGACACAGGCTTTTACGAAAGGTCTCGGGTTGAACAAACCCCGGCTGGGTCATATAAATATATATATATAAAAAATAATATAGATTTTTCTTATAATATATAATTATTAATTAGTAGAATATAATTAAATTAAAAATAAGTATATATATGTCCTATAAATTATAATTAATATCATTAATATATATTAATAATAAAATTAATATTGTAGTAGCTATATAATAAAATAATAATTAACCATAATTCTTGCATAATAATCTATAATCAATAAAAGATAATAGATGGCGTAGCAATAAAATAAAAGTCTTAGTCTTATACAGCTATAGCCGAAGTCGAGTAATCAACGGCTTAGTGAAATTAATAATTCACGAAACTAAAGCTTAGTCAAATATGAATAATAAATGACTTAATGGATGCTTTCAGCCCTATACTTCTCATTGGAAGGGAAAGGAAAAAAAAAATTGATTATAATTATGTAACATATCAGCTTTATTAAAACATCGCGATTATCAATGCGGAGTGCGCCGCAAAAATAAGTATATACAGAGAACATTTTTTTTATGTGACTATATATTTTAAAATTACTAATACTTAATCCTTATTTAATTTAATATTTACAGAATTTGTAATTTATTCTAGAAAAATTTATATTTTATATAATATGTATATTTAGATGTGATACATACATTCATATTGTATATCAATAATAGTTTTCGCTAAAATTCATGTGGTTGATATTAATATGAAAATGGAATAAAAATAAAATACAAAACCACAAAATGGTATACACGAGTTTATTTAAATTAAATATTTTTTTCATTTTAAATTACATATGTATATTTGTATAGATATATTTAACCATTCATAAAATTTTAATTAAATGAAAATTATTTGGAAATGATAATAAAATTTGTGGGTTTTCAATGTAAATTATTCTTAATCAAAATATTCATAAGCATGCATATATGAACGTTTTAAAAACTTTTTAAAAATTTTTTTTTTTTTTTTATTAAATATGTATTAAGAAAATGACTCACTCACTTACAGATCAAGAAAAGTCCAATAAAATTAAATTAATATAAATTTACTTGTAAAAATTCTATTTAATAAAATGTAAGTAAAGTTCTATTAAAAAAAAAAAAGAACAATTAGATTTTTAAAAATTTAAAAATAATTATTTTTAGAGTTATGTAATAAATACTTAATTTTATTTATAATGAAATTGAATTGAAAAGAATTTCTAAAATTAAAAGTAAAAAAAAAAAGCAAAACAAAAAGAAAAGAAAAGAAAATTATTATTATATGTACATATTATATACATTCACACATTATCATATGTGTTTAATGATATTTTATTTACTTTGGTTAACACGTGTAAGCAATTTTACAATTAGTTTATTTATATGTTACCAAGAAAAATAAATAAATAAGTATCTATCATTAATAAAATATATATATATATATGTACTTTTATGTAAGTATGTCAGTATTTTAATCATTTTGTGATCACTTAATTTTATGTTATTTTCATTCACATATTACCGTTATATGGAAATGTTATACAAAAGTTAAGAAAAATCAAAAATTTAATTTAATTATTAGGTGCTTATAAAAAAGTTTTTTGTTTTAGATAATAGGTGGCGCTAAATATAGTCCATAATATGTATTTTATAATGTTCTACAATAGCTATACTTAGTGAAAATAATGTTCAAAAAAATTAAATCCTAGTCTAATTTAAATAATAAATGGTGGGGTCTGCTTAAAGTCGAAAGGATTTTTTTTTTTTTAATTTAGAGATTGTTATTGTTTTGTCTTCTTATTAGGATTTTAGCATTTCAATTTGTATTCTCACACATTTTTTTAGCCTAAGAAATTCTTGTTCTAATTTTCTGCCTTTTTGACGAATATTTTTTTTTTTTTTTTTGTTTCGTATTAGGTATTTTTTTTTTTTTGGGTAAGGGGTGAGAACCTTGAAAGATATCTGGTCGCGACGATTACACCATACTCTGAGGAGTTTCATCACACTAAACCACATTTCCTGTTTCAAAGACTAAAACTAGTCAACGGAGATAAACTATCAATTTTATTGTTCACGTTATTTAGTATAAGAGTAAATCCATAATGCAACAATATTATCCTATAATATTTGATGCATTCTGGATTTATATGAAATCATAAGGTTTTGTTCGTTTTAGTCTTCTAATAAAGTTTCGTATTATGATTTTGAAATTTTTATTTTGCATTTACGATTTAGTAAAATACGTCTAAAAACACGTCTCCGTTTTTGTCAAATATAAGGATATAAGTCTTTTCGAAATGTTTTTTTTTTTTATAATTTGTAGTTTTGGGAGAGTTCTTTTGAATAATATTTACTGTTTTCGAAATTAGAATTTGTGTTGTTAAGAAAACAGTTAAATCACAAAACTTGAAATTTTTTAAATTATCCCGTGAGATCCCGTTGTCTATTTCCAAACAAACATATTATGTATACCTACATAAATTGTAATATGTATTATAAATTTGCCATACAAATACATATTAAAATCAAGTATCTTTGAGGTTGCTAATATTCTATAGAATGAAGTCAATTAAGTTGACCTACACTTGTATGTACAAACTTACATGCATATAAAAGTATATAGTTATATGTCAGTACTTATATTAAAAAAAAAAAAACATTATAATACGTATTTAGTAGAATGTTTAAAAATAATTTAAAAACATTAACAAAAACAAATATACATACATACATACATTCTATTTATTTACATATTAAGTTATTTCTTTATTTTTAAAAAATAAATAAATATAAATAAAATATACGTTGAATATATTTTTAAAATAAAATATAATTCTAGACAGTTTATTTTTAATTTTATGGTGAAAAGAAAAAAAAAAAAATCAAAATTATACATTTTAATGCCAGATATTTAAAATAACAATTTATTAATAAATGTTTAATAAATTCTTTAATTTCCGCAATATAATGCAAAAAAAAAAAAAAGGACAAGAAAAAAAAACCATATAAAGTAATTTTTATATTTTCGGAAACGATTAAAAAAAAAAAAATACCCGACAATGGAATATTAAATATGATTATTAAAAATTTCATTAGAAAAATGACATAGTATTATTTTTTTTTTTTAAATTAAGTTTTTCTAAAGAATTAGCTATTTATTATTATTTTTGAAGGGATTTATACCATTATTATCTATAAGTACGTTAATTATTCAAAAATAGATACATATGTACACTATAATCTATACATTTATAGATAAATTTTAATCTGATAGGTAAGTTACCTATTTAATTTCTATCATTATATTAATTTCCGTTCTTTGGAAAATTATAATGCATTGAAAATATGTAAATGCAATTCAATTATATATGTATACATAATATGTATAAATAGGTATGTATATACATATTATGTGTATTATGTACATATTATATTGAAATCAAATGTCAGTGTAACAAATGTTTATAAAATAATTATTTATTTTATTTTGAATATTACAATCCCAGTGTTTGCATTTTTTTTTTTGATATTAATTCATTGTAATTAAAATGTTTATTTTTTTTTTTTTTTTGTTTTCATTTGAAAATCACAAAATTATTTGTAAATTGAAATGAAAATCAATCAAAATTAATAAAACTTTTGCAAAGTTAATCTGAAAAAAATTGATTTCAATTGAAAAAATAACGGTTGATATTTATGTAAAAAGAAAAAAAAAAATAAAAATACATAGGTATGTACATATATATTATACATATGTACAATATTGGTTTACAAATATTTTCATCAGAATTTTGGCTATATATGAAAATGTGTATTGTTGTATCTATATACTTCGACTATATGAATAGTTTATTAATTTCTAGATAATACATACATTCATACATGCATACATACATACATACATAAACTGAAAACTCGCTTGTCACTATTTACACACAATTTTGTTTTTCTTCTTTTATTCATGAAATATTTATTATGTTAAAATGTTATAGAACATGCATTAAATAATATATTAATATCTTTTATTGCTAATTTTGTTATCATTTATTAACATTTTGTTTTTTTTTTCTCTTTTTTTTTTTTTTTTTTTAGGAAAGTGAATTTCTATGAAAAAATAATTTTATCAACTTCAATTGAAAATTAAAAAACAAAAACCAAAAAATTT
The DNA here is from genome assembly GCA_947095535.1 of Poecilobothrus nobilitatus. Lineage (NCBI taxonomy): Eukaryota > Metazoa > Arthropoda > Insecta > Diptera > Dolichopodidae > Poecilobothrus > Poecilobothrus nobilitatus. The sequence continues at coordinate 264,639,879 of OX352773.1, forward strand.
TATCTTCAAGTATTATATGAAAAACATTGACATATGAACGTAACGAATTAATTTTAGTTTTGTTCTTCAGTGTATTAACACCATACAATTTTTAACGGAAAAATACAAAAATTAAAAAAAAAAATTTATTTTTTTTTTTTTTTAATTTGAAATATTGACCTGATGGGACACCGTTTTAGTAAATCAATTATCAATAAGGATAAAGATCCCAGTGATGTTAACAACACTGCCTATATTATTGATGATCATAATCAATTAAAAAAATATAATAATAATAAAGTGACAAATCAAAATTTACAAATACAACAAGATATATTAAATAATCAATCACAACAATTTATTACGGCATCAGTATCAGCATTAGCATCAACATCAACATCAACAATAACAACAACATATCCTATGATTAATAAAAATATTTCTAGTACAATAACATCATTACCTTCCACATCATTATTATCATCTTCATTATCTACATCATTATCATCATCATCAACATCATCATCAACATCTGTAGGACAACAATTTATTATAAAAATTCAATTAACAAAAATGGAAACAGATCCACCAATAACAACAAATTTAGAAATTATTAATAAAAATGAAAATAATCAAATAAATAGAAATTTTTGTAATAATATTAATGATTTAAATCATTCCAATTTAATAACAACAGAATCAACAAATAATGAAAATAATAATGGAAATCGAAATAAAAATAGTATTAATATAAAAAAAAATGATAAATCTGATATGAATAATTTTAATAATAATAATAATAATAATAGTGGTAATAGTAATAATAATAATAATTTAGATCAAAGAAATATTTTTATAGATAATTCTATAAATAATTTAAATATGAGTAATAACAGAATATCAATATCAGATGATAGTAATAATACTATACAAAAAATTAATAATAATATAACAAATGTTATAAATGATTTAAATTCTCAATTAGAAAAATGTAATTTAAAATTAAATAAAGATGATATTATACAAAATATTCCATTACCTGATTATCAAACAATGAATGCTGTCGGTATTAATAATAAAAAACCTAATAGTACACTTAATGATAATAGTGAAATTTTAGAGAAAGATGTTTGTGGTAAGTTATTTTTAAATATTATATTTCTTTTCTTTTTTTAAATTGAAATCTTTTTTTTTTTTTTTTTTAGATAAAAAACAACATTGTTCACGTCGTAAAAAATTATTATCAACATCAGGTTATCCCTTAACAAAAAGAAAATGTTGTAAATGTTGTTGTCGAGATAATGGAACAAAAAAAAATGCAGATATTACAATAGATTCTAATTGTAAGAATATAAATATTACTTCAAATAATAAAGATCAACAACAAAAATCATTATCTAACTCAAAAAGTTCATCAGAGAAATCTTGGACATCAAGATTTACAAATGGTTTAAAAAATATGTCATCATCATCATCTGAATCAAAATCAAATTCAATTCATAATAAAAGTCATTCGAATGATAATCAAAAAAATACATCAGTTACTACAACTATTTCAAAAACATCTACATCTGCAACAACAACTGCAGCAACAACATCAGTTGCTTCGACAGTTATGGTAGTTCGTCCTCAAAGTACAAATTCTGTACCATTACTTGGTGATCGATTTAATAATCGTTCTGGTACAAATCAATTAGCTATATGGGCTGATAATCAAATGCTAGTCGTACAACTTCCTCAAGCATCTCAATTGGTACTTGAAAGATTTGAAAATGTTGATAATCATGGTGGTATTCATCAAACTACATCAAGATCAGATGCTGAAACACAATCTGAATTTAATAATTGTTCAAATAATAATAATAATTCTGTTAACGGTCAAAATCAATGGCCATCATTAATATCTGGTATAAAATTTACAACACCAATTGGACCTAAAGTTCATTCACAAGAAGATTTTATACATTGTTTAGTACCAGATTTAGAAAAAATTACTGCTTCAAGTTTTTATTGGGGTAAAATGGATCGTTATGAAGCTGAACGTTTATTAGATGGTAAACCAGAGGGAACATTTTTATTAAGAGATTCAGCTCAAGAAGAATATTTATTTTCTGTTACATTTAGAAAATATGATAGATCATTGCATGCTCGAATTGAACAATTAAACCATAAGTTTAGGTAAATTTAAAAAAAAAAATTTTTTAATTTATTTTTTTTTAATCGCTAACATAATGCTTTTTTTTTATTTTTAGTTTTGATTGTCATGATCCAGGAGTATTTACAGCACCAACAGTTACTGGTTTATTGGAACATTATAAGGATCCAACTTGTGTTATGTTTTTTGAACCAATGTTAACAATACCATTAAATAGAAATTTTCCATTTTCGTTACAACAATTATGCCGAGCAACAATTGTCAGTAATGTTTCATATGATGGTATAAATGAATTACAATTACCAAATAGTTTAAAATCATATCTTAAAGAATATCATTACAAGTTACGTGTTCGTGTTAAACCTTTTGATGAAACATTTTATACATGTTCCTAGTGGTACTGACACTTAATTAACTTTAGGAAAAAAACAATAAAAACATATAATAATATAGGAAAATTGAAAGTAATTAGATGGTTTTCTAAAAATATTGGAAATGAAAGAAATAAAAAGCAATAAAATGTTGCCCTTTACTTTATAAATAAGTTCATTAATTTTTATATATTAAAAAAAAAAACAAAAAGTTAATAGATAAATTAGTAAACAAATAATAATAGGATTAATAATGTATACAATGAAATATGAATTTATATTATAAATCAAAAATGAAACATAAAACTCCTTGTCCTTTAATAACTTATTAAATTATAGTAAATTTAAACATATCTCCCATACATAAAAAAAACAAAAAAACATAAATATAAATGTATTAATTTATTTTTACAAAATAAAAACAAAATATGTATAATATAATAATAAATGTAACATTTTTAATTAAAAAATTAAAATGGTTCTTAACACATGAATTAACATTTTTATATATTACAAAAAAAAAAAAAATGGTTAAGAACAAAACACAAGTATTTTTGTTTTTTTAGAATAATTTTATTTTAAATAAATAATTAAACTGAATATTTATTGCAATTTATTGTAATCTATATTTTAATTTATATATGTAAATATTTATTTAAAAAAAAAAAAAAAACAAAAAACATCAAACTTTAATTTATAATTTGTGAATAAAATTAATAGAATTTATATAGGTGCTAAAATTGTTTTATAAATAATACTTCTAGTTGATTTTTAAAGTTAACTTTTTACCTAAGTAACTGGCAACTATTAAATTATAAATAATAATAATAAAAGAAAAAAAAAAAAAAAAAGAAACTGTTTTGATATTATACAATTTTTTTTTTTTATAACATTTAACAAAAACTCTTTTTTTTTTTTTTTATATTTCTTTTTTTTTTTTTAAATCTGATCAAAATTTGCAATTATTTTTATCATCAAATTTTATATTGCACTTTTAAATTACACATAACATACTTTTTTTTTTTCTTTATAAATTATTAATGTTGATATTAAAATTTTGTTTTAAATTAACTTTTCCTTTTAGATTAAATTAACTAAAAATAATTGTAAAATATATAATTTTAAAATAATACTCATTTTATTAAGATATTAATAGCTTGTTTATTTTTTCTTTCCTTCTATAAAAACACAAAAATAATTAAATGTTTAAAAAGTAAAAAATAAAAAAAATTTTCTTAATAATAATTACGAAATATACTTTACGTTTTGGTTATAGAAATTTAAAATTCTTATTATATCTTATTTTCTTTTGAATTGTCAAAAATGCTTTCATATATTATTATTTTTCATTTTTATATAATATAATTGTTAAAATGTTAAATGTTTATTGTTTCTCTATAAATATAGTTTATATTTTTGGGTAAACTTAATTGTAATTTAATATTTAGCTTTTATTCTAGCTTTTAAACTCAAATAAAAATGCATTTATATAGTTTCATTACATTATTTTTTTTTTAGATCTATTAATAATAATAAAAATTATAATCAATATTATATACTCGAGCAGGTACTTGAGTAAATAAAGTTTAAAAAAAAAAGTGTAAACACAAAAATTTAACTTAACTTATTATTGATACACATCCTTTTTAGAATTGACTATCATTAAAAAAAAAAAAAAAAAAATTTAAATGACTTGTTTATTATTATTTTTGTTTTTTTTTTTACTTTTTCTGTTATTTGAAAATAGGAAAAATAATTGCAAGTTACTATTTATAATAAAATCATAAGTATTCTATTATTAATTTTATTTAAAAAAAAAAAAAATTATTACTTATAAAAAAAAATTTACTCGTTTTTAGCATAAGTTAATAAATAAGATTTTATGTACCTAATTATTTATTAAAAAAACAAAAATTAATTCAAATTTTTATCTTAAACTTATCTTAAATTTAATAGAAAAGAAAATAATGAAAGAAATTATTAAAAACGAAAAAAATAAAAAAAAACTCTTTTTTTAATTTTTTGTTAAAAAATGTTATAATAATTTCTTTTCAATTTAATTATTTTATTCTAGATAAAATATTATTTTTAAAAAATTATTTTTAATTATTATTAGATATAATGTCTATATGTATATTTTATTTATAGTTCTTTTTTTTTTTCATGTAATGTTTTTTATTGAATATTAAAGGCATTATATTATTTAGATTAATTTTAAAAGAAAATATTTATAAATTAAAATTAAATAAAAACAAAAAAATAAAAATATTTAGTAAAATATTTTCAATAAAATTGAAAAAATTCAAAATATTGTTGGGATATTTTTTTTTTTTAAATATTTTTAACTTTTCAGTTTGAGACAGACATAAAATAATATTTAAAAAAAGGATTTACATTTATTAAATTTAGTTGAATTTGAAATGTCAATTATGGCAGTTTATTGGGTGTTGTATTTTTTATCTACTATTTTTTAAAATTTACTATTATGGAAATCCACTGTGTGTAGAGTTTTTTTCTTAAATTCTAATATTTGTAATTAGGGATTGTTTTTGGGTTGAATTATTTCAACATCTCAGACTTTTAAAGCCAAACGAATTTTTGACGTTCATTTCATATGTTGTGAGGAAATTAAAATGAAAAATCAAGAAAGAAAATAAGTAAATTTATTTGTTTTTCTATAATAAAAAAAAAAATAAATGTTTCACTAATAAGGAAGTTAGAAAAATTGGCAAAACATAAATAATAAAATAATTTGGTGTTTTTAACATTAAAAAATTTTCATATGATGGCAATATTTAAACCGTCAATACTAACACATTTCCTTAGAACGCACATTTTCTATAGGTACTCCTAGAGTCCTAGATACTCTCATAATTACGTAACTTTTCTCGTAGAAATCTGAAAGTAGAAAAGCCATAATTAACTACCATAATTGACAACTGACTTTTTCCAATTCAAAAACAAAAAAAATCAGTCAAATTAACTTAGTTTCAATTAATTGATTCAACTTATTTCAATTATCGTCAGTTTTGACATTTGATATTGAAAGTCCACATCAATATTGAAGTCTGAAAAATTAATTCATGTTGTTATTGGTGTTTTTTATTTTTATGATTTAAATATTTTTGAGCTTATTTAAATATTTTTGCATTAAGATTTAAGAATGATTTTTTTTTGTTGTTAGATGAATATAAAGAAACTACATAATATAAAGTTCATCGATAAGAAATACTTATTTAATAAGAGCAGACGTTTATTAAAAGATCGTAAAAGTATTGTGTTATTTTTACTTTTTATATGTACATGCATGTACATACTAATGTTTGTTTCTAACTTGCGTTTTAATATTTTATAATTCGCGCGCGATCCTTTCTTTTTTAAATTGTTACAGTTTTTAGTTCTCTTGTTGTTTTATTGTATTCTTTCAACTGTTCAAAATTTTTTGCGAGTTTATCTCTGTACGCTTTATGAAGATACTAATTTTTCTTGATTTTTTATTTTGTTCAACATTTGGCCCTTCATTCAATACACAGATTATCTTGATGAACAGATGTTTCTTGATTTATTACTACTGGTAACTTCTTCAAATACATTAACTAATTTTTTCCCTAGTTCCCTTCTTGGAGGATCAAAAGATAAGAATTCGAGTACTTTCTTATCCATTACATTTAAATTATTTGAAACGCTTCCCATGCGTCCTGTAAAAGTAATGTAAAAAGTTTTTAGTATTGCTTCTATTCCATTTTACACAAATTTTTATAAGAGAAGAGAACTTAGTTAATTCAATTCTTTATTATATACATATGTATTTTGAAAACAATTTTAAAATAGTATTGAAATTCACTTTAAAACAGTATAAATATGAAATGTCATCAACAAAAATGTGCTTGACTCTAAAGTCAACTTTACAAAGAAAAATAAACGCAATTGCTACACGTGGCATCAATTATTTGAGTTAATTCGACTTTAATTTTAATTTAATAATATATGGCACTTCTACATACATAACTTATGGATAGTCCAAATCATTTATTAGTTAAAATTAATAGTATGTTCACAAACTCCGAAATCGAGTTAATTATCATGTACAAAATCAAGTAAAATGTCAATTGTGAACAGTTAACATTTTTCTTGATTTTGTATATGATAAATGATAATCAACTCGATTTCGTAGACAGTTGTCTATAAAGTTTTGCATTCAATATTGTTTGTTATACCAGTTATACGCAGATAAATGTGTATAAAGTGGGTATTTTATGTATACAAAAATTTGTAGCTGCTTTAATATATGTATGTATGTACATTTCAAAAAATCGTATTGTCATAGAATAAGAATAGAATCTATGGTATTGTATTTTGATCTTTGTTATCTATTTTTGTTGGAATTATTATAAATTTGGACGTTTTAAAAAAAAAAAATATTAAAATAGTTCTTGACAATTTTAAGCAGATTTTTACACTTCAAAAACTTTATATGCAATGTAAATAGATGCATTGTATATTTATGGTTTATATCTACATTGTAGTAAAAGTTGTAATACTGCAGTAATACCGCAGATACATATGTATATGCAATTCTGAAGTCAGCCTTGTTCAAAATCAATCCTATAATTTTACTTGGAAAATTGATATTATACATTTATATGAACTTATGTGCATATATGTATACATATATTCTAAGTATGTACAGATATATTTCACCATTTTCATGTTAAAACATGTTAAAAAGTTATGAATAAATTTTTCTACCGCATTAAAATGCTAAAATTTATAAAAGAAAAATGCTTAAATTTAACTTAAAATTAAAAATTTTTTTTTTTTTAAATTAAGTTTTAAAAGAACATTTTTATTCTCAGTTGTACATGCATATATGCGGTTGGAAAATTATTTTCTTTGAATGTGTTCTCCGGGCAAAAACTTTTTTCTGAAAATTTGTTTTTAATTCTTTAGAACAGGGCTAGTAGCTACATGACATATAAGCTATTTATAACATACGTTGCTTCCATAACAATCTTGTTGATAATTCGTTGCTAAAAATGAAGTATTTACGTCATAATCACGTTCTTCAGAAATTTTAATAGAAAAAAATTTTTGAATATAGAAACATTATTAGATAGTTTTATTCAACATGGTCTTTTTTTTCTTAAGGGAGGTGGGAATTTTTCAAAGATACCAAGAATTCCCCCCTTGGCGGTGTCAGATTAGTTACTAAAGTGACCCCTTTAGCCAATATAATGGGATAAAACCCCTACCTGCTAACGCGGTATATTGGCTAGGCAATAGGGATAGGAAATTATAGTACAATACGATGCGGGAACATTGGATGGGGAGTGGGATTGTAATTATTACTTATAGCTTAATAAATACATATTTGCATATACATATAGAAACATTGGTGACTAATTTTACACTAGGCTCAGAAATACACAGTCATAACACCAGATTTACTTCTTGAATAAGAAATAGAACTAATGTTTAAAGTAATTACAGGCTACAGCTATCTTGTTAATAATAGAACAAATTAGAAAATCTCATAAAAATTGTAAACTGAGCTAGTATATTAACTTACCTGAGCGAAAAAGATCCTTTTATAATTTAAAGTCTGGAAAATATAATTTATAATTTAAAGCATTAGTGGAAAACTTCAAAAGTCAACCAAAGCATTGCACCTGAATTTTCCGCAGTCTTTTAAACTTTAACCAAACAAAATCACCCCCTTTTAAACCAAACTTTAGGTTGGAACCTTTAATACAAATGAACAGTTTAGTTTGATCTACGGAACAGGAATATGGGAAGGATTTTTAAAAAAAGAGATTTACAAAAAAGTTTTAGATTATGGATAAGAAGTTTTAGGATGGATAAGAAAATTTGGAGGGACATTTTGAAGAAAGCTGTTAATGTTCTTAAATTTTACTAAATCGATCACATATGAGTTTTTAACTTTGGGGAACAAATTCGATGGCATGTTATTCCACAAACGCGACATGCGCATAACAAAAGAATTGCCATAAACCGTGGTACGCCATCTCAAAAGTTCTATTATAGAATAAGGGTGAGTATATGTCGCGTAGAAAAACTTTCAGTGGAGGCATTAACTGTTTAATTTCTTTAGAACAAGTGTTTATCCCTTCGAGATATTTATAAAACAAAGTCAAAGACTTAACTGTACGTCGATTAGAGTGCAGTGAGATTTGAGATAACACTGGGATCATTAATAAAACGAATAAATCTGTTTTGCACATTGTCGAGATAATACACCACTGTTAGCGAGGCTGCAACTCAAATGTGTGCATTATACTACATTTTCGATATATAGTACTTTTTAAAGACATTATGAGAAAATCTGTGAAGAAAAGTAAGTTTTACAGCTATACAAAAAACGCCAAACAATTAGCTCCATATTTGGCTATACCAAAAAATATGATTTGATCAGAAAATAATTCCGCATAATATAAAATATATTTAGTTATATTGTAAAACTTGGAATTTTTATTGGTTTTCCAAAAGTTTCTTGAAGGAAAAATAAAATTTTATATTGATCTATGATTCAATTGATTTTATGATAGTTTTAATATACCAACTAATTATGTCGCGTTCATTAGTTACAATTACGGACATAAAGTGAATTTCGGTGTTATTCTAATATTAAAGCATCCCGCGATTCTGCAAGGGAATAACCAGGATTAACTAACTCAAATCGATTTTTTTGTTTTTGCATATTACATGCCTTAAAATCATTCATATACATAATATGTACATACATATATAGCCTTGCTTTAATATAAGAAATATGAAAATAAATCAAATAAATATCGGTAAAAAGTCAAATTGATGATTTATTTAATTTTTTGTTTTAGTACTTATTTCATTTCTGACAAAATGAGCAAAAAATGAAATAATTTTGTATAAAAAACAAAACAAGAAAAATGTTGTTGAATCTGTGGTGTTATAGCATGGGTTCATAAATTGTAAAATGTATTCATTGCTAAAAAACATATCAGAATTTTTATTTTATATGGATATATTTTTTGACAGGGTGCAATGAAGCCTATAGCAATAAGGCCTAATAGGCGTTATTTTCATTTGGAATGAGAAATAAAGCCTTGGTCGCGAAATTCCGCGAATAAGTATTATTTTAAGTATTATTATTCCAATAATAAGATTTTTAAATATTTTTCTTTTATAACTTAATTCTCATATTTCAGCTTATTTAAGTAATAAAATATGTTCTGTTATTTTTTGACACATTTCACTTTGTACGTCCGTCAGTCAGTCTTTTTTCATATTGAAATATGTTCGAAAGGTAATAATTTCGATTAAATTCAACATTCGAACTTATTTCACTTTTTAATTTAAAAAATTTTGCCGCCGCGGGCTGATCAGAAATTGAAAATTGTTTGAAACCTTTTGAAAATATTCGGTAGTCGGCTACAAAGTCAACGTTCTACGGTTCTCTAATTCATAAATCATAATCTCTTATCTTAAGATACATATAAACTACTCTCTTAAATTTTTTTTCCAAAATTATAGTTTTGGAATTGGAATAATTGCTATAGGCTTTATTCCACCCTGCCATATTTTTTAGTTTACTCATATTAAAAAAATGTTTTAACGATTATTATTTTAAACACTCATGACTTAAAAATGAACTACTTAAATTAATGTATAGGAATCACCCCTTTGAGATTAATGAATGAATTTGATATATATAATATGAGTACATATATATAGAATTTATAGTGATAACTTTTTTTTATAATAAATAATATTATAGACTTGGCCATTGCCTGATAATTTCTTTATTCAGAATAACAAAAAAAAAACGCAGAAAACCGGCAAAAATTAATTTTAAAGAAAGAAGATGAAGTTCACGACGTCTGATAACAGACATTACAATCTGTTTGCAAACAATTGTTTGATATTTTTCCTTTCTTCTATTTTTTTTTTAATCTTTTGCTTTTATATGTTTGGCTAAAAATAATAAATTATATATTTTTTATTATGTACGTATGTACATAATAAAATTTCTATCATATATTTTTTTTTCCTTTAAAATAATTTATTTTTTTTTTAAATTCTTAGTATTAATTGTGCAGTTGGTATGTTTAGTGGTTCGTATTATATCACAGGACTATATTAATCGTTCGTATTCCTATAGTTAAATAATTAAGAAAAACAAAATGAACTTTATTTTGAATTGTATTTTAATGTTTTTATTATTATTTAAAAATTCAAACGGGTTTCCAATGAAAACTGAAAATGATGGGACAAATTTAAATTTAACACCACCTGAAATTGTAAGAAAGTATCATTTAAATTTTATATTTTTATTTTTTTTGTTTATACCTTCTTATTATTATTATTATATTTTATTTTTTTTTATCGATTTAATTCGAAATTTTTTCGGATTTAATATAAGTATAAGTTTAATATTATATAAGTTCGTAGTCTTAAAAAAGTGAAACGGTAAACTAAATAGAAATTAGAACGTTATACCATATCATACAATATTTGAAAATTGAGGATGTATCTAAATTCTACATATGGAGGATGCATCTAAAGTAAAGTAATACTTATGCATACTTGTATATGTACATACAATAAAGTATGACAATGAATTATATTATTTAAGAAGCGAAAGAATATGCCTGACGCACGACTAACAGATTGATTTATTTACTTATTTATTTACTGTTACTTGCATTAAATAAATGTTGTACGTAGCTTTTTTTCATTGTGGAATCCTAGGTGGAATGTGAGGTGTTCCTTTAGGATGTCATGTCAAAAAATTGTTCTGTAAAGAGGGAGGGATGCGTATTTCTCGGTTCTTAATGACGTTTAAATTTTGTTTAAGTTTTATTTTAATTTAAAAAATATATTAATCGCCAAGGCTATGAACTAATCCCCAAGTCAGTAACTCTTAAGTAAAAAATGTTCATTATGAACTAACCCCCGATATTAATTGTGAACTACCAAAAAAAAAAAAACTGAACTAACCCCCAAAATATTTTTCGAATTTTTGGGGGTTTAGTACAAATAAATTAATCCCCAAATTTAAAAAATTAACTAAAGCCTAAATAAAATATACTAATTCCAAAAATAACTAATCTCTAAAAGGTATGTACTCACCCCATATAAGCACTTGAAATAGTGGGGGCTGCCCTGGCCTAAACAAAATATTAAAACCCTCATTTTGTATTCAATTCTAAAATCTCTCCTAATACAAAATCTCCCGTATACATACATATATTGAAATATTCTGAATACAATATTTTAATAATTCTATATATTTTTTGCATTTAAAAATCAATATACATCCATACATAATATAAGCACCTTGACGTAGCGGTGACAAGGGACACAAAGCGCCAAAGCCACCTGACAATATACTGACAAGCCGGAACACTGATTTTAAATGGCCACCGTAGAGTATATGAAAAATGTAAATAAAAGTTAATTTAGTATGAATTTCTTCATATATGGTAGGTAAATTTTTTTCTTGACAATTAAAAATTGAAATAAAATAATTTCTAACTGGAAAAATTCTAAATTGCTTGAAATTCTATTAATATTTAACTGATTTAACAAATGTTATGAATTGTAAAACAAGTGCTACATGCACTGGCATTTTGTCATTCTCTTTCCTTTGTGTATATATCTACATATTATTATCTATGCTTTTTTGATGAAGTTCCATTTTCTTATTTTAACAATGGGTGCAATCGAATGTTTTTATCTATCTATTAATAATTGAATGGTATCGTATTAATTTAGAGAAGTGTTACCCTAGATAATGTATGTATTAGACTAAGTTGTACAATATGAAAAATATTTTCAATCAATTTTGAGACACAGCTGAATGAACCCTTTGGGTGACTTTTGATTTTTTCCACCGTCCCTCGTAAAACAAAAAAAAAAAAAATATGTATATAATATAAAATATCTATGGTATTTTTTTTAAACAGGATACCTTAAGTTATCTACCTTCATGGAATATTCATAGAATATTCATAGATCATAATATTGTTTTTATCATTCACATTTTTATGAATGTATCATTCACTTTTGGTGTTACCATTAAAAAATGAAGTGTCAAAAATAGTTGCCATTGTATACTGCATTTTATATGGAAAATATTTCGGTGTTGTAAATCGAAAAAAGTGAATGATATATATCTGTTTATCATTCACTTATTTTTTATTTGGTGAATGGTACTATTTGTTTCAGTTGTTTTCAAAAAACATCAAAGAATTTTTAATATTTTAAATAAAAGTAATAAAAAATAAGTTTTGTTTTAAATAAAAGTTATCAAAAATAAGTTAAAATAAAAATTATTTATAGAAATTATAATAGAAGGGTATTTTTAAATAAGAATTAAAAATGAATATGGAATTTTTATTTTACTGAAAGTAGCAGTAGTGATGAGGAAAATCATCAAAGAAATAATATTCTACATGCAAGAAGAAGGCGATTGCGGAATTTTTCAAATCCTGTAGAATTAAATGACACTCAGTAGATAAGTGTTTTTTTAAATTTTGATGAAAATTTTTCGTATGTTCTTTTTTATAATTCTTTTACAAACCGTGCAAATTTAGCTAAAATATTTAGTTTTTATAAGCTTTTAATCTGGTATTTATTGCTAATTTTCCTCCTGAAAATATATTTATAGTAAAAACATTTTTATTCATGTCTATTCCACTAAACGTTACTATCGGAATTGTCCGCTGTATGTCAAAAATTGGTATTCTGCTAAACGCCACGCGATGATGTGTTCGCAGTTTTGCTGAATACGTCTTTTGTGTATTCTGGTAAACGTGATGTCAAGTTTTCCATACATTTCAAAGAAATATTTCTCCGTAATAGTTGAGTCGCGGGAAAAATAATAAAATCTAAGTTAAATATAAAATTTAATAAAAACTTATATTTTTTTTGTTCAAAATACTTTTTTAAAAATAGTTTTAAATTTTAATTTTAAAGGTCCAAAACAAATCAAGAGCAGTATAAACATTTATTAAGTTTTATGAAAAAACTTTCGAACATAGCAAAAGGCTTTACAAGACTTATTTTTCTGTTGGTACAGAATTTGTGCGCACAACAGGTTCTACTTCAGATTTTATTTCGTCCAAAACATTGTTGAATGATCTTATTCAACCTAAAACTTTTCTGAAAACTACATAAAATAGGTAAATGTTAGCTAAAAAAGATAAACAATTAAATTTTGTAACTTACTCTTCATCCGATAATTCCATTAAATTTGAGGAATCTCTCGAAATTCTTCTTTTTATATTTTTTTTGCAGTTTTATTTTCTGCAGCAAAAAAAAATCAAAACTATCCATTTTTATTTACGAATTAAAAATAACCCAATATAAAACTGTCAAAATCAGTTGTTTAGCTCAGGCAATTCAACGCAATTCGCGTTTAGCTGAATATAATTTTTCTCCGTAACTGCGTGGCGTACACGTTCCGCCGTTTAGTGCAATAGACATGATTAAATCACTACATATTTAATTTATTGTAACTTACATTTTTCAAAAAAAATTTGCAACAACAGAACAGACTAAAACAACGAAAGCTAAAATAAACAAAGAAAGCTAAAAAGACTCGACTTGACAACTAAAATGACAGTTCATTCATTCACAATAAATGTTCGTTAATTTAATAATATTCATAACACCGAATAGTCTCCATCATTAATTTTTGCTTTCATTCACTTTATAGTGATAATGGTAACAGGGGCCAATGATTGAAGACTTTTCATTCATAGAATTTATCAAACGCATATATCAAAGTGTGCATCAAAACGTCAAAATCAGCTGAAACTAAAAATTTAAAAATGGCTTTTATTTTTGTGACATTTTTTAAGAGAACACTGACTAAATATTAATAAATTAAATTAATTAAAATATTAATAAACCCTAATATTGATTATTTTTTAACAAAACTGAGTTTTAATTTGTATGTAATTTATTACTTTGAGTTATAAATTAATTTCAACAAATTAATAAATATTAGTATTACTAATTTAGTTATTACTATTTTTGTTCAAACAAATCAATAAAACTTATCAGTTATCACTTATCACTAAACTTAAACTAATTCAGTAGTTATGTTTTGTATGTGAAAAATTTTTCTAGAAAACTAGCGAATTCTATAGTTCATCTGCGTCATACACTGAGTTACAATTCACGGATAACACTTGGTAGTATCAAAAGTAACGGTTGTGTTGACTATAAGCCGGGACACGAAATAAATTTTTTTCCCATTATTTTAGTTTTTTTCTACTAATTTTGAATGAAAATGTAAAATAATTATTTTTAAATAAAATTTAATAGTATGATAGGAATATCACAGCCTCAAAATTAAGGTATTTTTGTACACAAATAAGCTGTTTCCGAATGAAGAAAGTTTTTCAAAAAATTTGTACATGCATATAAAATCGTTTTTTGTTTGAATGTTTCGGGAGCGTATCATATGCCTGTATTTTATTTGCCTGTAGTGTCATTTCATTGTAAATATTTCTTGCAAGTTGCCTGTATTTTGACATTTCATTTGACTCAATATATATAAACATAAGCCATGTATATAAACATTATCGCCTGTATTCTACGCAGCCTGCTCACGACTAGGTTAGAATACGTTTCATATCCTCTTACCAACAAATTAATTTTTGTGGAGGGGATTTTCAGTCGTGAAAAATGTCCATGTTTTCAACCAAAAAATAGTGGTTGAACGTTCCTATTTTACTAACGCATAGAAAATAAACAAATAAAAAATTTTGGTTGGGTCAGAAAAATTTTACGTAAATACGCATGACATTCTTTTTAAAATAATCGAAGAAGAAACAGTATCTATGTACATAATAATATTACGTACAAAATTATGGTATAAAAATAGAAAACAAAATCAGATATAAATTTTAATTTCTTTTTCTGAAAGAACGGAAGAAATCTTTTCTTATATGTCCGTACCCCTCGCATAAAATTTTTTTTATTTTAAAATTAATTTTTTTCACACAAATGTAGATAAGTAAGGCGGTTGACTTTGAATGAGTCCACATGAAAACGTTTTTAGTCGTTCTTTGAGACTGCATGGAATTGGTGGAATATAGGCCAATAGAGGCATATTATAAGATATACCATATCATTATAGATGGCCAACTTACGTTATTTTATCGATGGCGCCTCGACGTACCTAAACTGGAATCAAAACTACTAAACTAGTGTTTTACTTTAAGGCCACCAGATGTCACGTTTAGTTAAAATTGTAATATGATTACTTTTTTTTCAACTTTATATCAATTTTTTTAATAACAAATCAAATATTAAATAATTTTAAGTTAAATACCATACTATATTATAAATGTTATAATTTCTTTAACTGGTACTTGGTAGTTAGTCATGGATATTCAAAAGCAGCATTTAATATTCAAAAGGATACTGAATACTCTGTTTGATGACTTTCGATGATTTCATCTCCGATATAGAGCTTACATCATAAAAAAAAAAAAGAAAAGAATTATAAGAATTATTCTGTTATATTCATAAAAAATACAAAATACCTTTTTTATAAATTTAGATAATAATTTGAAATCAATATGAAATATGATCAAAATCAATTTGATATCTTACCCTGAGAAAATATTAATCTTTCATTAGCATCTTTAATAACAATTAAAAAGGGCCAAACTTCTTCATCAATTTCTTTTAAATCAGTACATTTGCATTTATAAAGATTTTCAAATCCTGGATTTTTATCAAAATAATCAAAAATTTTTTATTATAATGCCTTTACTATTATTTACTTTTTTAATAGTTTTTTAATTGTACCACTGTCCAATGGATATGATTGTATAATTATCTTGTAAATGGATATGATTGTATATCAATTGTATATCATCTTCAAAGCAATTTGAACAATAATATCAGTTTTTCTAATTGTTATAGCAAAATCTTTTTTTATTCCATTTCACAGCCAGCATTTTGCAATTATATTCTAAATAAATAACGACAACATGAAAGCACGAATAAATATTTTACAATCAAGTAATAATGAAAAATGATTAGATTAGCTGTTCTAATAATGACTATGCGATTTGCAATTTTATTCTCATCACTTCATTCAATTGTACATTAAAAACTTTTTCATGTTTTTAATCGTAAATCAATTTTAAAATAAAATAAACTAATTTTAAAAATATGCATTAATTTAATCTATAATTAATTAATTCACTATTTTTGTATTAAATATTAGTTTTTCTTCGATTTTAATTTAAAAAAAATACTTTAAGTGTTATTAAAAAAAATTTCTTTGAGTAAAATATTTCCAACTGAACTAACGTCCGAACGTAAGGAAAGTTTAAGAAAAGCACAAAAACACACAATATGTATGGTGCGTTAAATAAAAAAAACTAAATGTCATGAAATTTTTCAGAAATGACAAGTACGGTCAGAAATCACGAACGGTTACTTTTCAGAAACGAAAAGTAACCGTTCGTGATCGAAGGGTATTGGGTTCAAACCCCGGTCAGGTCATATAATTAAAACAAAAATATGTAGTACTTTTATTTTTATATCGTAATAATGTATATCGTATAATTAATAGTAGTAATAATAATAATAATAACAATAACAATAATAATATTAATAGTATTAGTAATAATAATAATAGTAACAATAGCTGCTACAGTGCAGTTATCTTTGGTTATGTCATGCAAGTAAGGTGTTATATACTGCTGCACGTTGTAATCCACTGATGGCCCTGACTGTGTAGTAAAATAATAATGACAATACTAATACCAATAATAACAGCCGCTACAGTGACAGTGGGGGTTGCCTTCAATAATTACCTCATGTAGTAAGGTGTTATATACTACTACATGTTGTAACTGTTGTAACGGCTATAATCACTGTTAGCAAAATAGTAATAATAATAGGCGGATTCATTGTTTCCTTACAGTCCCACTCCCAATTCAATGTTTCCATAACCATTTCCTATTTCTACTCCCTAGCCAATATAATGCGTTCGCAGGTAAGGGTTTCATCCCATTATATTGGTTAAAGGAGGAGGTGGGTTTTGTCAGTAAGAATCTGACATTACGAAAGCGGAAATTCTCGGTGTCTTTGGAAGATTCCCACCTCCCTTAGGAAAAACAAAGACGGGATTTAAAAGTTAGTTACAAAATCAGAGTTTCAATAATTTGTTTAGCGGAGTTTTGTTGTTGGAACATATATATTCATATATTTTACATATATATATTATATGTAAATATAAAATTAGGAAAGATTTTAGAGCTGGTTGGTTATAAATGAAATCTAATCAAATTAAATTGAGTCAAATGAAAATACAGGCAAATGACATACAGTCAAAAGAAATAAGTGATAGTAAACGGATTTTTCCGGCTTGCAGTATAGACTAGGCATTGTCAAAAGTTTTAAAAAATAAAATGAAGAAATTTCAATAGTAGACGACGCCCAGTTGTAGGCCTAAAAATTGCAAACATTTTTCCTAATTTTCAACTTAATTTTTTTCCAATTTCATCCAAAAATCTTGCCAAAAATCCCATCTTCTTTACGTCATCTAATATTTTGTATTTAAGTTTAAAAATATTTCGGAAAAATTTGATTTTGAATTAATTGCGTATGTATTCTTCTATATCATTCTTTTTCTAATCAAATTTTACTTGAAGTTTGAGTCATTCATTCATTAATCATTACTAGATTTGGGAAGAGTATTTTTTTCTTTTAAATCGAATCGGTTGAAAATTATTTGCTGTTATGGTTATCAGCTGTAAGGCCGAATATATCATACAGTAACTGGACAAATTAAATATTTCGATTAAAATATATATCATTTTGCATTTTAAACAATATCAATATCAAGAGGTTTGTTTTAAAGGATAGATTACTTTAAAACAAAAAAAAAAAAAAAAAATTAAAAAATAAAACAACAATGTTTTAGCGTTCCAAGCTATTTTGTTCTAATATCAAAACAATACAAATTAATTAACATAAAAAAAAAAAAACTTCAGTTTGAAATGTAAAATTAATAATATAGGTAAATAATAACAAATTATTATTTTTTATTTTTTGTTCTTTTTTTATAATTTAATTTTGAAATTTTTTTTAAACAAAAATTACGAATGTTAATAAGGCTTTTTTTTTTTTTTTTATATCGAAACATTTTGATCATTAATCCATTTATAATAATATGAAACATCTGTATATACAGCAATAATATGATATATATTTGATTCAATTTCATATGAAAATATTCCAATTAAATTTTTATTATTTTTTGATATTAAAATATTTGATGGATTTTCTTCACATTTATCATTATCATTTTTATTTATATTATATTTAAATGTATATGGATCTTTTCTTATAAATTCAATACAAAAACGACCATTTCTTTCTGATTCTATTAAATTACATTTATACCAATTTAATATTTTTATTGTATTATAACCAGAAATTTTTGAAATTTTATTTAAATTTAATTTTAAATAATTTAATTGATAATCTGCATCTGATATAATATTAAATTCTAAATTAATTTTAGGTTTTGAAATTTTTAATTTTTTTTTATTTAATGATTTATTAATAAATAATATTGCAATATCATTAATAATTTCACCATTATTAATACCATTATTTTTAATTTGTTGAAAATTTTCATGTATTACAATATTTTTAATATTAAATAATTCCGATTTATATGAAATTTTAAATAATGAACTTGATGATGATGATGATGTTGTTGTTGTTGTTGTTGTTGCTGTAGATGATGAATAATTTTTTATTGTTGTCATAAATGGTTTAAGACAATGACTAGATGATATTAATATATTATTATTAATAATAGTGGCACCACAAATACAATCATTATCATATAATATTTTTATTGAAATATCTTCTTCTTCTTTATTGTTGTTTCGTTTTAATGGAATAAAACTTACTAAAGATATTGCTAATGATTCATATTTAATATTAAAATAGTTTATTGTTAATATTAAAATTAATAAATAAATATTTATATTATACATTTTATATTATATTTAAATAAAAACTAAATAATTTAAAACGATTCATTTAGAAAAGAAAAAAAAATTTTTTTTTTTTTTTAAAACTTCAAAGAAAAACTTATTAAAATTTTAACTTTTTTTTTTTTCAATTTTTTTTTATTTTTGTTAGATTTGACTGCTAAGTTAAAAAAAAAAAAATAAATTAATACTATAATATCTAGTACTATTTAATAAAACCTATATTAACATTAAATTTATAAAACCTATATTAACACACTACATTATCTTATTTATAACTTATCTAAATTATTTTGATAATATTTTTATTATCAACAATTTTTAGTTATTTATTTATTTTCTTCATATCATTCATTTTTTTATTTTTATTTTATTATTTTGTAGCTGCCAAAACAGAAATACAATAACGAAACGTTTCAAAACGATAGATAGAAACTTAACTATAATTTTGTAAGTTTTTTTTTCGGTTCAAACATTTCAAAATGTTTAATATTATTTCGGTAAACATTCCGGTAAATAAAAATAAAAATTACCGTAATGTTTACCGAAAAAAAACTGAAAATTAAACATTATTCTTTAGAACATATTCGTTGACATTATTTACACAGACAAACAGATGTATTGTTAAAAAAAAATTTGCTTATTAGTTTAACTCTATCCGTCCATCCGTCCATCCGTCAGTTTGTCTATCCGTTTATCCATCTGTCCTGTTCGTTTAACAGGTTCGTTTAAACGGTTTAATAACCGTTTGTCTCCCCGCCGATTTACAAAACTTCTAAACCAAACGAACAACACATTTTTATCATGGATAGGTTTTTAAAATAAAATTAATGTTTTAGAACAACTTTTTTATGTTGAACTAACCATCATTTAACAAACCGGGTTGGGTACGAAATTTCAAAAAAAAAAATTCCACTAAAAAAAATCCAAATTCAAAATTTAATGACAAGATAAATAGCGCTAAAAACACCCGCTAAGCAAGTTATTGAGACTCTCTGAGACTCTCTGAGACTCTGAGAGATTTTATAGCCAACTGTTAAATCGCTCCTAACATCTTTTTAGATACACATTTCAACAATAAAGTATTTAAAATAGTGGAGGCTACCACCCCCAAACCGCCCTAAAGAAATTATTGGCGGGAATATTCCACCTATTTCTTTTTTTTACATACATATTTTCAACAATATATTGAATAAAGTGGGGACCAAAGTCCCGCTAAACAGATTATTAACACCAACTCTAAGATCTCTCCTAATTTAGAATTTGACATAATATATATAAATATTCTGGGAAAAGCAAAAATAGGGTTATACTGTTTTTGATTACAACTCTAAAATCCTTTTTAATTCAGAATTTCATATATACATATATATATTTTGTAAAAAGAAAATTACCCTGTTTTTGCATTCCAATCTTACATTTCAAATAGAATTAATAATTAAAAGATTTAAAACACTGGTTTTATTTTTATAACATATTCTAAAATCCCATCAATTTAATTTTTCTAGATAAAATATAATATTAAAACTAAAATTTCCTAGATTTTGAAAAAGTTTTTGGTAAATTTTTTTGAGAATTTTTTTTGTGGCATGTTTTTTTTCATTGTATTGGAATTTTGTAAATGTAGAATTTTTTTTTTGGAATTTTGACACCATCCCATTACGGACCTGCAATCTTTCAAAATTTGAAAAAGCCCTATTTTAAAATGTGTATGTATGTATATCTGAGACTGTGCTTGATATTTTTTTAATATAAAAATGCGAAAAGATAGGAAACTGTTTTAGGTTTATATAAATTAATATCAAAAACAATTTTTTGCAATTTACCGTTATGTGATTTTTCAATATTTTTCTTATACATACATACATACATAAAATGTTTTTGTTTTTTGTTTTTAACGCATTTTTCTGCCACATAAATGTGGACTGAAAATTACACAGCCTTTCCTGTTCAGGCGTGGCTGTAAATGTTGTAAGGGGGAATAACACTTACGACGTGTGTGGGATTCGAACCCACACTCCCTCGGTGTTTACAGCGTATTTTATACTGTTACTCACTAGGCCACCGAAGCCCCCCATGAATAAAATTTTAAAAAAACTTAAAAATTTTGTCGCAAGTCACAATTTGAAAAAGTTTATCTTTGGTTTACATTCTACCTTGTTGTCTATTCTTTTACTACTTTAACAAAACAAAACAGATGATTTTGTCATTACAGTTTCTCTTTAGTCTTTAGTAATTGGTATTATTTGTCTTAAATGCTCTAGTTATAATAATGAGGTAAGCCTGGTCGTGGTTGCGAGCTAAGTCTAGATTAATTGTTGTCGTTTATATATATGAATTATATTTCTGCTTTTACTTTATACATTTATAAAAGAAAAGGGTATTATAATCATTTTGCTATTATACGTTGATGACATTTGAAAGGAGACGAATAGATAAGAAAAAGTATATTATATTCTTCCTCAGGATAAAATTATAATTTGATTTAGGTATACACGTCCGTCCGTTCATTGCTACAGTAGCTCAAAAAATAATAGAGATAGGATTCTAAATTTTTTATCATTTCATTTTTATAAAAATGCCAGTTTGACCGATAGGTTCGAGTAGCTGTCGCATAAAATTTCTTTCTTTATATGAGCTTATGAGCATAACTAATTAACCTTTGGCTACAACTGGATCGAGTAATTGTCATTCAACTCCAAAATTTACATTAATAAATAATATGTCTCAGTAGATAAATAAAGTTAAATATCTTAAATTTTTTAAAAGCATTCAGAGCATTCAATTTTATGGTATGTAACAGCGTATATTATGCACATATTGTGTTCGTGTGGGTATTCTAGAGTTGACACAGTTTACTTTACACTCTTCCTCGATTTTTAAACAAAAATAATTAGCCTTATTAACTTAGTCACAATTTTGTTTTGTATTTTTGCAAATAAGGATAAATTTTGTATAAATAAGGATAAGGATAAGCTAGGCAATACTGATAAGAGATAAAAGTTAAGATATGCAAAAACGTAAAAGTAAATAAATGAACTTATGAAATTTTTGACATTCTAAAATAAATAAAACGTTTGATTTTTGATTCTTAGAAGGAAATCCTAAGTCCACTTCGCATCAATTTTTTTCGGAATCTAGAAAAAAAAATTTTGTTATTACTTATATTACCCACGTTAATTGTGATTAAAGTTTGATTTATATAAAAGACGCTGTAGAAAGCGAGCGGATCCTTGAGCAGGGGAGCACAACGGGTCGCAGGGCGTAGGTGTAAGGGCAACTTTATGCCCCCCTGAAAAACAACAACAACTATATAAAAGTTAATTTGCCGATAAAATGCAATATCACATACTGTTTGAACAAATAATTGACACACTTTACAGGTAATAAAAAATATGATTTTTTTTTTTCAATAACAAAGAAATTGTAATCTAAAGACAAATATTCCAATAAAATTTTTGTTTGAAATAGGTTCTAGTGATATAATTGATATACCTTGGTGCGTAGGTGATATATGTATATATACCTTTTAATATGTTAGATATTTTTCATATTAAGTCCTGATGATCTGATATTAAACACCATTAATAAACGACGGCTTAAAAACGCGTTTTTAAAGCTTTTGTCGCGATAAAAACCAGATAACACCCCAATTTTTTATTTTTTGAAAATCGACGAACAAATTGTTTAAATTCGAAAAATTATGATATAACATATACAGAATCGACCAAAATTGGAATTATTTGAGTTTTTGATCCGATGACTTAAATTTACAATTTTAAAAGACTTATTTTTATGTGAATATTGTCAAAATTAATTAATTTGATGAATGGAAAGGCAGAAAGGCTAACAATTTACTTTTAATTTGTTGTTGTCTAAAAATACCATCACAGAAATACATATATTATTTAGCAGACAAAGAGTCTGAAGGCGGAAGAGTTATCTATATTATACATGATTGTGATGCTTTATAATGTAGAGGATATTAATATGATTTTCTAAAGTGAATGGACTTAAAGGAACTCAAAATAACTTTAAAAGAGAACATTTTTAATTTAAATAACTTAAATTCAGAGAAAGGAGATAATTTTCTGAATTAAGCTCAACTTTTACAATAAATTGTAACTTTTATTTGTCTCAGTATTAGAACGTTTTCTCAGTTTTTATTATTGCAATGATGATTTAAAAATTTTAATATTTTATATTTTAGATTAAATTCATGAAAAGATTTGGTTATTTAGATAATCGACCATCATTTGGTTTACCAGATGCTGATACCATTTATCATGAAAGCACAATTTCTGATGCAATTAAAAATATACAAAAGTTTGGAAATTTAAATGAAAGTGGTATTTTGGACAATAAAACTTTAGAGGTTTTATTTTAGTTTTATGAATCTAAAACTTTTTTTAACTTTTGAAAATTTATTATAGCTAATGAATTCGCCACGATGTGGTGTTCCTGATATATTACCACAAATGAATATTAATTTTACATCTTCACGTTTTAAACGATATGTAATCGGAGCACAAAGATGGCTTAAACGTAATATAAAATATTTTATAGCAAATTGGTCGGAAAAAGTTAGTGAACTAAAAGTTATCCGAGATATAAAAAGAGTTTTTAATATATGGTCATATTATAGTAATTTAACATTTACACAAGTTTATGATAATTCAGCTGATATAATAATTGGATTCGGTTCTCAATATCATGGTGATAAGTAAGAAAATTATATTTATATATATATATATATATATATATTGAATTCATATATACATATAATTTTATTTAATTACAAAATTATTTATATTTATTGTTTACTTTAAAAGTTTTCCTTTTGATGGACCTGGTCAAATTTTGGCACATGCATTTTATCCATATGAAATGTTAAATTTTGGAGGAGATATACATTTTGATAATGATGAAAATTGGAAAGAAAATGCAACGAATTTAGCTGAAGGTGTAGATTTTTTTACTGTTGCATTACATGAATTAGGACATAGTTTAGGATTAGCGCATTCACCTGTTTATTCATCAATTATGTTTCCATATTATAAGGGACCAGGACAAGCAAGATTAGGTTATGATGATATTATTGCAATGTATTATTTATATAGTAAGTTTTTTTTTATTTTTATTTATTTATTTATATCGTATTATACTAAACCATCGGATACTAAGAATTTATTTATATTAATATTACTAAACATCGGATATTTTTACATACCCGTGCAGAATTTGAACTGGATTGAACAGGATTTACCTTACGAGTTTAACCACTAGGCCACCGAGTCTCCTCACATTAAAAATTTATATGTAATTAATTTAAGGTTTAATGGTTGTGTAAATATCGGTTCCTCTAACTATAGATTCTATGATCATTAATAATATTTGATTGATTTCTTAATACTTTGGAACCTTAATCCTTCAATTTCCTCAGTATAACTGGTCTAACCAGTTTATTTAATTTAAAAAGAACAAGTTGTATTTATTTTAAGTAAATGAATTTTATTAACAAATACATTTCAAATCAGTTGAAGGAACTTTCATTGATGATTATTGGACAACTGACAATCCACAAACTTTTAAAACAACTGTATGTGCAACACCTACAACAACAAGGACATCAACATCAACAACAATAACAGAAATTCCTACAATAAAAACAACATCAACAACAACAACAGAAATTCCTACAATAAAAACAACATCAACAACAACAACAAAAATTCCCACAATAAAAACAACATTATCAACAACAAAAATTCCCACAATAAGAACAACATCAACAACACCAATAACAACAGCAACAACAATTATCAGAACCAAAATACCAAATATTTGTTATGGTTATTTTGACGCTGTAAGTGTACTTCGTGGTAAAAATTATATTTTTAGGGGTGATTATGTTTGGAAATTAACTAAGTATTATAAAATCGCACCAGGATATCCAATTAATATTCATAAAATGTTTACATTTCTACCGATATTTATTAATAAAATTGATGGTGCATATGAAAGAAAGAAAGATAAGTCAATCGTAATTTTTACTGGTAAATATTTTTTTCTTTTTTTTGATTTTTTTATACAATAGAAATAATTTTAATAATCAAAAAAAAAAAATAATAATCAAGGTAAACAATATTGGGTTTATGATGGTCATAAATTAATAGAACCTAGTCCTCGACCAATAAGTGATTTTGGACTTCCTCAAAATCTTTCTAATATTAATGCGGTAATGATTTGGCGTAAGTATCTAAACTAAACTCTAATGTGCATTCAAATCCAAAATATGTGTATTCTATAGAAATTTAATTTAATTTTTTTAATTTTTAAAAGCACCAAATCAAAAACTCTACTTATTTGGTGTATCAAAATATTGGAGATATGATGAAATTTCACAAAAATTAGATGATGATTATCCAAAAACTATAAAAAATCAATGGTTTGGTATTCCTGATGATATTAATGCAGCCGTTACAATAACAAATGGTAAAACATATTTTTTCAAACATGAAAAGTATTGGTTATTTAATAATAAATTGAAAAAACCTGAACCTAATTATCCAAAAATTATTGGACCATATTGGCTTGGATGTTCACTGAAAGATTCTATCAAAAATAAACCAAAATAATTATTAATTATTCATTTAATACATAAATAAAAATTAAAATAATTTTGTTAATAAAGTTTACATATGTATGTATGTATGTGTATATATTATTTAAAAGCATTTTTAATTTCAATAAATAATAAATACATAAAGCATAGGTTTAAGGTATGTATGTTATGTATGTATGTACTTATAAACATATGTATTATATGTATATTACAGTTAAATTCATCCGTATTGAACCGCGGATACAAATAAAGATAAGGTTACATTATAATATTATAGATTTAGAGATAAGATGATGATAGTAAATGAAAAAAAAAACTTTCAGTGCAAAGGGATCTAAATATTTGAGGCGAATTAACTCCGTTCTGCACGTCACATTTTTATAGTGAAATTACCTAATTCATTTTTAAAATGAATTATTTCCAAACAACTGGTTTTAAACGTCAAAGAGTTATTTTCGTGCGAAATTAAGTTAATTAATTTTAAAAATGAATTAAAACACCTCTATAAATTTTGTCAAAATAAAAGATCTTTTGATTTTTAACAATTTTGTCATATATATATGTACATGAATTTCATATATGATCGTGCAGGGATAATTCATTTTATAAAATAAGGTTGGGGTCAAAATCTTTGAACCAAATCTCGAAATTCATAATCCCGGAATAGTAAGTAAAAGTAAAAATTAAAAGTGGCCTTCTTTATTTCATTTTCTAACTTTTTACCGACCGCATACAATTATGTATGTATAAGGTAGGTATTATTTTCATACTAAAAATTTGTACCCGAGATTTTGGCAAATATGCACTACTCGGGTGCGTAGAAGG
The DNA here is from genome assembly GCA_947095535.1 of Poecilobothrus nobilitatus. Classification (NCBI taxonomy): domain Eukaryota; kingdom Metazoa; phylum Arthropoda; class Insecta; order Diptera; family Dolichopodidae; genus Poecilobothrus; species Poecilobothrus nobilitatus. Next base: position 264,666,876 of record OX352773.1, read on the forward strand.
CTGTAAAAAAATTTAGCGTGATGCATGTGTGTGTGTGTATGTGGCGGAATTTTTTGAAGTTTCATATTTGAGGTTTGAAGCATTCTGTTTTTTTTTTGCAGTATATCTACATATGTTAGTTATTTCAGTGCTTCTCCATACAGGATAGCCATATAATAGCATACTGCGAAAAATTGTTTTAAAAATCAGCATTTTATTGTCTGTATTTAGAATTGATTTTCGATTAATTATTTCTAACATGGAAAAATCTGTCTTTAAGAAAGCTTTGTATAATTTTAGTAATTTGTGAATTACACCATCATGCCAGATTGAGTCAAAGGCTTTTTCGATATCTAAAGTAATCATGCCTACAGAATTCTTAAGTTTAAGATTCTCTCTGATGAAGTTACTAATTGTTCGTTAAGTAGAATATTTTTAATTTCTAAGAACTTTTCGACTCTAAGGCTAATTATTTTTTCAAAAATTTTGCCAATAGTACTCACTAAACTAGGTAAGTTTTTAAGTACAATATTGAGAATCCTGTCTTGACCTGGAGCTTTTTTTTTACTTTTAATTTTTTACCATTAAAATAATTTCTTTCTGTGAAGTGAAACAAATTTGTTCTGTGAGTTGAGAATTTAATTCATTAATCGATTCTTGAACAATGTTTAGTGTAGTTGTGTTGCTAAGATGATCAGTATTAACATTGTCTTGTCGAGAAAAATCTGCTAATACTCTAGAGTCTAGCCTTTTCTGTATCTGTAGTCAAGAGTTGATCGTTCTGTCGCAGTGCTGGCATCTTAGCAGTTTTCTTTTTATGGATTTTGTTGAAATTCCAGAATGGTTTGCTTGCCTTATCTAACGAAGACAAATAGGCGTTCCAGCTCGAGTTTCTTAAATCGAAGATTTCTTTTTTTATTATGTGGTTATGGTGGTTGTAAATTGCTTTGTCAACTAAATTTCTTGAACGTTGCCACCTGCGGCCTGTTGTATTTCTAAGTCCAATTAAGTGTTTTATATGTTCTGGTAATTTTGGCAAATTATCAGACTTATGTAAAACTTTTTTTGGGACAACTTTGCTTATCGTTTCCTGAAGGCACTTGTAATATTTAATAGAATTTTCAATGTCAAAATTATATTCAGATGTTAGATTATATTTTAGATGTTTTTACATTATTTTTATGTACTGACATTACTGAATAAAAATTTAAGTGTTAGTTTTGTTAATTTATTAAATTGCTCTAATCTCGTATGACAGTTTTGCAATCCCGTTATCAAATCTTATGAGATTGAGACCAATTCAGCATATATAAATAGTGTGTTATTATTACTATTAGGGCCCTTCTAGTTATTAGGGTTAAGATTAGTATTATTGTTATAATTATTGTTAGTGTGTACGTGTGTGCTGTAAGCACCTTTTACACGGTACAATATTGAATCAATATTGTATCAATATTGCATGGAAATTGTACCGTGTAAATACCTTCATTCAATATTGAAGCAATAATGAAGTCTTGACCCTAAATTTCACAATATTGATTCAATATTATTTTGTGTAAACGCGTTCGTAAAATATTGTATCCATATTCATAACTGAAAAGTTTTTGAATACATCCCATTTAATTAGGGTAATTTCGGTAAATATTTTTATTAGCATCTAGATATAAAAATGCTTTCAGTGAAAAATAAAAATTTTGGCTAGAATTTATACAAAAGTATGAATCATTAGAATGTTTATGGAATGTACATACATACATAATATCAAATATATTCCAAAGATTATAGTAACAAAATACGGAGGGAAGATGCGCTTCAAATTCTCGTTAACAAATGTAAACAAATTCACTCAGAAGTGAATAAAGAATTTGTAAAGATGAAACTAATTAACTTGCGAACTACATTTTCAAGAGAATATAAGAAAATAAAAGGTTCTAAAAGAACGGGAAGCGGTGCAAAGAGCATTTATCAAACAAGTTTATGGTATTATGACTCTCTGCTATTTTTAAAGGATGGGGAAATTTCAAGAAAAGGAAGTAGTTCTTTAGAAGATGATTGTTTTGCATCAGATCCAGTTACGGAATCTGATACTGATATTGAGCTTTGTACAAATTATGAACTTTGTTTAGCTTTTTCAATAAATTTTTATTATTTATTTAGGAATTCACTACACCAAGCCCAAGTTCTATTGGTACATCATCGCATTCCAGATCAACGAGTTGTCAATCGTCGAAAAGGTACACCCACATTCCTACCAAGAAACGGGGGTTATAGTTACCTGGCACATTTATGTACCATGGTACCTGGATATAAATAAATAAATAAAACTATACAAATTGAAATGAATTAAAAATATTTTATTCTTAATTATTTTATTGTGTAAAGAGATTTGATTGAGTAAATTTAGCTATACCTGCTAGTGCTGACTGCTGAATGCATAAGCGTAATTGTTGTTGTCATTACTACTGTTTACAAGGTTGTATTTCTGACTAGTGTAATTCATTGTATGTGATGGTCTAGAATGGAGATTAGGAAAATGTGTTTTGTCATTTACAGTGATTTGGTGTTGGCTGCGTTGTAGTGAATTTTTGGTTTTTTTGTTGTTATTTCTTTCCCTCAATGATTGCATCAGTTGTTTATATTTAACACGTTCTGGCCAGTTGTAGAAATTAGTTCTATGTGAACCTTTACAGTTTGCACATGTCAACTTTTGTTGCTCTGACGGTTTAGAAAATTCTGTACAGTCTGCTATTTTGTGGTTATCCGAACATATGCCGCAAATCGTGGTGATGGCTAGAAATGTAGTATTCCCATTTGAGGATTCTATGGAATATTGCCTTTATTTTTGAACGAATCTCATTTAATTTTATAAGGTTTTTTTTAATATAAATTAAGAAATTTTGTTGTTGTTAGCGTGTGTTTTTAATGTTTATTGGTTGGATATCTATGTAATCTAGGTATGTACATTCATATGTATATACATATGTATATATATTACATTTTTTTATTTCTGTGAGAAGTTCATTTTTTTCTATGGAACTGCCAAGTCCATACAATAGAAGTTTTGTTGGTTTATCAGCACGTTTGGACTGTGTAAAGATTGTGGATTTCGTTGGAATCAGTTTCCTTGGAGTTATTTTCTACGAAAGCAGTGTACAATTTATTAAATTCTTCAGTTGTGTTGGAAAAAATCTTAGTTCTTATACTGCAATTTTTTATTGTGAAGTTTTTAATACTTCTAAAAGTTTGCATGTGATTACGAATTTCGTCATTAGTTTTTCGGATAATATTGATAGGTGGCGGTTTGGTTTCCTTCTTTACAGTGGATACTTCTGGCATTTCTGCAATTACATCCATATTCGTAGCAGAAAATATGAGAAAAATTATTAAGAAAAAATTGTTAAACAAGTAAAAAGCAACAACTTTGCCATATAACATTATATTTGATCTGACTAACTTTATTTTTACGATTAATTCATTGCTTATTATTGTTATTGAATAAAAAAAAAATGTTGTTAAATTATTAGAACTTATTTTAGGAAATTAGGAATTACATATGTACATATACATATATACTTTTTGCGTACTGATGGTCGGTCCTGGGGTGGGGAAAGCAGATTTTTTTAAATGTGTAAACAATTGAAATGTCTTTTCAGAAAATTTTTGAAAAGTAAATTTGGTATAGTAAAAATTTCTAGTTATATGATCATATCATGTAGGTAGTAGGTACATACACACATACTTACATATACCAGAAAAGGGATCAACGTTGATTTTGTAACAAACTATGAAATCCCTCCTAATTATTTTTATTTACATAGGTACATATGTATGTTCATATTTCAATAACGAGGCAGGCATTTAAATCCCCCGCTAAACGAATTACTGAACTCTGATTTTGTAAGCAGCTCTTAAATAATTCAAAATCTATTTTACAAATACATATGTATATTTCAACAGAAAAGTATTTAAACGGGTTGAGTAAATTTTTTTGGATTTTTAATCATGGTTGAACTGGGGCCTCGGTGGTCTAGTGGGTAAAAGCGTATAAAATACGCCGTAAACACCGAGGGAGTGTGGGTTTGAATCCCACACACGTCGTAAGAGGTATTCCCCCTTATGATATTTACAGCCACGTCTGAACAAGAAAGCTGTGTAATTTCCTTGTCCTCATTTACATGTGGCAGAGAAATGAATTAAAAAAAAAAAAATTTTGGTTGAAATTTAATTTCTATATTTTTAAAAGAAACTAAAAAATTTAATCCTGAAAGATTAATTTCTTAAATTTTGAATTTCCAGAGTTCTATTATTTGCAAGAAAAATTTTCGGGATTTTTAAAATTTTGGAAGATTTAGAGGTAATTCCATAAAATGCACTCTGTAAAATAGGAATGAATTATCCCACTCACAGAATAAAAAATTGAAAATGTATTTTGTCCACATGATATTTATTTTAAAAAATCTATCTCCGTGACCGTATACTATAATAAAAAATCAAAAATGAATTTGAGATAATTCAGAATCAGACGGAATTAATTCGGAGAGCCAAAATATTTTTCTCTTTTTATTTTATGAAAGTTTTGTAAAAATGTTTAATTAAAATTTTATTATTAAAACAAAACAAGGTCTTATTAAATGTTTATTATTTTTCTATGTAAATATTTTTTAAAATATAAATTTTAATCAGAAATTCGTATAGCTGTAGCATAGTATAGCTGTATCTATAGCTGTACCTGGCTGTACTTTACAAAACCAAAATTATGTCAAACAAAATATTAATAAAAACTGTAGTCAGTTTTGAGTTTAATGTATTATGGGAATGTACTCCGAAAAATCAAGTTTCATTTTCAATTGTTTCAGTTTATGGTTTTTATGTTTTCATTTTCATCGAAATATGAATTGACATTTGACAACTATTTTTATTTTGACATTTTGATTAATTTATTCTAATATTTTTGTTATTACATTATATAAAAATTTTAAATAAAAATTGGTTGGATGTGTAATAAAAATAAAATTTAATTTTAATTTGTTCAATTTATACTTAACCAGTATATTTTGAAAACAAAATCGTATATTTAGAAAACTAATATTAAAATGGGTGCACTTTTTGGAAAAAGTAAAAAACCTCAAAGTCGCGTTACAGAACATGATAAAGCCGTTTTGGTAAATTATAATAAAAGATAAGATAAGGATATTTAAAATAAAGTAAAAAACTATAATTTTAGCAATTGAAACAACAAAGAGATAAATTAAAACAGTATCAAAAACGTATAGAATTAACATTAGAAAAAGATAGAGAATTAGCAAGAAAATGTCTTCAGATGGGTAGAAAGGAGTAAGTTATAAGTTAATATTTTTATTGATTTTTATTCAAAAAAATAATTATTTTTTATTGTAATTAAGTATGCAGTAAAAACGTATTATTATTATTTTTTATTTTGAAGGTTTCATCTGGTTTTTATTAATTTAAATAAATTGCGTTTTATTTTATTCTACTTAGTATGTATAAGTTTTCTTCTATTTATACTTTTTTTTTTTAAATATTTTTAGACGTGCTAAATTATTATTAAGAAAAAAGAAATATCAAGAAACTCTATTGAAGAATACAGATCAACAACTGGAAAATTTAGAAAAATTAGCTGCTGATATAGAATTTGCGCAAATTGAACAGCAAGTATTAGAAGGACTAAAAGTTGGTAACAGTGCTCTTAAAAAAGTTCATGAAGTTTTAACAATTGAAGAAGTTGAACGTGTTTTGGATGAAACAAATGAAGCTGTAGAAAAACAACATGAATTAGATGAATTATTATCTGGTGTACTAACGCAAGAAGATGAAGATTCTGTATTAGCTGAATTAGATGCTCTTGTTGCAGCTGATGAAGCCAGTAAAAATGAATTTAATCAACCAATAGAAAATATTGTTGAAAAATTACCAGATGCTCCAACTGAAACTCCAGTAGATGGAGAAGAAATTGATAGAATTCCTACAAAAAAGATAAAAGAAAGCCCAAAGAAAATTTTAGTTGAGGCGTGATATTATTGTCTATTTTTTGAATAGCTGATGTAATTTCATTTAATTGCAATATTTTTATTTAATTTATAGCTTTTTTTTCTAAATAAATTATTTTCATACAATGCTTTATAATATACATATACAATTTTTGTTTAAATTTTACAAATTGCTGTTTAAATGTTCAGTATACATATCGGATCATTATTTCATTTTTTAACATTGTTATTCTTGCAAATTTTAAAAATTTATTTTTCATATTTTTGCCAAGATTTGCTATATTTCTGGTTAGTTTATCAAACAACGATTATCAATTTCGATACAATATATCAATATTCAAATTTTTATCTTCACTTTCATGCTCAAGTTTTAAAATATAAAATTACATAAAATTTAAATTTAAATTTAAAAAAATAATAATAAAATAAGCAAAATTTTATTTATTAAATTTTTTTGAGCTATAAGCTCTATCCCAGGATTTTATTTGTAGAAAATGTAGTTTATGATATCATAGAAAATTAATAAAGTATTTAACATAATTAAAAGGTGATAATTACTATCTTACAAATTTAAGACCCTTAGCTCATGCAATATAGAATTATCACCTAATGTATTACAGAAATTCCTATGATTTCAGATTGTTTACAGTTACAATATGATCAAATGAGGCAACTTAATTCCTGTCAAGCAGCGTCAATCATGTCCGAATTTTTCCTAAACTCTAAACGTGGAATGTAAAACAGGTTTTTAAGAAAGATGAAGAAGGTTGCTGGAAGACGCACCTAGTTTCAAAAATTAGATAGCACAAAATTTATTGTCTCAAAAAAAAGAAAATGGTGATTCTAAAAATGCACATACCGTGCATTTTAGTTAAAATTTTGGTAAATTCCGAAATGCATCATTTTTAGTAATGATGCGGTATTGATACTGTATGACTACTGTATTACTACAAAATTCACGATGCGATGCAATAATGTTGCTGATACAATTGTGAGATTTTAGAACGTTCATATTTTCATAATTGATGCCTTTGACGTTTGAATATTTTTAATTTTTAATTAGAGTTAAAAAGATGAATAAGATTTTGTTTAATATAGTTTTAAACACGTTTTTGGACAACTGCGAACCATCAGAATATGATACCCCTTTACCATTTAAAAATCTTGTAAAAATAAAAAAAAAAGGAAAAATGTTGTTATTCTTGCTGTTTTATTGAAAAAAATTAAAGTTATACCCAAAGCAAAAAATTATTTTAAAATAATTGACGAATTTCCCGAAGATATATTTCGACACATTTTCGAATGCTACCATCTACCATTTTTATTATACTATCCAATGTAAACCTCAAGTTAGAAAAGCAACGAAAATATCATAAAATTATATGATGCGAAGTTTGCTCAAAAACTGCGCATCAAAATCTGTAGCGTTACGAAAAAAAACTTGATGCTTTCCGCAATATTTTGTAGATACATTTAAGAACTTGATACTTTTGTGTTGCGCGATACTGATGCATTTCCGAATTTATTGTTTTAGTATTAATTTAGGGTCGAAATTTTTTAAATTTAAGATTGAATATTGCCAATTAAATGTTCCCATTTTATTAGACAACTCCTCTTTATTTGTTTTGATATCACCTTACATTTATGTTCAATAGGCTTTTCATACTCTCAAATCTGTTATCTATTTTCTCGAAAATAATATTCCGTTTGATTAACATAATTATACATATCTAAAAATGAAATTAAAGCGACAAATACTTCACTTCCAAAATTATTTTTGCTCCGCTTACGAGCTATGCCCGTTATCAAAGTATTAAAATACATTTCCCGAGCATTTTCATTGTCGGCCAGTTTTCAGCTTAAAGCTAAACCTCTAATTTACGTTACCAAAAAATGCTTTTAGATCATTGCTAGGAGCCTTGGTGATCTTTTGGGTAAAAGCGGATAAAAATATCCCTTTTACGACATTTATTACAGCCATACCTAAAATAAAGTTGTGTAACTTTCTTATCATACTTAAATGTCACAGGGGAATAAGTAAAAAAAAAGAAAAGAAGATCTTTGTTATTAGGTATTCGTCTTGCAAATTTAAGAGATAACAACGTACTTAGATCCAATGTTGTGCATAAATAAATGATTTTCTAAAAGGATCGTAAATAAAAAAATAAATGAACACAAAAAATAAAAATGAACATTTTTCTAAATATAATTTCTTAATCCACATTTGAATGAAACAAAAGATAAATTACATATATGAAAAAAATTATAAACTCTCTAAATTGAGATTAACTCGTGTAAAAAAAAAAAAAAAAATAAATAAGGAATTTTTCTATTAAGTAAGTAAAAGTATTTTCTAACCAAATATCATTTCATTTAAATAATTTTTACTAAAAACTAATTTTTAAATCAAATTCTCCATATTAAATTAAAAAAAGAACATGGTCAGAAAATTAAAATTTTATATTTAAATGAAAAATAATTACTAAATTATATTTTCCACATAATTCTGAGTGCATTTGATAAATTCCTGATTTGAAGAATCATTTACATCATTTTCTGTTGTATTAGATTCAAGTTTTTCTTTAGAACTTTGTTCATCTGTATTTAAAATGAAAAGACTTTCTGGATTTAATTGTGTATTATTTGAATAATTTTTATTTTTGAACATTTCTTCAACAGTTAGCATTATTCTATTTATAATTGTTTCACATTTTGTTAATTTTTTATGTTCTTTTAATACAACTTCATTTTGAAATGTTGGTGTAAATTTGATTTCTTTTAGTGATGATGTTAAATTCAAAATTTTTGTTGAATTTTTTACATCTTTTTCATCTTTTTCTATGAATTTTTCTTTAAATTTACAATATTTTAATTGTGTTGTGGATTCTTTCTGTTGTTGTAATTTTGTAATATCTTCTATTATTATTTCTTTATTTTTTCTTGACTCTTTTATTTTTTTTTTTAATTTTTTTCTTGAAGATAATTTATCTTGATTAGTATCATTAAATATTATATTAGTCTTGGATATAATAATACTATCAGATTTTATTATAGTATCATTTGTATCATTTGTATTATTAATAGTATTATTATCAATTATATCTGTTTTAGAATTATCTATATTAATAATACTTTCATTAATTTTATTAGCTTTCACTTTTTTTTTCGTTGAACTCTTCACCTGTTCTACAAAAAGTTTGGTTAATAATTTTTATATGTACATATATATATGAGTAAAATATAAAACGTTTGAACAATACTACGCTATTCTCTATATATTTCTATTCTATTCCTTAAATTACCTTTATTTATTAAATAAAGATTTAAATTTTCTTTTCGAAGTTGAATAAAACTGAATCTCTTAATGAATATTTTAAAATATCGAAATTTTCGAAAATAATGATTATTTATAATAGAAAACTATTTTTACCGAGAAGTATTTACTGTTCATTTTAAATTTAAATATGATATATAACATTTTACATGATCACTGATCAAAACATTCAAAAACTATTTTATACTCTCAAAAGTTGTTTAGGTTTAAATGCGGTTTAACTGTAAAATTTCTCTTCACTACCCCACATGACAAACCGGTAACAATCGATAGAGAACCAAAACTATTAATGTGAACAAAACTATGATCTGGCATAAGGCTACGGGTACACTTTATCTTAAGGTAAAAAAAAAGAAAGGGAATTTGATAAAAATATTTTTTTTAAAAAGACTATAGCTGATGCACATCGGATGCAAAAGCAACCATACCAAGGCATATGTGCAGAATCAGCCATTGCTTCATTATAATGTGTCTGCATTAAAAATTATACTGCAAGATACAACGTATCACAAAGAAATACCTACATATGTACATACATACATACATATGTTAATTTTTTTCGTCAGATTTTTCCAAAATTTTAATATGTATTAATATACTGGATTCATTGCTTCAGAAAACTATTATTTCACTTTTTTTTTGTTTTTAAAGGCAAATGAATAGTCAAGCTCTAAAAGATTTCTGTATTTATAAATAAAACGCGAACTAGGGGTTAACAACCATATAGGATATCTTCTCACGAATATAATATACATATGCTACTCCTATAAAATTTTATTATCTTCTAAAAAATTTAAGACACCTTAACTTAAGTGTAGGTATATAATTATGTAATTTTCCAAGTTGCGTAGTCACTACTCGCATTCACATTAATTTGAAATCATAAAATTTTCTAAATACTAGTCAAATACGACTTACATAGCTAAATCGACTCTGAGTTCACCTGATTCTCACCAGGCATATACGTATGTATTTCTCATATCTATCTTGTGTCCTATATAATGTATTACAAAAGTTATGCGGTTAGGTAAATATGTAATCACTTCCTTTCAATAAAACAAATTTAATGTCATAGAAATGATAGTTTAAAAATGCAGCACACAAAAAGATAAATCGAACTTTTTTTCGAGAGACTAGGCTAGATTTTAAGCTGCAGAAATTACAGGGAGAATTTAAATTTTCATATGGAAAAAATTAATTTGCAGCGCAGAATTAATTTGCTGAGCAATGATTAAATGAATCCACATTATGGACAAACACACAATGCTTGCAATGGACTAAACCAAATTATTTAAACTTTGATATTAGTGATGTAACCACAAACCATAGAGTTTGTTTTTTAATTTGGTAAACGGTTTTTTATTCCAATTTCCTTTTCGCAAAGTGAAGAATTTGCTGTTCGTTTTTTTATTTAAAGGCCTTAAAATATCTTGAGTATATCACATTTGTAGGTGTAAAATAATGTGAAAAAGAAACTATAGATAGTTAACGATTCCGGGTATAGATATAGGACATAATTTTAGTACGGGAAAAATTTTCACAATAAAAACTTATGGTTCGATCCTTATATATACTTTTATACTATATATTTATACATATATATTATATATGTATATACACTACTAAAATAAATAATTAATATAAACTTATGTACCTGGAGTGGGACAATGTCCTTTAATAAAGTATTGAAAACTTTTCCTTAAATTAAATAATAAATTTTGTCTTTTGATTTCATCTGGACTATATTGTTCTATTAAAGATTTCTTTTGATTATATAAATCAATATAAAGCATTCTACGATGCTTTATTAATTTATGATAAACATTTTTCTGATATTCTAATTTTTGAATATATTTTTCTTTATCATTATTATATATTTCTTTTAATTTATCTAAATCTTTTAAATATAATTCTAATTCTGGTCCCAAAAGTACTGGTGAATCATTACGCATTGGATAAAAATAATATTTTAGATCCATATCATTTAATATTTTATTAAAACTTTTTGTAAATTGTTTTATTTTTTTATGATTTAATGGTGTTTCTTGTTTAAGTTTTTGTAATTCAATAATATAATTATGAACATTTAATTTTCGTATATTACAATAATCTTCAATTTCATGACATTGTTGTATAAAATCATCTAACATATCCCAAAATTGTGAATCATATTCATTTTCATTATTTTGATATGTATTTTGAAGATATATTAGGTTTTGTTCAAATTTTAAGAAAGCTAAATTTAAACGTCTTCGTAATATTGGTATTACTTTTTCTATTTTAATATTTTCTGATTTATATTCATCTTCTGTATTAAATTTAACTTTTGACTCATTATTATTATTTTCAGTTGGATTTGATTTAATTTCAAGATTTTTTATTTTTCGAGTTTTTAAATTTTTATTAGTTTTTATTTCCTTTGGTCTAAAAAATAAGAAAGTTTAGTTAACAACATTAACATATAATTTTAATTTAAATTATTATTGCTAACTTACTTAAATTCGGTTGATGATTTTTTAATTGCAGTTTTTGAGATTCTCATTCTTTTAGTCATACTTGAAATAGTTTTCCTTACTTTTCTTGATGTTTTAGGTTGATTTTCTGTTGTCGAATTGGCTAAATTACGAACACTTACATGAATTCCTTTGTTCAAAAAGTTTATTTAATTATTTACTTAAATTTTGCAAAAAAAAAATATTCTAAATTGAAAGTGCTATAAATTGTGGGTAAATGGAAAAAAACGAAAAGTTGTTGTTTATAAATTAAATTCAGAATAAGAAACTACGTGGAGGCACATTTAGGGATATAATAATAACATTTCAGTAATTTTTTTTAAAATGAAACAAGCCTAAGTCTCGTAAGACTTTGTTTTGAAATGGTTCAAACATGTTAGCCATAACTGGGTAAAAAATATTAAAAAAACCATCTAGGATCGAGTAAAAATAAATTAAGAATTATAAGAGTTTTCCTGTCGAAATACTGATGGTTAAAGGAATACTGGAATAAAAAATAGACAAGCAGATTCGATCAAGAAGATGAATCTGAAGAAAACACTGAAAGTGAGATAAAGCCAAGAAGTATTACCCTGCAATGAACCGTTTCAGCGATCACTAAACCGTTTACAGATCTTCAGTTTTCTTAGAGGCAGGATTTTCTTAGGGCTGACAAAAAGTATGATAAGTGATGATAAAATCTATAATACACATAGTTATTGGACGACATTATAGATCTACATCAAAAGGTTGCAGTGTTATTTATAACCCCTTAAATAAGAATAATCTAATCTAATAAAGTTAATTGCTTAATGCTTGAAATCAAAGTTTAAATTTTTGTAGGTTTTTGGTTGTTAAAGGAGTAACTGCAAAATATTTCCAAGAAATTGTAATTCTACCGGTCTAAATATTATGACTTGTTATAAATCGTATGTATGATTGTATGTTATAATAAAAACCGTATAGATAGAAACGAATTGATCTTTGATTTACTTTATACATCAGGAACAATTTTACTTACTTTTTCAATTACTTTTTACAAAGGAAATTTTTGTGTGAATGTATCATTAAGTGAATTCAACCGATAGACAAGGCAAGCTTAAGTGTAATCAATTAATTAATTTACCTGCTGATGGTAGTTTATCTTGTTGTTTTTGTTTTTCATATAAACTACGTCTTAACTCGAACATTTTTAATTGTACTTCTGATGGATCTGTAATTTTTGATTCTAATTTTTCTTTCATATTCCATGTATTTAAATACATTAAACGACGATTTTTAATACTTTTATGATAAAGTTTTTGTTGATGATAAATTCGGGTATTTAATAATTCTTTATCAATATAATATTTTTTTTGAATTTTTTTCAAATCTTCTTTATAATGTTCTAATTCTTTACCAATTAATGCTGGATCATTTATTGGTAATGGTATAAAAAAATTTTCTTCATCTGGTAATTTAATTGGTGTTTTGAGTGTTAAAGCACTTTTTTCCATTTTATGTCTTAAATCACCATAATTTGATATTTTATCTTGATGAATTTTAAATTGTTTTAATGCTTCCCAAAATATTCTATCATATTCAACTTCATCATTTTTATATTGTGCTTTTATTTGTTCTAATTCTTCTTCAAAATGTAAAAAACCTAAATTTAAACGTCGACGACGTGATGGAATAACTCTTTTATTCTCATTACTTGATTCTAATAACATTTGTAATTCATTACGGTGATTTGATGTTTTATTTAATTTTTCTTCATCATATTTTGATTCATCAGAAGTCCAATTAAATTTATAAGTTGATTCATTATTATTGTTCGATTCATTTAATGGTTGAGAGTTTTCTTTTATCGGTAATAATGTTTTAAGTTTTTTCTTTTCATGTTTTTCATTCGTAGTTTTTGTTATTGATTTAAATTTTGAGGATTTTAATTTGACTCTTTCATTTGAATGAATACTTCCAGTTTTATGTAAAACTTTACTTTTTGGTTTCATTTTTGAGCCCGACAAATAACCAATTATTTTTTTAGCCGACTTCGAAATTTTAGCAGTATCTTTAATTAAAAAGAAAAATTATATGCTATGGTAGTTTTTTTTTTTGTAAGTTAAACGGTTAAAATGCAACTTAGATAAAAATAATTTTGTTATGTAACGATAAATTTTAATTTGAAATTTATCTAAAATTATGGATTTCAAAATTTAAAAAAAAAAACTTTTAATAAAAAAGAATGTAATCCTCTAAAAAGTTTGAAAGAATTAAAAATAAAAAATAATTTTTTTGAATTTATTGTGTCATTGATTCTGTCATAAAAAAAAATTTTTTTTTTAAAGCAAAGTAGTTTTTTTTTATATTAGAGAAAAATTTATATGAAATTTTCAAAGTTTGTTTGGGTAATGATGGGTGCTTTATAAATTTTAGGGCTCTATGAATTAACGCCAAAAATAAACTAACGTCATTAGAATCTTTTTTCTAAATTTTTTTGGCTTAAGTTTATGAATTATCATGAATTAAAATGCATTTTTAAATTTTATCAATAATTTATGAACTTTAGTTTTTAGTTTTTGAAAAAATCCCAAACCTCTACTATATTGTTTTTAACTTTTAGTATTAATATTCTGACAGATTTTAGAACTACTCATTCCTAAGTCTAGCCAGCGCCAGCATCCACGACTTATGCGCGTATTTTTAGAACAAATCAAACTCATCAACTCACTCATCTGACTCATGGCGCAGTGTTTAAGTCACCAACCTTTCAATCGAAGGGTTTTGGGTTCAAACCCCAGTCAGGTCATATAAATAAAAAATATGTAGTAATTTAATATTGTAATAATGTATATCGTATAATTAATAGTAGTAATAATCATAACAATAATGATAACAATAATGATAATAATAATAATAGTAATAATAATAATAATAGCTGCTACAATGGAGCTATCTTTGGTTATATCATGCAGTAAGGTGTTATATACTGCTGCACGTTGTAATTCACTGATGGCCCCGACTCTAGTAAAATAATACTAATATTAATAAGAATACTAACACCAATAATAACAGCCGCTACAGTGACAGTGGGAGTTGTCTTTAATTACCTCATGTAGTAAGGTGTTATATACATGTTGTAACTGTTGTAACGGCTATAGTCACTGTTAGCAAATAGTAATAATAATAGGCAGACTCAATGTTTCCTTACAGTCCCACTCCCAATTCAATGTTTCCGTATCCATTTCCTATCCTTTCCTATTCCTATACTCCCTAGCCAATACACTGCGTTCACAGGTAAGGGTTTCATCCCATTATATTGGCTGTCAATCATTAATTAATAAAAGTAATAATTTTAAATTAATATTTTATCATTTACAATATATGCCTGTTTTTACGCCGAATGTTTACATTCGAATTTAATACGAATTTTTTAAGTATCGAAAGTAGAAGAAATTTAACAAAGTTTTTCACTATATACCGTATATCACTTACCCAATTATTCGTGCTGTAATAAGAACGATGAAGAATTTTTTTACCATAATGTTTATAAATGGAATCTATACATTTTTATCTCTAGACAGGTTCAACAAATATCTGAATATACGATATATGTATGAAAAAGGTGATATAATATAAATGTGGTTTAATTATATGTATATGTATATATTTACCTAATATTTCATCATTTAGACCAAGTTGATCTTCATAAAGTCTTCTTATTTTTGATAAATCTTCTAATGCTTTTTTTTTTGATTTTTCTGTTTCGATTATTTTTTTTTTATTATAAAGTTCTAAAAATAATTTTCTTTTTTCATCAATTCTCATGTAATATTGCTGACGAAGAATAGCAATAGCAACTTTTAATTTATTAATATTTTTTGAAAAATTAAATTTTAATTCTGATTCTTCTTTTAAATATTTTTGAAGTTCTTTTCCAATTAATATTGGTTCATCAATTTTTTTTGGTAAAAAATAATGTTTTTTATCACGTTGTTTTAATTGAATATGAAAATTCAATGTCATTTCCTCTATAGCTTTATCTCTTTCTTTAATATCATGGATATTTTTTATTACACTTAAATGATATGAAAAATCTGCAATTATATATTTTCGTATATCTTCATATTCTTTAATATCATTTATATGACAAACAGAAAATTCTAAAATACACCAAAATGCTTTATTATTACGATTTTCATTATTTGAAAATGTTTGGCGGGCTTTTATTAAATCAATTCCAAGTTGTTGTACAGCAAGTAATTGACGTTCTTCAACTGATGGTATTGCAGTACTTGTTGAATTATGAAATGGATCAGAATTTTTAAAATTAGATATTTCACGACGATACCAAGAATTTTTATTTATACGATGATTTGATGATAATTTTTTATGAATTTTTGTTGATAGAATTGAAGGTTTTATTTTTGTATCAGATTTATTTGGTTTTAAATTATTTATTTCAGTATTTAAATTAATATTTTCTTCTAAATTATCTAATATTATTGGTGAAACTTGACCTATTTCTAGAGCTTCTTCTTCTTCTTCATCTTCTAATTTTTGATCTTCATTTTCATTTTGAATATTTATTAAAGATGAAGATATTGCATCAATATTTGTTGTTGTTATTAGATTTACAACAAATTCTGTACAGTTTTTTGGTTCTTTATCATTAATTATTGCCTTATTATATTCAGAAGTGTTTTCAAATGAAGTTAAACTTATAGGAGATGGTTTATTGATTAAAGATGGAGAAGCTTCTTTCATTGATATATTTATATGTGATTGTATCGGTGGTAATGGACATGTTTGAGGAAATGGTTCTGTTTTTTTTTTTTAACAATAATAAAAATATTATTAGATACATACTTATATTTATATATATATGTATTAAGAAAAAAAAAACTTACCAAGAATTGGATATTTTCTAGAAATATCTTCTTCATAAATTCTTCTTAATTTAAATAACATATCATAAACTTTATCACTACAATGAATTTTAATTATTTCACGTTTTCTTTTAACTAAATTTAAATAAATTTGTCTTTTGTCATCAAGTTCTTCATATAATTTTTGTTTTAATATTAAAATTTCTTCATAAATTTTTTCATAATTTTTATTATATTGACTATTAATATAATTAATTTTTTTTAAGTAATTATTTAAATTAATTGTATTTAAAGCTGGTATATCAATTGGTATTCGTATATAATAATGTTTACAATCAAGTTCTTTTAAATTTTTTTCAAATTCTTTTGAATATTTTTCTTTTTCTTCATTTTTTTCAATTTCATTTTGTAAAAGTTCAATAAAACTCTTACGAATTTCATAATTTCTTATTTTTAATGATCTTAAATCTTCATATTCTTTAATAGCTTTAATTTCTTTTTCAAAAATATCTAATGTTGTCCAAAATACATTATTATATTTAATTTCATCATTTGAATATTCAGTTCTTAATGACATTAAATTTAATTCAAGATCTTGTAATGCTAAATTTTGTCTTTCAATTTTTGTAGGAATTCTATAATTTTCATCTGGACAATCACCATATGATAAAATAAGATTAGGTGTAAAATTATTTATTGAATCAGTATAAGTTTCTTCTAATTTTTGTCGATCTTTAGTTATTTCATTATTTGTTGGATCATCAAAATATATTGTTGAATGTTCACTAGTATTGTCTTGAAGATGTTGTTGTTCATCTATTCCTTTTAAAATATATGTAAGAAAACAAAAAATTATAAAATTAAAATCTGTATGTATTTTAATGATCTTTAGAAAAAGTAATCTGTTGTAAACTGTCTGACAAAAAAAAAACGCGAATGAAACTAATATATTTACTAGTATTCATCTTTGAAGGGAAAAGAGTCTATAAAATATAATAATAAAAGCACAAAACTTTAAATTGAGAACTGAGCTGCGTGCGTTCGCAAATGCAACTATTAAAGATGCCCACTGTATAGAAATCATATATGTATATATATAACGAAATATAATAAGAGCTAATAGAGTATGTTTGACTAGTGATTTAGATTGGAGAGCAATCTCAGATATAATATATATAATAAGCAGACTTCGAAAACCCATGATATGATACGAAACATCATGAAAGAGAGCTTGCATAAACTTAGAACGGATTTTACTCAGACAAATGCAATTAAGTTGTAATGAATATTGGACACATTGAGGCTTATAATTTCCGATATACGTATAACAGCAAGACCTATATTAACCAGAAAAATCGTTTTGAACATAATTTATCAAAATCTGTGACAAAATGCGTAACAAAGTAGTGGATCGAAATCAATGCAAATGAGAATAATTGGCAAAAATACAAATGAAAATTTTGAAGGTTAATAGAACAAATCTGAACGGCTTTTAGGAAGGGAATCCCCCGACTCATCCAGGAAAAAATACTTTGTTGAAGAGAATAGATTGACTCTATGAGGAGTTTGCAAAAGACAAGCGCGTTATCGAGCTGAGAAGGACAGCGGATCTTAGAGTTTAGATAATATTAATTTGAATATTGAAAAGTACATATTTCAATAGTTAAACCGAGTCATTTCTGGTATATACGGAGCATTCTAGCAATAGAAAGGAGAAAATATGGATTGAATCAGTAAAACCAATAAAATTTACTAAAATTAAATTCATGTAGCTCTCTTCATAAGGCTACTTTTTTTACGAAAAGAACAGATACATATAGAATAAATAAACAAATAGAAAAAGTAAATCGACCTTAAATATTCACAGTAAAGTCTGCACCAAACAGACCCCTGGTGGTTTTACTCCACAGAAAAATGCGCAACTTGCAACTGTGCTAAAACCAGTGCGAGGGAAAGTTGGTTTCGATCCTCAGGTTCAAACACACACGAAAGTATTCTGGGGTGAACCAAACAGCAAAAAGATTCTAAAACTTAACAGAATGGATTTGACGAGAATCAGCACAGACCATCTGATGCTAAGAGCTCACGTTGAAAAGATAGGCATAGCGGAAACAAATTTATGCAGGAGATGTGGGCAAAACGCAGAAACAGCATTCCACGCTCTGTGCCAATGCCCGATCTTGAGATTTCAAAGGCGAAGATCTTTGAGGCAAGAACACTGGAAAAGCTTTTCTAAAGTGAGAATGTTCAATCAAGGAGGCATAATACATTTCATGAAGGCAATAGAGTGCCTCGATAAGACGCTGTAGGCGGCTGGCGTATCATTGAGCAGAGGAGCACAACGGATCGCAGGGCCAAGGTGTTACGTAACAGTAACAACAAATTCGACTTAAAATGAATGATATAAAATAAAAAACAATATATGACAGATTTGTTCACAAATCATATATATATATATATATATATATATATATGTATGTATACATACCAAATGAAATAGATTTTTTAATAATATCATCTTCATAAATTTGTCTTAATTCAAATAATATATTTGCAACATTTTCTTCATTATTATTTTCAACAATTTTACGTTTTCTATTATTTAATTCTAAATACATATGTTTTTTCTCTTCAAAATCATTATAAATATTTTTATGAAATTTTTCTATTTCTTTTTCAAGTTTTTCAGATTTATTTGAATAAATTTTTTTTAATTTTTTTATTTCATCATAATATAATTTTAATCGTGTTTCTTTTAATGCTGGTATATCACTTTTTATTGGAAAATAAAAATATTTTTTATCTAATAATTGTATTAATTCTATCATTTCTTCTTCATTTTCTTTAAATTTTTTTATTTTATTTGTTGATGTTTCAATATCATATAAAAATTTTTTTAATATATTTTGTCTTACTGATTCATAATTTTTAATTGTTTTTAAATCAAATTCTAATATAGATAAATTATGCCAAAATAATTTATTATATTTAATAATATTATTATGATATATTTTTCTTAATTCAAATAAATTATCTTCAAAATGTTGTACAGTTAAATGTTGTCTTTCTTTTACTGTTGGAATTTTATAAAGCATAGAATCACTTTCAGTTTTTGGTAATATAATCATTGATATTTTATAGGTCTGTTGTAAATAATCATTTAATAAATTGATAGGTACTAAAAAATAAATAAAATATGTGTGTATGTAAAGTAAATCGAATGCATTATTATCAATTATAATTAAAAATAACTCTTTGTACTTTTTATTTTTTCCATTGCAAAATTTGTGGTTAATATTGGTATCGAAAGATTAAACTGCAGGAATAAAAAAAAAACACGGTAAGATTTTCCTTAAAATTTTAGATTTAAGTAAACTCATACTCATACAAAATTATACTTTACAAATTTTAACAGAGATAAAGTACAAAGAATTAATATATAAAGGTAATTAATAGATATCTACATAATATATATATATACATATGTATGTACCTGCTAATTGCTTCACTTCATTTGTAAAAGTATTTGAAGTAAAGATACTTTGATCAGAACCATCATCTCTAATATTATTTAATGGAATATTGTTATCAAAAGCATTTTTAGTTATAAATTTACTAATAATGTATGATGGTTTTGATGATGAATCATCTAATTTACAATAATCATTTGAAATTGATCTAACAACTGAATTCTTCCAAAGATTATCTTTTGAACTGCATTCTTCAATATTTGAAAGAAAATTTGTTTGACTACTTAATTCTTTTAAATCTTTGAATCGCTGTATGGTTGAATCAGTATGTGAAATATCTATTGAAGTTAATTGATCCGTTGGATTATTTGTTTCTAATGATTGACTACTATTACAATGAACTGAATTAAATAATTTGGATTGTGATGTTTTTAAAATTTCATCATCATAATTATCATTATCATTAGCATCATCATTATTATCATTATCATCATCATCATTATCATCATCATCATGATCATCATCATTATTCTCTAAACTTTGCTTTTCTTTAACAATTACACAATCTGTTTCTTCATTAGATTGTTTAGATGATTTTAAAATTAGTTGTTCACTTTTAGACGAGGTTGTATCTAGAAGAAGAATAGAAAATTTTTAATTTATGTTCATATATACATATTTACTTTTAAAAGTAACTAATCGACAAACAAATATTCTAAATTCTAATAAGATTACATACTTGTGTACGCGTATTCATACTACATAATTAACATATAGAGTATATTATTATATAAGATTATAGTCATATATACATATTATTAGATTATAGTTATTAAAAATATGTACAATTATTTTAGACTTTATTTTATTTATCTTGACGCACTTTGTAGGCCATTACTTTCTACGTAATATTTCAGATTATACTATAATGAGTTACACAAAATAAATTTTTAACAATTATGTCAATGAGAATAAATAGGGTAATATTTTTATTAAAAAATTTAGACTTAAATTGAACCGATCGATAACTAATATTGGAATCAATATTTTAGAAAAAAAAATAACTAAAAAAACGTTAGCATCCGATAGTATTTTTAATTGTAAAGCCAGAACTCATTTTGGATCGCATTAAAAACTATGACTTTGAAATGGATCATTTGTATGTACGACGTTATGGGTAGAGGAATGGTTTAGGTACGAACTCGTATTAAAATTCTGAGCTTTTCTTTAATATAACTTATGAGAAATTTGCAACTAACTTAATTTAAAGCATATTTATTATAAATTACCGTTATTATTTTCGTTTTTTTTTATTTTTTCTTCCCATTGTAGCCTTAAATCAAATAATTTTTCTTCGACTTCATCATATGTTTCAATTTCTAATAATTTCTCCTTTTTATGATACAAATCTACATATAATTCTTTTTTATTCTCTAAATTTTCATAATATTCTTTTTTTAATTGTTTAATTTTTTGTCGTAATGTTTTTGGATCGTTTTTATATTTTTCTATTAGTTCAGTTTCTTCGTCTAAATATGATTGTTGTTGTGTTCCAAAAAGTGTTAAATAATCAGATTTCATTGGAAAGAAAAAATTTTCTTCATCTCTTAATCGCAAATTATTATAAAATTTTTGTGAACATTTTGAATTAATTTTTTCTATACTATTTCTATTTAATTTTGATTTTTTCTTTAATAAATTCTTATAATCACGTAATTGTATTTTAAATCTTTTAATATCTTCAAATCGAATTTCTTCATATTCTGATATTGCTTTTAATTGATTATAAAAATCACTTAATAATTGCCAAAATAATTCATTATAATTTTGTTCATCATTTTTGTATTGTATTTTTAAATTATTTAATTCAATTTCAAATTTTTGAAGTGCAAATAATTGTCTTTGCTTAACTGTTGGCATTGTATATGATTTTGAAATTTCTGATGATTCATCATCAGATTTTGTTAATATATTATGGATTTGATATGTATCAATACATTCATCTAAAAATTCATATGCACAAACAGCAATATTATTCATAACACAACTTGGTATTGGTGTTAAATTTTCTTCTTCATGTTTTTTATAATATTGTTTTTCAAGAATTCTAAATTGAATTTCTTTTTCATCACGATTAAAATCAACACAACATTTTACAATATTAATACCTTTATAAAATTCGGTAAATATTTCTTCTTTTCGGTTATTTTTTGATGAATTTGATAAAGTTTGTTGGTTTGGAGTATTTTCATTTACATAATATTTTTGTAAATTTGTTTCGGAGAGATCAGAACTATCATATCCTAAATTTGGTGTCGATGGTCTTAATTTCCTTGGTTTAAGAATTATTAAAGATTGCGCATCTTGTTCATCATTTATTTTTCTATTCTTTTTACGATTGCAGATATTTTCAGCATCACGTTTAAAAATATTTGCCTAAAAAAAAAAAGAAATATTTTAATGGTGTTAACTTTTGTTTCACAGTTTTGTTGCAAGATTTAAAAGTTCACAAGTTACAAGTTTGGTGCAGTAATAAATAGTTAAATTTTTCTTCAAAAAATCTTATAATGAGAAATAAGGTAAAAGCTGCTAAATATTAATTTAAAATCTAAATCCGTTATATATCCGTTAGTTGTATATATTATATATAATCTAAAATTTTAAATTGAATGATTTAAGATTAAAATTTTCTAAACAATTTAATTGTTGTGTTAATTTTGTAGCCTTAAAATCGAATCCAATTGAATTATAAAATTGTCATTTTATTTTAATAAATTGAACTTTAATTTAAATTTCCACTTTTAGAGAAAATTAATAAAAAGCACAGGGAAAAATGTTACCAAATTTTACATTTTAATAATCTTTGCTAGAGCTACCGTCAGAGGGTTTTTAAAACAGTTAATCCTTATTAGTTAAGTATATATTTTTATGCTCAATAAAATTATCAATAAATATATTTCTTACAATTTTCACATCACTGCTCTTAACACTTAGTGCTATCGAATTTAATGAAATTTTATTCTCTAATAATTGTGAAGTTGTATCGTATGTAAATGCATAATTTTCTACACATGGTATCACTAGTTTACGTTTCCTTTTATTATCTTTGTGAAGTCTTTTAGTTTTTTTCTTATGAGTTTTTAATTTTGGAGAACATGTTACTGTTGGAAATTCATCAGAATTTGTATGGTATAAATTTGATTCATTATTTGAATTTGATGTTAAACTGGCTGTATCACTTTCCATATACTATTTTTTTATTTAAAAAAATTTTGTGGAAAAGGAAATTTTGTGTATTTACTAAAAAATTTTTTCTAAAAAACAAAACTGATATTTTGTTTTGAAAATAGAAATAAATCTAAAAACATTCTAGATTTATAAATCCATTTTTTAATTCCTTATATATTTATTAAAATTTTAAGTTTTTTTTTTTGTACATATTTTAATTTTTAATAATATAATAAAACAAACATATTAATAATTAATAACCAGAATATTATTTATTTTGTTAGTTTAAGTTTTTTATTAGTATAACTTTTAATTTCTATTTCTTCTAAAACTTTTGGTAAATGTTTTTCTAATAAATCATCAACACTAGTTTCAAAATTATTATTAGCCCAAATCAGTTTTAATTGTTTCAGTACGTCACCAAGAGCTCTTCCAGTAACTGTAGTTTTTTCTTTTAAAATGTGTCCGTTTATCTTAAAACTTGGTACTTTCCAGGATTTAAATTCTTTAAATATTTCGAATTTTCCAAGATATTTCAATAGCTCTTCAATTAATTCTTTTCTTGTATTGGGTTCTAGTAATAACTTTTTATAAATTCTAAAAATTAAAATTTGTAATTAAAATAAAATAAGTTTTAAATCAAACTTACAATATATCATCAATTTCTCTAAATTTATCTCGATTTTGTGTTATAAATAAAGCTATATCACGTTCATGAGCAGATAATTTTAAACGTTCATGTAATTTGATAGCATCTTCAACATTTTTAAGAAAAGGTATTAAATATGTGATAGGTATAAAATCTTCTTCATTTTTAATTTTATATTCGTAAAGAAGTTCAAATTCATTTGTTAAAGAATTTTCTGAAAGTCCAATAAATTGAAATATACCACATTCGTACATTTTTAATAGTAATTGTTTCGAATAATTTCCCTGTATTATTTTTTTTAACTCGGACCAAATTCGTTCGCCACTTATTTTAGCTAATCCATCGATATTATTTTTTATAGCTTTAATAGTACTTTCCTCATGATTATCAGGTTTATTAGCAATACGTCCATAAAATCTAAAAAGAAAAACGATTTTATTCAGATAGTTTAATAAATAAAAAAAATTTCAAATAATACCTAAAATATCTTAATATCCTTAAGTAATCTTCTTTTATTCTAGTTTCTGCATTTCCAACAAAAACTATTCTTCGTTTTTGTAAATCTTCATAACCAAAAAAATAATCGTAAACAGTACCATCAGTTCCTAATAAGTAAAATTAAAATAATTATATAAAAATCAAATGTTTAAAATTCTTTAAAAAATCAAACCAAGAAACATTGAATTTATTGTAAGATCTCTTCTATTAGCATCTAATAACCAATCAGTAGTAAATATAACTTCAGCATGTCTTCCATCTGTTATAGCATCAATTCTTAATGTTGTTACTTCAAAATTTTCTTTATCATTTATTCTTGAAGTTATTGTACCATGTTTTTCTCCTTTACTATTTATCATTCGTATTTTTTCAATAGTGTACATTTCTTTCATTTCATCTGGTGTTGCAGTTGTTGCAAAATCAATATCTTTTGGATTCATATTCATCAAAATATCTCTTCAAATTTTTTTTTTTCACATTTAATAAAAATAATTGCAATAATAATTTAAAAAATCAAATACCTTACAGCACCTCCAGCTATTCTAATTTCATGATTATATTTTTTAAAAAGATTAATTAGCGCTATACTTTCACTATTAAATATTGATTTAAAAGCCAGTGTATCTAATTTTGTAACAATAGGATTTTTTCGAATTTTTGTATCACCTTCCATTACTTTAAATTTTTTTATTTTGATTTCGTTATCTTTCCAAAAATTTGACTTAAATTGTTTTAATTCTAACTATAAATAAATAGGAAAAATACGTGTAAATATGAATATTAAAATTATAATAAACTTAAGACGTTTTTTCTTTTATTTTTTTTTACCTGAAATGTCTTTTTTGATGTACTCAGAATAAATTTGATTGATTTGTTTCCGATTAGCATGTCTTTGAAATAAGAATGATTTAAAACATTTAAAATTAATATTAAAATTTGCAAAATTTATAGACAATTTTGGTTATTTAATAAATACATTAAATACGACAATAATACATTATACATATACAAATATATGTGCATATGAAATTGTTAAAAATTATGATTTTGTAAACGTAAACAAAAGTTGGAAAGTCAAGTGAATGTCAAAATCAGCTGTGTTTGAGTACAAAAATTCGGAATAAGACAGATGATTTTTCATATATAAATAAAAACATTTTAAGCCGCCACTTATTTTTTGAATAAGTCGACTAAAAAATTAAATCAAAAACAAAAATAAAAACATGTTTAAGTTTATTGGTACATAATTGGGTACGTTATTATTATTTATGTGATGAGTAAGGTTAGTCTGAAATCTGCATTATTATACCGTCATATTTAAAATATTAAATAAATAGTAGGTATTTAGAGTAAATAAAATAAAATAGACAATCATTTGAAACTTTAATTTGCTTGATCTATTTTTTTTTTATAAGCATTTATTTTATAAAATGTATTAGAATATTCAAAGATTTCTAAATAGTAACCGTCAACACTGATGAAAAAAAAAATTTATGTTTTTTGATTTAAATCAAAGATTTTAGATTGTTGCCTACAACCAGTTCATGATGTTTAAGAGATAAACTATTTTGAAAGAGTTCTGAAAACATTATTTTGTTAAAAACAAATAAAAATATTTAAAAATTTACTGAATAAAATTTGAATGATTAAAGTAAGAATTACCTTATACTGGCACTGCACAGTTTTTGAAAATAAAAACTTTGGTTTGCATACAAATAAAATAAATATAGAAATAAAGGTTAATTTATGATTATTTTTCTAATATTTAACAGACTTAGACCATCCTTGTGAGGTTTAACTGTTTGCATAGAACAGTGACTAATAGGTTTTAAATTTCAATAGTACATATCATTAAATGCTAAGTTCTTTGTATTTACTTTGGAAGCGTTTAGGGGGACACTAGCATTGAATTTTTGAGTAATAAAAGCGTCTATATTACATTGGGTGAAATGTGACATATCAAAGACTTAACTATTGTAATTTTTCATCTAAAAATATCTAGATTAATGATTGGTGATTTTTACCTGAACCATATTGATAATCATTTATTGTAATGAATGACAGATCATTAATATAGTTATTATAATTTATTAATAGAGATATTAACAGAGGGAGCCATATACACTATATTACTCTAGTATTATCCAGATACTTTTAAGACAGAGTTACCATCTCTCAACATTTCAGAGTCAGTCTCAAGACTCAAGATTTTTAAAGGAATCTTAAGATTTATTTATAAATTTCGAATTTCGAGTATATTTTTGTCTCCAAAATTTGGTGGAAAAATTAGTAAAATAATATAAATAACATTTATTTTAATTTACCAAATATCCAACCAAAACTCAAATCTGAACATTTAAATAGAATTAAAAATTGCTTACTAAAGCTACATATTAATCAAATGTGGGTTCAGTTTTTTAAGCCTACAAATTATTCTCAACTGCCGCAAATTGGTGGAAAATTTTATCTATTCCAATAAGTAACACTTTTGTGGAGCGTATATTTTCGCTTTATGGGTAATTTGTGGACAGAAATCGTCTAAAGGTTACAATGGTGAAAGGGAAGCTGTGCATCAAAGTGAACTATAATATGACCTTCTGACCTTTAAAATTATACAAAAAAGCGAACAAAAAAAGTTAGTCATGAGTTCTAAAAATAATTCTAATAATGATTTCAAAATTAAATAAATTTTAAAAATTCAGAACAGCATACATACTATTAAAATAGGTATTTAGTTATAGGTATGATTTATATTTTAAATATTCGTGACTGAACTATGAATACTGTTGTTTTTATTTTTTATTAAATGAACTTATTAATTTACATTATAATTTAATTTTTTTAATATTACAGTGTTATATTATATGTTACGAATGTTACGAGTATAAGAAATAAAGTTTTTAATTTTAAAGGTGATAAATAATAAATTGCAATAAAAATTAGAACCAAAAATAAACAAATAATGAAATACATTTTTTGAATTTTCTTTTTTAGTCGCAAGATTTGGCATTCTGCTGGGGTAGCACCCCTATTTTGAGGGAAAAATTTATTGTGAATTCCATAGTCTATTATAATAGTACCGGAGTTTAAAGCAATTCGTCTGTAGTGTTAATGTTTTCCTATTGGAAATAGCTGAAGATGAATTAAATAATTTATACAAGAAATGTGTAAGTGTCAAATCATATATGTATGTATGTATATACATTCATACATACATATGTATGTATATATTTGAAAAATTTTGTTTAATAGTTCCGAATGAAATGATTGCGCATTTTAGGACAATTATTGGAGAGATATTGTAATGGCGAATAAATTTATGCGAGCAATTAATAGATTTATATGAGCAATTAAATTTTAATTTTAATTATCGTTTTGCGGCTTTATTTCTTATAAATTCAATTTTAACAATAGTTTTAAAGCAAGTTACAAGTTAAAATTTTGTTACAAATAATAGATTACGCATGAAACTTTAACTTAAAAACTATTTCGAAGATTTAGAAAAAATTAGATTATTGGTAAAATTAGTTTTATAAATAGCATTAAATTTTTATAATAATGGAGTTGACGAAAGAGTCTTCAATTAACATCTAAGATTCTTTATAATTTAATATTGTAATTTAAACATTCATGATTAAATAAATAATAATATAAAAACAATAATTTTTTCCCAAATATTAACAACTACTAACAATATTGAAAAGCAAATATTAACACTAATTTCATTTTAGCAACGAATAAAAAAAATTTTGATATCAGTTTATAATACGGTGCGGAATGAAATTAGCTGCAAGAAAGATTAATATAAGAATCCGAAAAAAAATCAGATAAGAACATTTTATCTAACTAATATAAAAGGTACAAAAGAAATCATGGAAGGTAGTTTGTATAAATCTAATTTATCTTTCCAGTTTGTATAAGCTGGAGAGCCCTAAATGCGCTAGCACAAAGTAGTTAAGTCCCGGGATCGCTACATAAAGGATTTCCATCACACAGCAAAAAGTCAAAAAAAGTTCTAAAACTAAACCAATAAAATAGATATAGCATATATTAACCTATGCATGATGTGTGGGCTGGATGTCCAATTTTGGAACTCTAAGGAAGATCTCCGGTTAGAAACACTAAGAGAATTTGTCTGAAATAAGAATACTGAACCGGGGAAAAAATATACGGTTCATGAACGGAATATATTAGCTTGATGAGACGCCGCAAATGACGAGTGGATTACCGAGCTGATACAATAGGTCACAGATCAGATGGATCTGAGTATAAATAAGAAACATTTTCTAATCATTTATATTTAAACAAATTGATTTGCCTAGGAATAAAAAACAGTACTTTAATACTTATATTATGTATTTTTTTTTTAGATTAGAATATTAATAAAAATAACACAAGATTTCTTTCAAAAATAACACATCGTAAAAAACTATTTTATTGCATGTTATAATCTCTACGGAAAAATGTGTGTTATATTCATGATATGAAAAAAATATTTTGTTATTGTTTTTGAATTTTCATATTTTCCAAAATATTACCACGAGGACTTTATAGACAGTTTGGTACATTTTATTTAAAACCAAAAACAAAAAAAAATTGAAAATCAAGACCATTAAAATCAAAACAAAAGTACACGCACACTCATCTTTGATAAATTTGATATATTTCTTAGTCCTTAAAGTACATATATAATTCAATATAGGATATTACTACTACTACTATATACTACTACTGTTCATCATAAAACAAAAAAAAAATAAAAAAAAAATTTTTTTCTTTTACATTCTCATATATAAGAAATAGTGAATGAAAAAATATCAGTTCAGTTGGATGCTGGACAACAAACCGTAAGGATTCAATCTATATTTTTATTTCATTTTTACAACGTGCTCTACGATAGTGAATATTATTTTTCTTTTTTAAATTGTGAAAATTTTGTATTTTCTTTTCTAAAGGATATTTTAAATATGAATAAAGATTTTCACTTTCATTTTCATTCGAAAAGATAACGATAAAAACAAACGATTTTTTTTTTTTTTTTTAAGTGTAAAAAAAAGAGAATAGAAAAGGAAAAGAATTTTTGATTTTCAAGGACATTCAATTATTAAAATAAGTGTATATATAGTAGTAGGGTATAGTAAAAATAGTATTTGTATGTGATGTTATTTGATGTTAAGGATAATTTTAAGGTGATGTGTTGGTGGTTTATAAAGAACTATTAACAGCTTTTTTTTTATTGAAAATTTTTTTTTTTTTTTTACGGTTTATGGTTATACGAATTGTTTTTATATATTTTGAATTTTTATTTTTTTTTTTTTGTTTTTGTGTAGTTTATTGTATTTCTAGCTTCTTTTTAAAATTTAAGTTCTAGAATATATCTAAGGTCCTTTTTTTTTGTGAAATTCTTGAACAACTCAAAGAAAAAAAGTAAATAGAGTGAATAAAAAAACAAAATTGAAATTTTAGAATAGAAATGAAATAAATGGTTTTCAAGAAAAAATTAAATTCTATTATAGATATATTATTATATTATATATGTGTGTATTGGTGTATTGGTTTGCATCCACAAATAAATTAAGAAAGTAAAAATGATGATGAGAAAATTTTTTGGTAAATATAATTGATGAATGTAATTTAATAATCTGATATGTTATATTCACACTGATCATTATTATTATTCTTCTTTTTTTTTTTTTGGAATTTTAAGGATAATGGAATGTACAAACATATACATATACTAAAGTTCATTTAAATATTTACTATTTATTATACGCAATTTTTTTTGCCATTTAAAATATATTAAAATTATGCGATTTTTATAAAAATTGTAATTAATGGATTCTTTAAAAATTAATTAAGTACAAAAGTGATAAACAATAAAATGAAATGATTTAAAGTGTGAATATTAAATATATATATATATATATATATATATATATATACTTAAAATTAAAATGATAATTAATTACAAATTAAATTTTAAATTTAAGGGACGAATTTTATATTATCAATTCATAAAATAATAAAATAAATGAAAAAATAAAAAATAAAAAATAAAAAACGAATATTTAAAGAAAAAAACAAGAAAAATTTTACGATAATGAATTTTTTAAGAAGTTTTCTTATTGGTAGTGGACTTATATTAGCTGTTGTAATATTATCATGTATTACATACTATTTAAGTTTAGGTAAGTGGAATAAAAATTTAAATAAAATTAAATTTAAATATAGAGCTTTATAAATAATTAATTCTAATCCTGTTCTTAGATTTTGATAAATCATTTTTACTTTAACTGAAGACATTTTTTATTTTGAGTGGATATTTTTTATTTTAAGTTAAGACATTTTTACTTTACATCCAAGTTATAGTTTTCACTTCATTTAAAGATTTAAATAAAAAATTATTCATTTAAAGTAAAAATTTCTTCATTTTAAGTAAAAAATATTCACTTAAAGTAAAAATGTCTTCACGTAAAATAAAAATGTTCTTATTTAAAGTAAAAAAAAAAAGTATAACAGTATATTCTTTTCTAATTTTGCTTTAATTTGATCTTCATTAAACATATTATTAATTATTCTGTTTGACGATTATATATTATAATAAATTTTTAAAAAAAATAATTAATATTATTAAGATAAGATATTTTTGTATTGTAAGAATTCATTTTATTCTTAAACTTTTTTTGTTTCTGATTGAATCAAAATGTCCTTAAAAAACGTACGATAAACTTTTTAATAATTTATTAATGTTTTTTTTTTTTTTTTTTGATTAATGATTAATTGATAATATATTTAAACCATTTGGAGTTTTTTTTTAAAAAAAAATCCATCGTTTTTAGTTCATCTTTCAAAAGATAAAATGAAATTTTTCTTTTAAATAAAATATCTATATAAAGTTTTTGCTTTAATCTATTTAATATTCATTTTATAATGCTTAAATTTCATTTAGAGGTTTATTTAAATATATTTTTAATAATGAAAATGCATTTATTTCAACGGAAATTGATTAATTTTAATGCAATATGAAGATAACAAAAAGATTAATTTAATAATTATTTTAGCAAGCACAAGAAACAATTACGAAACCACTTATAATAAACTCTTTATTCGGTTCTTAGAAAAAATTATTATTTTTTTACTTTCTTATAAAATGAATACAAGCTTTAAATTAACCAGCTTTATATAATTTGGATGCAGATTTTGTCAAGAAGAAAAAGAATCTCCATAGGAGACATACTCGAAAACTGGAATCTTTACTCCAAACAAAATATGTGCACCTATAGAAGCATATTGTCTTACCAGAAGATGAACTGTTAATAATAAACGATCTACTGAATTTCAGTTTCTTAGAGATAGAAGTGTTATAAGTACGGAGCCAAAATCCACAACATTTATTAAGAGGGAGAGCATTAATATAGATCTAACTTTGAAACCAAAAGGTTGCAAAAGGTTGCAGTGTTACTTATACCCCTTAAATAATAATACATAATTATCTATAATAATCCTTTAAAAACTTTTCAAAATAAACACGGCAACGCCAAAGGACGCACTACTAAAATCCTGTTTTAATAAAACGCTTTTTAATGTTTTAAGAGAAAAATACAGCATTGAGAATTTTATTTTTAAAAAAGTATTTTTCTTTTCTAACATTTCCGTGATTACAACATGACTGTGCAATTGTATTTGTTTATTTTAATAATGGTTAAATTTGAATGTTTTTGATGGTTTTCATTACAATCACAATTAAACACGGCAAATAATCAAAATTAAATAAAGTTTTTTAAAAGATAAATTAAAAAAAATTAAGACTATTAAAATCTGCCTTACATTTTCAACTACATATTTTAATGATAATGTGATTTTAATGATTGCTAAATAATAAAACTCCAAAAATTAAAATAACAAATAAGTAAAAATTTTTCTCAATGTATTTCTCAAAAGTTTTTTTTAATCACAATTTCATCCAAATTTAATAGATTGTTTATTGTTCACGATTATACAATTTATACTCTATACTACAATATTATAATATTATACAATAAAAAGCCATCTTTTGTGCCTATTTATCTATTCTATAAGACTATACAACATTTTTTATAAATTAATTTCAGTCAAGCATCCAATAATTCCATTGGTTTTTATATCTATTTTCATTTCTTTTGTGTATTTCGATTTATTCGCGTTTCTGAATTTTTTTTTTCTCTCGAAATGTCCTTTTTCTAAATTAAATATTATAATCTAAGGGGTATTTTGGTTTTTTTTTTTTACGATATAATCAATAATTATTTACAAAGGAATTTTTTAAATTTATTCAAATTGATTAAAAGAGAACAAAAGGAAAAACCAATAATTTTTATATTTAAAGGAGTCAAATTTGTTTAATTTTCTTTACCAAAAACTTTAAAATTAAAGTAAATTGCAAAAATTATCAAAAATTTTACCTCCTTTTTTCGTGAGCAATTTATTAAAGATTAAATTTCAAAAGGGAAAAAATTATTTTAATTAGTATCCTTTATATATACATATATAATAAATCGACTGATGGTAATAATATTATATTTCGATATAATATGTATAATAATATGTAGTTTTAATTTAATGGTATATTTTGGGTCTTTTTTATACAATAAAAAATTCGTATAATAATTTAAGATACCTATTTTATTATAGATACGTACAATTTTATTACTTTTTATTATATCATAAAGTTACAGACATTTCTTTATTAATTGGCTATTTTTAATCTAATATTATAATACTAAGGTAAAATTGTAATCAAAGTGATTATATTAAAATAGGGAATAATGAAGCATACATATAAAAGCTTAATATTTAATATTTATATATTCTACTTACACCTTTTTTAATGAATTTCTAAATAATTTTCTTCATAAACTCATTTTTACTGGACTTTCCCGCAATGAACTTTACCATTATCATTTTTTAATTAATTGTATATTATTTTTTTATGTAAACGAAAAACTTTTGGGAAATTTAAATCTTCGTTCAGGAGTTTCACCTCTCATTCTAATAATCTTGTATAAATTATAAGGCAAGGAGTGTGATACTTGTCAGAAACTCTCACTCAGAGGGATTCCAAAGACAAACATTTCATATAGTATTATGTTTTTAAAATTAAAAAAAAAAATTAAAAAAAATTTTACTTAAGTTTTGTATATATAAATAGATTTTTTATATTTTTTTTGTTAATAAATTATCTTTTGATTTTTTCACCTCAATTTTTATTATTGTAATATTAGATAAAAGAGCTAACTAACATTAAGAGTTATCGCTTTTTTCAAAATTTAGTTGAACTCTCTGAATATGAATTTTGACAATTTTTCTAAGCATATTTCGTCAATTAAAGTGCTATCATCGTGGTATTAAACCTAGAGAAATTTAACACCAAGTTTAATCGAATAGATTCTCCTACTTTTTGAAGGACTCTTACTATACGGATCTAAATTCTAGTGATTATATAGACGCGTTCGTTTAGCTTATCTTCATCAACTTTAAACTTCAACTTTAAACTTCATCAATAAAAAAACCAATATGAGTTACTAATATACTGACGTCTATAACTAATAACATAAGTTGCAGAAATTTTTTTTTTATATATTTTCATTCAGTTTAAAATAGGAATAAAAATGTTTTTCCAATTTTTTTTTTCCTAAGGAAGGTGGGAATCCTCAAAAGACACCAAGAATTTCCCCCTTGGTAGTGTCAGATTCTTACTGACTAAACCCACCTCCCCCTTTAGCCAATATAATGGGATGAAACCTTTATACCTGCGAACACAGGATATTGGCTAGGGAGTAGGGATAGGAAAGGATAGGAAATGGATATGGAAACATTGAATTAGGAGTGGGACGTAAGGAAACAATGAATCCGCCTATTATTATTACTATTTGCTAGCAGTGACTATATCCGTTACAGTTACAACATGTAGTAGTATATAACACTTCACTACATGAGGTAATTATTGAAGGCAACCGCCACTGTAGCGGCTGTTATTATTGATATTAGTATTCTTATTAATATTATTATTATTTTTACTACTATTAATTTACTCTTTGTAAAATTTAACGTAATCTATTCTAACCTATAGAACTAAAGCTATAATGACAAGTAATATATTTATTATTTATATATATAATATCACTTTGCTAAATCTTTTAGTTATATTGTTTATTGTCCAACCACCAATCACTTTTGTCTTTAAACAGGATAAACATATAGTATTTTAAATCCATATTATTTATAATAAATTGGGATTATAATTTAGTGTTTTGTTCGTCTATTAAAATGAAGTAATATGTGGACATTTTAATGATTTTGTATATAAAACCTTTCAACACTATAAGTAAATTAAATGTTCTGAAGCTATAAAATGAGTTGCACAACATTTACATTTTCTTACACATAATGTTAAAAATGTGTTATTTGTTTTTTCTTTTTAAAAACATTTCTATAGGAGAGAGCATTTTTAAGCATAACTTATTAAAAAATTTTCTTTTCCCATGTATTTTCTTTTAATTATCTGAAATGAAATTCAAATGAGATACAAATATGTATCTATACAAATTGAATTTTGAAATTTTACGAAATTTTGTTCGAAAGAGATTTTGTTCAAAAGAGATTTTACCCGAAAGGGATTTTGAAAACGGTATTTCGAATTGGAAATTTTGACCTGCGGCGATTCCATCATACAACCGTTGTCAATTTTTTTTTTATGAATTTATCTGAGTTAAGTTTTAACTGCTTTTATTTAAAAAAAAAAAGAAGAAGGGAAATTCTATGGGGTGAGTTTAGATTTAAGAGTTTCAATATAATTTTCATTTTGAAAATATTTATTTTGGCTACTAGTCTGAACAATATTAACTTTTGGCTACTAGTCTGAACTGTTCAAAATATTAGTTATCAACTTCGTGCGTTTCCTATTTTAGCAGTTATTGTCATAATAAAATTTATATGTAATTGTAATAAAATTTTTTGAATATGGATTTATTAAATCCCAGTGCGAAAAAATATAAACTATATATGCCTAATACATTTTTTAATTTTAATAATATGAATAATTTTTTGAATATTTTATACTCTACAAAATGAAGGTATATTATATTTATTTCAACTCTGAAAATTGTTATATGATAAATTAAGTTATATAAAGTTATATATATTTTTTTTTGAAAATTTTTAAAAATTATATTTTAATGATCTGCCTGAAATTTGTTTATTTATTCATTGTCAAATTTTTTTCTAATCCTCCCAGCCCAACATCGAATAACTTCCTATATTTTCCAATTTTCTTCATTCTTTTCTTCTTTTATTTTATTTTCCCATTTCCCAAACCAAACGGTACATTGTACTATAGGTTCTGAAATAGTGTTTGGCTTAAAAGGGAGGTGGCCTTTAGTTGATTAAAATTCAAACATTACGAAAGATATTTTGTGCGTTTATCTCATTGGTGTTTTTCGAAATTCCAACCCACCCTCGCAAAAAGAAAAAAAAAATGATAATTTTTTAAATCCCATCAATTTTTGTATGATTGACATTATACCTCCTCCTTCCAAATAATTTTTTTCATATTTTGACATTGTACTAATCGCGTTATTCCTTTCACAGCAACACACTAAAGAATCACAGTCTACAATAAGTATTATATTCTGTTTTTAATCCATTTATTAAAAAATCCATGGTAATATAATTAAAAATTATTTCCATGTAAGTAATAAAATTTCGTTTTTCAGAAATTATTTTAATGGCGAACTTTTGTAATCAAATAAAAACATTAAATTTTCGGGGAAAAAAATATACATATATACATACTTTTATTGATTAAAAAAATGTTTGTATTGATTAAATTAATAATGAAATTTTATCGAATAATCTTTTAAAAATTCTATCAGACTTTAAGGAGAGTGCCAGCCATTATTATTATGATGTCCTCAATTATTTTATAGGCAAATTTTTTAATATTAAATAAAATTTCTGTTTATTCAGCATATTGTAAAAAAAAAAAAATAATAAAAAAACTATAACTAATTTAACTTTAAATAATAATATGCTAAATTTTTTCTTTCTTTTCATTTAGATTTTATATATACATACATACACATGTATATAATACATTTTTAAGGAAGTTCAAAAGTCATATTAATTTTGTAACATATACAATAAGAAAAAGAAAAACTAAAAGGAG
This sequence comes from Poecilobothrus nobilitatus, assembly GCA_947095535.1. Lineage (NCBI taxonomy): Eukaryota > Metazoa > Arthropoda > Insecta > Diptera > Dolichopodidae > Poecilobothrus > Poecilobothrus nobilitatus. The sequence goes on from OX352773.1 coordinate 264,703,607, forward strand.
TCGGAAATGTTTATTGAAAAATGAAAAACTACAAAAGGAAATGTTTTTAAAGTTCTTATAGAATAAATCTATAGTTGTTGTATATATTTTTATATATTAATAAAAATGTGATGGATTTTTTTTGTAAATAAAAATAAAAAAAAAAAAAAGGAAAGGAAATAAATAATAATATGCAAAATTTAATCAAACGAAAAAAGAAAATATTTCACATACTAAATTTTATTCGATGATATAAAAATTATTTTTTCCTTATTTTTTTTTTCTTTTTTTTTTATTTCAAAATATTGAAATTTTTCGACAATTCGTATGAAAACAATTGATAAAAAATATACTGGCGAAAATCATAATTCATATTATATATATATACGGTAATCAAATTTACGTTGAAAACTTATTGTGGTTGGCATTGGCATTGGCATTTTTAATTGATGTTGAAAAAAAAATTCATAAGAGAGAGAGAGAGAATATAAGAGATTTTTCGAGCATTTACGATTATTCTTTTTAAAATGCCGAAAAGTCAGTTATATTTAAAATTGCTTTGCTTGCAATATCATTATAGCTTTCGGTATTCGTAAAATATGAAGTGGTTCATAAAGTTTCTTTATGTTAAGAATAGAAGCGATTTAAATAGTTTATAGCTTTATTTAAGAGAGTTGGCCCATATTGTATAGAGATATTGAAAAATCTAAAGAAATAAAATGTTGGGTAAAATACTGGATGAAATACTGCTCAAGCTTTTGTAATCATAACAAAATATACCAAATTAACTTATTTAATTGCATATACTATGCTTATGTTGGAGTAAAATATAAATATATCGTCTCCAGTGTGTTTACCATACAAATGGTTAAAGAACAACAATAACATCTTTAGTTTAGTTTAGGTTATTATCACAAGACTGTATTTCATTTGACTGGATTTCATTTGTATCCTAATCTAAAATCTAAAATCTTCCCAAACATTACAGAAACTAAAATTATTAACAAAGGAAGCAGGGAAATCGGAATAAAGCTGTCACGGATTAGAATGGGGTGCACCCTATATACACACAAACACATATTCACCGGAGAAAATGCTCCCATTTGTCGATTCTGCAACAAAACTGTAACAGTAAAACACGTATTTTTAGAATGTCCGAAAACACTTAGTATCTGGGCTAATGAATCTACCCCAATCACAAAAACAATAACTGGAAACGACAAAATCAGCATTGGCAAAATGATAAAACTTCTAGAACACCACGAAATATGGGAACAAGTATAAATAAAGTCACAAAGAATAAAACGCACACATAAATAGAAAATATAAGAATATAATTAGTTTTAATATAAAAATAGATTAAGTTTTTTAAGCTGGCCCACATGCCCTTTTAGTAACCGGCCCAAACAAATTAATAAATATGTATTTAGATATTTTATTAATAAAAATATAATAAAAATAAAATAAATTATATTTAGTAGTTATTGGGGCTAACCACAAAATTTATTATCTAAAAAATTTTATGCTTAAAAATTTTATGATTTTTTAAGAAAAGCCTATCAATTAACAACGAAAAATTGTGTTACTATTATGTATTTACAGATTTTACCTTGCTTTTATTCAAGTGCAATTCTCTGTGTAAAAAATTTTAAAGGTAAAGTAAATAAGTAAGTAACAAAAACTATAAATGAATACGTAATAGTTTTATACTGAAAATAATAACCTTAAAATATTTATGAAATCAAGAGCCAGCTGATCGTTATACATATGTCATGTAATAAGGAAAAATTTTACAGTAAAGCATACGTTCGCATAGAATGAGTTTGATGAGTTTTAGTTTATAAGTCTTTCTAAAAAATGTTTCTAATGTCATTATTACATATAACAGTTCTTTTCAAAAGTTCGAACCAATGAACAATAACAAAAATAAAAATAAAAAACAAAAATAAAAAAAAAAAAAACAAGTGAAAATTTTTTAAATTATTTTTCTCATAAATTTTCCGTTTTATGACATGTTTATAGAATTTTTCTAATGATTTTTTTTTACAATCGTAACTTTATTTTTTGTTTTTTTTTTTTGAATTTTTTATTTAAATAAGTGTATGATATGTGTATGTTATATATATATATGCATTTATTTCTGTATATGTATATGTATCTAAATTAGGATAAAGGAAGTCAATGAAAAGCAATATATCAATAAGATTTTCCTTTAACTTGTCACTTGATTTCAATTCAGAAGAGTAAAGACAGTTTAAAAAAAATGTAAGAACTAATAGGAGATAATAATTTTACAGTATATATTCTATCATAAAAATGTTTTCTTAAGTGTTATTCACATTAAATACGCATTTTCAGAAGGATTCTGAAGTGTGTTGATTTTAAATATAAAAAGTTTTTTTTTTTTATCTGTCTAATTTTTTCTTTGTTTATAACCTATACTTTCTGCTACAAATCATAAATTGCATAATAAGTTACAATTGTCTGATTTTAATAATCAGTTCAAATAGTTTTGGAGCAATAAAAAGTTTAGTATATCTGTTTGAATTTTTAAATCTATAAATTTTAAATATTTATTTAATTTTAAGTTAGAATTTTCTATGGTATTAATGATTCTCTTAAGTTGCTAACTCACTATACACGTCATAAGGAAAAAACATGGAACCCATACTTATTAAGATAAGTTAAAACAAAATGTTAATCTAAATGTTTATGTTTCTGAGCAATGGTATAGAATTTTCTTCATTTTCTTATTTTAAAAATATTATATTTTTTACGATTATAAATTTTACAAAATTTTGAATAATATCCTGCTTATCATATTAAGGATTCAATAAAATAATAGTAAAAATCAAATAACAATAAAAGAATATTTTAAAAGAATTGGTAAATGCGTGTATGAGTAAATCAACGTGTATGAGTACAAAATATTACCGTTAAAAATAACAGCACAGAAAACAGGAAAAAAGAGAAATTATATCCTTTTTTTCATCATCTAAAAATTGTAATTATTATTTTTTATCGTCTATATATGATTTTAATAAATTTTTCATATCATTTAAGGTGACCAAGTATTTGTTTTGCTTTTTATTTAGGAATCCTCGTGCAAAGAATTTGTATTTCCATTTTTATTGTGTACAGGACATTATTAATGAAACTAAAAAGAAATTCATAAACTGTAACTGTCAGCCAACAAACAGATTCTAACAATTTTTTGGTAAAATTTAATAAAAAAAATTTGACAGTTGAAAAATTAAGCCAGCCAGCCAGAAACTTTTAAGCCAGAAACTATTAAGACATAATGAAATTTTATAAATTATTAATTTAATTAATAAATTAAATTATTTTAAAAATATTATAATATATTTTATAATAAAAAAAAAAGGTGTTTAAAAAAAATCCAAGAGATGAAAAGTTTCATTATAAAAAATAAATATTTGGAAAAGCTTTTGTTAAAATTTAAATTATGACGAAGCTGGAGTTGTAAAAGTTGCATATAACGGTTTTAAAATATATTAATATTAAATTAATTCAATCTACTAATTAGCATATGTGTATTGCATCAGCAGAGAGCAGTCATCTTTTAAATTTTGTAGTTAATGATAGTATTAACAGAACGCTACTTATAACCAGAGAGTATGAAATCAGTGAGTCTTAACTGAATCGAATTTTAAATCTAACATTAAATAGAAAAAATTAGAAAAAACGAATTAATATTAAAAATCTATACTAATATATTACCTTGAAAATCTGTGTTGATCATTCCAGATTGGAAAAAAACATGAAAATTTTAATAGGAATTTGGTGTAGTGGTTGAACACATATGGTGTAGTAATAAAAGAATCGGAGTTCGAGTCTCGAAGTAAATTGTTTTTTTTTTTTTTTTTTTTTGTATAAACAAAACCTTAAATAAATTTTTAGTGTTATAATTTTTTTAATTTAGTACAATATTATTAGTAAACTATTACAAGTAGCTATATACTATATCAGGGGATGGGTCCCATTATTGTCACAGTAATATTTCTTGCAATTTTAACTATATATGGATATTACTTTTTTAATCTTGGCAGAACCCATACTTTAAATTGCTTTCAGACCTACAACAATTTATGATTAGATTAGATTGTTCCTGTTAAGGATTTGGAGGGTAAATAACACTTTTGATCTAGTTTTTGGGTTACAACGTGTTGTGCATTCGCTCCCACTTAAGATACTTTTGTCAACACTTCAAAGTAAAGAGATTTTATTGCTGTCAATTCATTCAATGGCAAAGCAAAATGCTCTTATATAGGTGCACATATCTTGCTCGGAGAAAAGCTTCACAGTTTTTGAGTATGTGTCCTGGAGTCCCTTCTTTTTCAATTTACGAATGGTAAGTGATAGAAGTATTAAGTATCATTACTGTCAAAGACCAATTTTGTCACAAGAAATTAAAGCTTCCGAATACGATTTTAATTTCTTAACATTTTCAAATGTTAAAAATTTTATCTCTAAGATTTTAAGCAAAGGATTAAGTTTTTTTTCCAAAACACTTTTATTTTTTTTTAGAAATGGCCACCTTTTCAACATTTATTTATTTTTTAATAATTGGTATTTAATGATAAAACATTATCTCTTATGACGATGATTTTGTTTTTATTACGTTTATACCGGAAAATAATCAACAAACAAAAAAAAAAAAAAAAAAAAATATTTTATGACAGGATAATTTAAAAATCCGAAAAAGGATTTTTTTTTATATCTTATTTTTAAGATGTTTTTAATAGAGGTTGAAAATTTTATATTCCATATAAAGAATAAATAAAATTTTTTTGTTTTTATATTTTATATAAGTGCGTGAATAAAAAAAAAAATTAGTGTTTGAGGAAACAGATTTAAAGGATGCATGATTTTATTTTGAAAATTGAAAAAAAAAAAAAAACCATTAATTTTGGATAAATCATAGGTGTAAGATTGATTGATAAAAGAGATTTTTAACTGCGATTATTTATCAATTTTAAATAACAATGAATATTTTAATAATTTGATGGTGATATTTATATTTTATTTCAAAATTTAATATATAGGTTTAAAAGTTAGTATATCAAGTAGAAAAAGACTCATTTTCACTAAGGTCTGTTTTATCCACTAAGATCTGTTTTATCTTCATATCTCTTTTAATATCTGTTGAAAAAATATTTACCATAGCAGAATTTATTTTGAAATTTTAATTTTTTTTTTTTTACAGCCACAATATTTGCAATTCAGAATTTTGTTTAAAGTTCTTAAATGTTAGATTAATATTGTTTTTTTTTTTTTTTTTTAGTTATAATGATCGTTTTGCATAAAAATGTATTTTTTTTTTTTTTGTTTTTTATTTTTGTAGAAAATCTAATGTTCACATTTAAATTAAAGGACATTAAAGTTGAACCATTTGAATGACATTTATTTTATTGTTTTGTAATTTATTCAAAACATTATTCTTTTTAATATTTGACTCTTGTATATATACGAACATAAAAAAAAAATGGCGGACTTTTAAATATTTATAATATAAATTTTAAATGAAGTAAAAGATTTTTATTCAAGTAATAAAATTTATCTTGAATATTCATTTAATGTATATAAATGTTTGTTTCAGTTTGAATAAAAAAAAAAAAAAAAATTAATTGAGCGTTGAATTGAAAAATAAATTTATTATTTAAAACCATAATTATATGCTATGCTATGCAATTTTTAAACAGAGAATTAAAGTTCTGTGAATAATTATTATTATTTTTATTGTGTTAAAATTTTAAAGTTCGGTTTTAATACTTTTATTTTTATATTTTATTTTATTTTTTTTTTTTGTTTTATAGTTCAATTTTCTGCTTTTAAGGATCATATTTTTTTATGACAGTAATAATTAATTATAGTTGTTTGTCCAACTATCAGATCTCAAGAGATTATATTAAAAGTTTTATTCTGTTGACTGTTTGTGGACATATTTGTATGTAATTTTTAAAGTTTCATAATAATTATAAGATAATAATTATTTTATATGATGAAAGAGATCAAATATAACAGGTAGAAAACAATATCATAAAATACATTAACCATAAGTTAACCGCTGCTGTTGTAAAAGAGATTGCGCTAGTAACTGTGGTCTCAATAAAATAAAATCAATATGTTCGCGTATCTATACAGTTTCACGTTTCGTCTCAAATGTCAGAAATTCTATGGTTACTGGATCAAGAGCATATATGAGTCTAATTTAGTAGTGTAATCGGTATAAAAATACAAACTTTTGCTGCTCAAACATTTTCACCAAACCAAATATAACAAATATATTTATATACCAAAAGTATAGGGTATATAAAATTTGGTATTGTGTTTGTAACCACAAAAGGAAGCGAGGACATGTATATATATTCTGAATCAGGATCACTTCTTGAGTCGATTTAACGATGTCCGATCGTCCGTCCGTTCGCACGATAACTCAAAAACTAGCAAAGCAATCTTGATGAAATTTATATAGTAGGTTACTAATTAAGAAAGGAAGGCTAAGTTTGGAATCTGGACAAAATCGGTCCATATGGGTTCGCTTCCGAATAATTTCGGAGCAAACGAGATTATCCCCTAAACCAACAAAGATAGAACCTTTAAATTTGGTACAATGGTGTTCCTTCATGTTTGATTTATGTGTCTAAGGTTTGGTCCCATGGGTTCGTATTTTGGAAACTTCCGAACGAGCATAAGAGCAAACGACCATATCTCCAAAACCAACAGAGCCTTTAAATTTAGTACAATGGTGTTCTAACATGTTTTCTTTATGTCCCTGAGATGCATTTGATGAATTTTCTTCATTAAATAAGGAAGAAAAGGGAAGAACTTCAAGCAGAATGCAAGAAATTTATGGAGTTTTAATTTAATTGGAATTATTGGTGTAGGGTATTAATAAGTCGGTTGCATCGAATTACTGTTACATTTACTTGTTTTTTTCTAATATTGTTGAATGTTTATTATGAGAGTTGTTATTTTGTTTATTTTGAAGAATTCTACTTTTAAATGCAATTAAAAATTCCTAAATAAATTATTTTAATTTGGCAAATGTTGTCAGTTTTATAATGTTAATATACAAAAGAAAAATAAAATTTTTAAAATATCTTGATAACATTTTTTTATTAAGTCATTTTCCGTTTTTTTTTTTCATTTCATGTTTCCATCTCTTTTTACTAAAGTATAAATTTATTAAGCAGAATTGAATTTCTTTTCCATCATGAAAGAATAGTTTTACGGTCAATTCATCAATGTTTTTTCGTTATATGGTGTCACTTTTCATCCAATTAACGAGTTGATATTTTCGAGTTGCACATTAGTGCCCTTGACTAGATTTGCAATCTAACTTGACATAGTTTGTATGTTTACTCGCATTTTTATGTGTTTTAGTGCCATCCTTGCCTCATCGAATCTAATTCTTCACTTGTCATTACAACGATGAAATGATGTATTTAACTTTTTACTTTATAAGTTAAAGTTAAAATGCTTTCGGCAGCCGTATATTTCAAATTTATCTAATTATAATATATGTTATTTTATTAGGCATAAATTATAGGCATCATTAGACGTAATATATTTTCTTTAAAACTGGTTGACATTGCATTCTAGGGCTGTTTCTAACTATAACAACAACTCTTAGTATTCATATAGATGAAAATTTACATCTATGATTTTAAGTAGACATAAACAAATTGAGTAGGTAATAGACGAATAATCAAAGACAATGCAATTATTTTTTAAATCAAAAGTATAGTTGCTTCTTTTTTGTACTCAAAATTCTGCTTCTTAGTTCAGAGTTTTGTAATAGATTATGTATAAAGGGTATTGCTAATGAGTTTTCTCGAAAAGCCTCATTTTACCTCTAAAATGCATTTTAAAACAATACAATTTTTTTTGTTCATAAGTTAATTCATATTCATAAGATCATAAAATCTTTATTATGTTATTATATCTAATTAAAAAAGAAATTAACTTGGATAGGTTTTCCAGTACGGAAAAAAAACGAAATCGAGTACTTTAGCTAAAAATTTATATTTTTTAAAATCCGTGATAAACAAATGATTGAAACTCTGAGTTTTTTGGTCTAACTTCCATATTTACAATTTCTTCTATATTTTATATTTTATGTTTATAAATAGAATATTCTGTCATTGTTATAAACCTTAGATAGATTTGCACAAAGATTTCGGCCTGAAACCTATGTTGACCGTACTGCTGAAACCCTTTGTTAAATTTTACTGAAAAACATATATATGATTTTGAAAAACGCTAGATGTTAAAAAAGGAAAGTTTAAAAAACACTCTTATATTGTTATATGAGTTGAAATTTAAAAATCTTTAATAGCACGAACACGTATCCCTTTTATTCCTCAAAGGCTAAAATGATAAAACCTGACAAAATATTTTTTGCTCATAGAATTAAATATGAGAAAATTTTTTTTTTTTTGATTTGTATTCGCTAACAATTTGAAAAAAACTTTTTTTTTATTTCTTTAATTGGGTAAGGACATAAGAACGTTTTTAAGATTTTTTTATTAGTACTATAATTTATACAATAAATTGTCTTACCAAAAAAAAAAAAAAAAAATTTAAAATAAATAAAATAAAACTAAAAGTTCTGGTAAGTGTGAAAATTGTAGAATTATAAAAAACAAAAATTTTCCAGACTTGGTTTCATTAAACAGAAAAATGAATATTATTTAGATTCATCTCTGACTCGTCTAATTTTACTTTGTTCGTTTTAATGAACAGAATTTATGAAATATAATTTTTTACTTAAGCAACTTTTTTTTTTGTTTTTTTGTAACCAATATTAAATAATTTTTCACCTGGTTTTTAATTTTGATAATTTAGACAGAACTGAGAAAAAAAAATACCAGTAAAAGTAATGCTAATCGTATACTTTCAGAACTATATTTTCTCTTTTTTTCCCATCTGAATTTTTAAATAATTTTTATCTTTATTTTTTTATCTTTGGTGTTCTTTTTTTTTTTTTTTCATTTTTGCTTGCCCATCGGTATTTTCAAAATAAGGATCTTAATAAAATTTAAGGATTTTTACTTTTAATTTTTTTCCTCTTTTTTTTTGTGATAGTTTTCATTTTTACCTAAAAAAAAAATCGACACTTTAGAAATTTAAAGAAATTTTATGTGGAGGCCATGATAAAATTTTGTAGATCTTGACAATATAATGAGGAATTCAGGAAAATATAGATAATATATTATGTATTATATATTTATATACAAAATATAATAAATTATGCATTTGTATTATTGTAGAAATTTGTTGTTGTTGTTGTCCCCATTGGAAAATTAGAACAAAATATTATTAACCATATGCCCATAAGGGATAAAACACCAAAACAAAATTCAAAATAAATACAATTTTTGGGACATTAATTATTTTGTCCTATGATCAAAAATGCTTACAGTTAAAGATTGAAATATTTTTTTTTTTGTTTTTTGCTTGTTGTTAAATTCTATGCTGGATTATAAATTTTGAAAAAGGAATTTACATCTGCCTAGAATATCTATATTAGTTGCCCTAAAGAAATTGATAAAAATCTTAAGATAAGGTATATAACTATATACATAAATAAAAAGGAGGGAGGATATAATATTATATATAATAAATTCGTTGTAATTTTAATAAATTAGAGTTTAAATCTTTTAAAGAGTCATCTAATTAGAAGATTTTTGTAGACTATAGCTGAAAAATATATGCCAAACAAAAAGTTATGTTTAAGTTAAAATATTAATAATGTAAAGGATGTCCGAATAAAAGCGACAAATATAAAATTTTTAAATTAATGTTTTTTTTTAAATGTTTTATTAAAAATTACTATTTAAATTAAAGTATTGAAGTTTTAATATTTATTACAGGAAGAAATTTAATATTGCAATAATTCAAGACATTAATTGCCAACTTTTGATTAAATAAAAATGGAAAAATCCTAAGATATGGCAAAAAAAAAAAACAAATTAATGATATAAAACATACTTTTTAAGTGTAGGTATTTTAAAATGAAGTCTTTTTTTTTAATGTATTACAATTTATTATTTTATTTTATTGCTTTTTTTTTATGTTGAATGACAATCTCATTGTAATTTTTATTTAATAATTAGTTTCATAATATTAATTATGAAATATCGTTTTCTTATATAGATTTAAAGTAAAGTTTTTTGTACTTTTTAACAATATTATTGACGTTTTTATTCTAATATTCATATTAACAGCTTCATATTGAGCTTACTCGTGGTTAAAGGAATTGTGGAATTTTGCAAACTATTTTAAACACACTTTCCCTTGAGCTAGAGACTTGAAATTTTGGACACAGTTTAAATTCCGGTGACAATACATGATTCTAATAGTAAATTAAAATAAAAGCTGGAGGCATTAAACGCATAACTATAAACGCTTTTAAATTATTTCACTGGCTTTATGGACTGGCTTTATTTAACTTACATCGTAACACAGAAAAATTCGCAATTAAAAATTTATTTTCTTTTTAGTTCAAAAAAAGCTATTCTTTAAAAATTTTTTTTATTATTTTATTTTAAATTTAAATTTCTCTTTATTGTCTAGATTTAAAACTTTTACAGGAGTATAAAATGTTGTTGTAGTTAATTCGTTTCAACTTGAATCTTTTATCAAGTGAACTTTGTTTTTATATTTTAATTTCAAATATGCCTAGGAAAAGATGACAAAAACCGTTTTTTTTTTATAGAACTTAAAGTTTTTTTTTTTAATTTTATATTTCATTTTATAAAATCTCCTATAATGTTAGAAATTTCTCTAGGAGATCAAGGAGGTATGGAATGGATTATTAATGGATAAGAAATTTGTCAAATATTTTATTTATCAATTATAAAAAAAACCGCTTTCTTTTTAGAGCCAGAAGTAACACATCAACAAGTTATTTTTTTTTACCCCGCAATTCGTATAAATAAATTCAACATGACTTAATAAAAATATTAATCATTTATTACACTTTCGTTATTATTTTTAATAGTTTATTCACTGCTGGTTTATACAAACATTTAACAGGCAATTTTGTAGAAACTGAAAATTTAATCGAAGTACCCGATAATAATGTTTCTCTATTTTCTAGCATTCTTTTTCTTTTGTTCTTAATCAAGTTCAAATAAAAATTAAAAATATGACTTCGTTTTCTTTTTTATTTAGTTTAGTCACTTCACTAGTCAGTCAGTGATCAGTCTGCTTAAGCACTTTAATTGAAACGAAGTGAGTATGTATTTTTCAATTTCAGTAGAGTTTTTTATAGAAATATTTTAAATTTTATAAAAATAATATAATTTATTTATTACCTACTGTAGAACAATAACATTATTATTTCCTAGAACAATAACATTCTTCACATTCCGTTTTTTCCGTTTTTTCATAATCATAATACTAAATTGCCTAAATCTTGGTTCTTATTTTTTAAATTTTCTCTCCACAAGATTGCCTAGGCCTACGCTACGCCCTACTGCCTGAGCCGCCTGACTATTTTATTATAACTACCGGATTTGGTTTATTAAAATAAATTTATAATTAAATTTGAAATATTTATTTGGGCCAAATATTTTTCATTAAATTAATATATTCAATATTATAAAAATAAACAAATTTATTTTGAAGTTTTTCTTGACTTTCTTGACAATATGAGTGTCTCATATTGTCAATTTTATGAATTTTCTCAATTAGGATAAAATAATATTTATTCACTTATATTTTTTTATTTTATTATTTATGAAAATTCACACAATATTTTTCAAGTTTGTTTACATAGTATAAATTTCTACATTAAAACACTTACATCTACTATGGATTGTTGTTCATCAAACCAATTATAAATAATAATACAGGACATTTTAACAACACCATTACAATTTATAAGAAGTCAGTCACACTAAATTGTCTGACCGTATTAATTACTGAGTCATTTCTATAGTAACTCTTGTGCATGACTCAAAAATGCATGGATGAGTCATCATGATGTCATTAATCTCAATACTGATGAATAAATATGATGTGATGATCATATCATTATTCATCATTATCTGAAGTGACTATTATACAAAACTCGCAATTCACGTACTCCTCAAACACATTACACAAACAAAACCTCACACAATTACTAGACACATAATTCTTTGAAAAAATTTATTTGGGCCGAATCCTAGCTATACTGCAATACTAGGCCAACCCGTGATAGAGGTGGAGCAAGCCCCTAGCACTCCATCTAATTCCAAAAATCAGTTTAACATTTGTGACTTCTTTGAAGTCTATCAGATGTTAAGCTGATAAGAACAGATACTACACTTTGATCTTAGCCATAAGGCCGAGAAGCGATAACTATACAATAATTATCTCTGTCATTTATAGAAAAAATTATAAAAATGTTCTGTGAGTTTAAAAATTTAAGCAAAATAATTAAACAAAATTGAAAAAAAAAAAAAATTTTTTGTGTTCATTTTTAAATATTTTAAAATCTTTTTTAGGTAATAACCAAATTATACACCCTTTTTATACCCGTACGATAAGTATCGGGTATAATAAAATTACTCCTCCGTTTGTAACACCTCGAAATAAGCGAGCTAGATATACCTTCAAAGGTATGGATCGGATCAGAAAAAAATTCTAAGTCAATTGAGCCATGTCCGTCCGTCCGTCCGTCAGCACGCTAACTCAAACACTAAGAAAGCTAGAATTTTAGGTAAGGTTCCCTATTTTTTGTGGTTGGGTTCCGACCAAAACTTCGGATAGCTCTCGAACACCAAACTTTTAGATCTCCACATTTTTTTTAAATAGAGCTATGAAATTTTAACTGCTGATAGATCTTATAAAAATATTAATATTATTTTTAATAACTTTTTTTGTAGCCCACCCGTTACGGAACTACAGCTCGCCAAAGTTCGAAAAAACTGTATATTTAAATTGTTATACCACAAGTTCTATAAGGTATATCTTCATTTTGAAAACGCCAAACGATTACTGCTTTTATTAGCTTTAAAAGTATATATACCATAAATATAAACTTGTGGCATACGGTGTCTTAATTTACAGTTATGCGAGACTCAAATTTTGCAAAATCCTTTAACCCTTCTATCTTCTAAACGGTTTAAGATGAAAACTTTAAATTCGAAATTTAAACTTGAAATTTAGATCTTTGAAAATAAGTATGAGACATTTCAGAAATTTTTGTATCACACCCCGTTTAGGAGCTGTAAGTGGTCAAAAATTGAAAATTACCTATTTTTAAACACCTGTAACTTGAACACCTGCTAAAATTTTTTTGAAGTAATACACAAAAGTTAAAGCTTCAACATTATACTCTTATTTCTGTTAATAACTTTTTTGAATAATATAACGTTACTTTATAATTGACGAAAGTGTTACTTGATTTTTTCAAATTTTCTAACAAATTTCTTTAACGAATTTTTTCCATTTTATTTTACTCGATAATTTGAAATTGTTGAGAATATAATGCGTACTACAAAACAATGTAAATAAATAAAAAACATAACGGTTGCTTGAAGAATTTTTATTTATATGATATTGATATACATACATACTTTATAATAACATGTTGATTTACATATCGTATATGTCACTGATGAATGAATGATAAGAGTATAGATGTATATTATATAGCGCCGTATTTACATAGATATATGTATTTTATTGTACTTATAAGAAATTATTCTATGAATGGAAATAATTTTAAAGAAATATTGCAATGTATGGCGATATACTTATAACAATATAAATATACTATGTGCGCATTAATCTAATAAATAAGGAAGAAATTCTGTTTGTTTGTTTATTTGTTTGTTTGTTTGTTTGTTTGTGCCCTTTTCACGTAAAAACCACCAGTCCGATTGCAACCAAATTTTGCAGGAACGTTCCTACGATCCCGGAAAGTGTTATAGGCTATATCGCGTTTCGGTTCATTAACCCATTACGGCCCGAGAGCCATTTAAAGCCGTTTCGTTTTTTCGTTGTCCTGCCTAAACGGTTTGATCGATTGAGTTGCAAATTTGGACAAATATTCTTCTTATCATTGGACGGGTACCGAAGAAATTTGGATTCAATATGTTACCCGGATTCGGCCCGGCGGACTTCCAAAAAATTTTTTGTTTCCGATTTATGTCCAATTTTGTATGGTGGTTTTATGGTCTGAAAAAAAACCTGTGACAAATTTTTATGAAGATCCGGTAACCCGTTTGGGCACGAGAGCCGAACAAAGTTCACTAAATTTTTCTGTTGTCCTGCTAAAACGGTTTGACCAATTGAGTTGAAATTTTACAATAGTGTAGCTCTTTACCACAGGAGCTCACTGAGTTGATTTGGTTTCGATCCATTAACCCGTTTCGGCACCAGGGGTCAATGAAATTTTGTAATTTACTTAGTTGTCGCACTTAAACTGTTTGGCCAATTGAGTTAAAAATTTATCAAAGTGTAGCTCTTTACCGCAGGAGCTCACTGAGTTGATTTGGTTACGATCCATTAACCCGTTTCGGCATCAGGACTCAATGAAGTTTTTCAATTTCTTTGTTGTCGCGCTTAAACGGTTTTGCCAATTGATTTGAAAATTTACAAAAGTGTAGCTCTTTACCACAGGAGCTCACTGAGGAGATTTGGTTACGATCCATTAACCCGTTACGACACCAGGGCTCAATAAAAATTTTTAATTTCTTTGTTGTCGCACTTAAACCGTTTTACCAATTGAGTTGAAAATTTACAAAAGTGTAGGTCTTTATAACAAAAGCTTTCTGAGTTGATTTGGTTACGATACATTAACCCATCAGGCTTCAGGCCATGAAGTGTCTCATTTTTTGTTGCTGTGCTTAAACGATTGGACCAATTGAAAATTTGCACAAGTATTGCACTTTGGCACACAAACTCATTCAATAAATTTTGTTGTGATACATTAACACATTTCGACACGATAGACTGTCAAAAAAAAATTTTGTTTCTAATTTCGGTCCAATTTGGGAGGATGAATTTATGGTTCTAAATAAAGCTCTAAACACTCTTTACTTTTATCTATACTGTTTCTAATATTCCATAAAAACCTTTCAGTGCAAATTTCTAATATAGAACAGTAATTAAAGTAACCTTATTAAGTATCTTAAGAATACTGTTTTTAAGTCTTAACAACATAACATTTTCATGTTAAAAAACAGAAACAATCTCCTACATTAGACAATCATCATGTCATCATTCAGAAATGCATTACTTAAATGTGGTCTTTACATGTGGTTTACCTATATAAGATGCATGTGTATAACATGTTTCCCATAAAATATCATTGAAATATGTACATATAGTATGTATAATATCCGTATATTTAAAAATTCTATAAACTTAATCAATTAAATTAGAAAACATATTCACATTTCTGTACATCATTTAATCAAAAATGAGTACATACATATTTAAAGAACAGAAAACCTTACATTCTTATATCCATATACAATTTTTACACATATTTTTAGCCAATCAATTTGGAAACATAATTAGAAAAACTAAACGAAAAAAAAATTCTGGTTGATTTATAAAGGTAAAAAACAATCATGTATTTTTTATATTGAAAATATATTAAACAGAACCTGAAATGTACGCATTTCAGGAAGTTTTTTCAAAATTTGAAGAGCTGTCGGTGCTGTAGGATCTCCAACGGTGAGGGTATATAAAAACGTTGTTCTACAACATTACTCTTTTAAGAGATCTGCATAGTTAATATTTCATTGCTCTTTATTAAACAGTATATGAGTTTTAACAGACGAAGGGACAGAGCGAACTTAATAACAAATTTTTCAAAATGTGCTTAAAAAGATAATTCACCAAAACATGAAGTGACATTACTTACAAAAAAAAATTGATTACATTATGGTCTTTTATAATTTAAATACGATTTTATGTTTAAATGTGGTCTCTACATGTGGTTTACCTATATAAGATGCATGTGTATAACATGTTTCCCATAAAATATCATTGAATTATATCATTTATTTTATTATTAGAGAATATTAACGAATATATAAGTTTGGAAAACAGACGGAGGGACAGAGCGAACCTAATAACAAATTTTTCAAAATGTGCTTAAAAGGATAATTCACAAAAACATGAAGTGACATTACTTACGAAAACAAATGTACTACATTATGGTCTGATAATTGAAATTCACTTCGCCGTCATTGTGTACTCAATAGATTATTGATTCCTTTAAAAAATTTTTGTAGAAGAATTGTCTCTAATTCTTGGCTCTGTTTATTCAATTTAACTAAAACTAATAAAAAATAGAATATAAACTACCATAAATGCATAAATACAAATATAAATGCATATAAACTACCATAAATCTGTAAATGCATAGTAATAAGGTAACTATATTAATTAAATTATATTAACGAAGAAACAAAAGTTAATAATTTTTATTTTATAAAGCCAATAAAGTACTCCGGGCAACGCCGGGTACTCTGCTAGTATAATATAATATTTAAAATTATATTTACTATTTTGTACTAAGTAAATTTAATATACATTTACCGCTTAGTATTAAATGGTACTATAGAATATTTAAAAAAGTTTTGGATTGATAATCGTTATGTGGAAGGTTAGAATCTGCTTTTGAAGAATGTATAAAAATATAGTTTGAATTGTACAACCCATAGTTCAAGAAATTATAAAATTCACCGAAATTATTTTAAAATACTAAAATATTAAAAATATAATATTGTAAGCAGAGTGACAGGCTGTGAACATACTAACGGTTCGTACGGGTATCTAAGAGTTGACAAAGGCAACTGTATTCTTTCTCGTTTTATTATTATTTTTATTGTTATCATTCAAAATTTCTATCTGAACCTACGGTCTTACATTCTTTCACAATTAAAATTACGAATGAATTTGTAAAGGGGAGGGGAAGCATAAACAACTTAAAAATCCGAATATTATTCTCTAACTAGTTATTTCAAATTTATTCTTGATCATTTTTATTAAAGTTGAACGATTTTAAAACTCCATTATCATTTTTTTTTACTTAAACGAAAGAGAACAGAAGTAGTATACTACTATAGTATACTACTTGTATAATCTTTATTTAAACTTACGTATATGAAAAATTTAATTAAATTTTTTTTAAATAAATTGATTCTGAACATTATTAAAAATAATTTGTTTTTCTCTGTTTAAACATGCAGGTCCTAATAAATCAAATTAATATTATAAATGCCCATGCATTATTATATAACATTCTTGGTGCTTTTTCGAAAATATAAATAGTTAAATGAATAATAATTCGAAAACTTGAACATGAAAACTAGACATTCTTTATTAATCATGTGTAAAATAACAAAAAGTAACTCCTAAAGGGTATTAATAAAAAAAATAAGCATTGTTTCTAATAAGTGTTAAAATTTTCAATTTAAATTTTGTTGAATTGGAAAATGTTATTTTTATCTTGGTGAATGGTGGCTGATAAAATGAGGTTTGTGGAGAACTTATTTAGTTATTTATTTTTTATTTTTACCATAGTAGAATTTTTTCCGAAATCTAAGAAATGAATACTGAATACACAGTACGACTACTACACTATATACACAGATGGTAGACTACGGAGTTTCTTAATAATAAGTAACTCCGTAGTCTACCATCGTTTTCTTTATAAAACAACCTAAATGGAAATATAAGATCTTTTTGCAAAATAATTTACCTATATAAAGGTAATTTATATGATATTATAAACAAGTAATTTATTTTGAAATTATTATTTGGGCCAAATCCTAGCTGTACTGCAATACTAGGCCAACCCGTGACAGAGGTGGAGCAAGCCCCTAGCACTCCGTCAATTTCTAAAAATCAGGTTAACATTTGTGACTTCTTTGAAGTCTATCAGATGTTAAGCTGATAAGAACAGATACTACACTTTGATCTTAGCCATAAGGCCGAGAAGCGATAACTAAATAATAATTTTTTTCTTTTATTTATAAAAAAAAATATGAAAATGATCTGTGAATTATAAAATTAAATCAAAATTTTCAAACCAAACTTAAAAACAATCTTTTTAAATTATTTTTGTTTCTGCACAATAATAATATTGTATATTGTATGTTCTTTATAGTAGGTAGGTTGTGAAATGTGAAGTATTTTATTAGGGTCAACATTCTTTTTTTTTTGTTGTTTTATTGTTGTTGGTAAATTTTAAATAGTGTTGTATTTTATTTGGTATAATGCATGTTTGTCCCTTCGATTTATAATTTATTTTTTGTTTAAATCTTTTTAAAATTGGTTTTTTTTTTAAGCAATTTTTTTATATTATATTAGAAACTTCTAACTGTGGTATAAGTATACAGATTTTTTGTATGTTATTCGTGATTGTGTAATTTCGTTTATTATCATTGATATTAAATAGTTTTTAGACAATGAAATGGTATCTCTAATGGATATATAATATAGGTAGTATTTGTTAATCGAAATTAGTTCGAATACTCTTTTGATAAGTTTGTTTTCTCAATGTAAGGCGAATCGTAGAACATTTTTAATTGATTATTATTAAGCATATATTTTTATATATGGATGTACCTATTACATATATTATAATATTGATGAAGACCAAACTTGACTTCAATATACAAAGATAGTACAACTCTATTGATGCAAATGGTTAATTTTGCACTGCAATTGATGGTTGTGGACTGCGGTGTAAGTTAATAATTGTTATGTTTATTTTTAGATTTAATACCTGCCGATCGAAGTTGCGGTAATGTAAACTTAACTCTATACATATGAACATAAGTTATTCTTGTATATGTAATATTGTATATAATAAGATACTATTAAAGCTCTGTATGCAAGCTATGTATAAATATTTTATTTATTAAATAGGGAATACATTTTTTAATTTATTAAAAATTATCATAAATAGCAAAAACTATTTTTTTCTTTTATTATGTTAAAATTTCTATTTAAAATATTGACATACAATAATAAAAAATTAAGAGTTTTCCAATTATTAAAATATTTGGTTTATTTATTTTTTGCTATTTTTATTGACTAAATTCTTAAAAGCTTTTCAATTATTTATTTAGTAGAGTATTAAAAAAAAATTTAAAACCCCTTTTTTTTGCTATTGAATATAAAATTATTTTTTTATCCTTTCGATAAATATTTACAAAATAATTCTGTTAAATAAGAAACTGCCATTTAATTTTTTTACAATAATATTAAAAGATTGTATACTACACATACATATGTACTTGCAGATTTAATTATTGTGGGAAAATGATTATTTGACGTAAATGGCTTCTTCTTAAATTTTAAAGGTTAATGTGGTATAGGATTAATTCAATGGCGGTAATATCCCCTACAATAAAGTGTAAGTTTTAGCCTTTTAGTTAAAACCAACTCTCATTATACATATTCATATGTTGTATGTATTATTTAGCTATGTAATTTCAATTTTAAGTATTTTTTTTTAGAGAAGGATAATACATATGTCTTTTTATTCCATATTTTGTTCTATAAGTGTGAGTTCTTGAATATTGGTTTTTTTTTTGGAAATTTCCAAAATATTTTTTATAAAAAAATTTTTTTATAAAAGATAATCGCCAGAATTTAATTTTTTAATTAAACATTATGGATGTGGTAGTTAGTATAAACATAGAGCTGGTAGCTACTATAAATCAATTTTCCAATTCAAGAATATAATATACAATAAGACACGATTAAATTTTGTTAATTAATTTAAAGTAAAAATTTAATAAACCAGAAATTCTATAAGAAAACGAGGAAGAATACAGTTGCTTTTGTCAACTCTTAAATACCCGTAAGAACCGTTAGTATGTTCATAGCCTGTCACTGTGCCTATAATATTATTTTTTTAATTTTTTAGTATTTTAAAATAATTTGGGTGAATTTTATAATTTCTAGAACTATGGGTTGTACATATATTCAAACTATATGTTTCCACATTCTTCAAAAACAGATCCTAACTTTCCACATAATGATTATCAATCCAAAAATTTTCAAAATATGCTATAGTACCATTTAATACTAAGGGGCAAATGTAAAATAATTTATACATATGTATTATATATCATTCATTCATCAGTGACATATACGATATGTAAATAAACATGAGTTATATAAGTATGTATACAAATATCATATAAATATAAATTCTTCAAGCAACCGTTATATTTTTTATTTATTTAATTTTTTTTGTACGCATCATACTCAACAATTTCAAATATTATCGAGTAAAAAAATATGCAAAAAAATCGTTAAAAAAATTTGTTAGAAAAATTTAGCAAAATGAAGTCACACTTTCGTCAATATTAAGGTAACCCTATATTATTAAGAAAAGTTGTTAATAAGAAATAAAAATATAATGTTGGAGCTTTAATTTTTGTATATTACTTCAAAAAAATTTGGACAGGTGTTCAAGTTAGAGGTGTTTAAAAATAAGGAATTTTTTTAGTTTTTGACACCATAAAGCTCAGAAACGGAGGGCGATACAAAAATATTTTCTGAAATGACTCTTACTTATTTCAAAGATCTAACTTCTCTCAATTTCAAGTTCCTAACTTAAACCGTTTGAAGATAGAAGACATCAAAACTTGAGTTTTGCATAACGGTAAATTAGGATACCGTATGCCACAAGTATATATTTATTGTATATACATTTTTAAAGCTAATAAAAGCAGTAATCGTTTGGCTTTTTAAAATTGAAGATATACCTTATACAACTTGTGTTATAACAATTTAAATATACAGTTTTTTCGAACTTTGGGGAGCTGTAGCTCCGTAATGGATAGGGCTACAGAAAAAAGTTGTTAATAATAAAATTAATATTTTTATGATATCTATCAGCAGTTAAAATTTCATGGCTCTATTTTTAAAAAAATGTGGGGATCTAAAAAGTTAGGTGTTCGAGAGCTACCCGAAGGTTTGGTCGGATCTCAACCAAAAAAAATGGGGAACCTACAAATTGTTGTAAGAATATTTTGTGTTAATTTCAAAACTCTAGCTTTCTTAGTTTTTGAGTTATCTTGCTGGCGGACGGACGGACGGACGGACAAAGCTTAATCGACATAGAATTTGATTCTGTCCCCTCAAGCCAGCTAGCTTATTTCGAGGGGTTACAAACGGAGGAGCAATTTTAATATACCCAATCCTTATCGTACGGGTATAATAATATCGTAAGAATATTAAATTTATTAATTAAACGCTGAAAATCAAACACAAATTTTTTTTTTGTTTGAAAATTGAAGTTAATTTTGCGTTTTAAGCGGTTTTATTCTACACGAATTAAACAATTTTGTTTAGAATTAGAGAAATTGTTTTTAGCTTGATTTAACACGTGACGAAACGTCGATTTTATCAAGAATTTTTCGTTTTAACGGATATCGAATTAACAAATAATTAAAAAATGAGTCTCCTGGATCATAGGGCTGTTTCAATATGTTAATAACCAAAAAAAAAAATTTTTATACCCGTATGAACTATGTTCAAGGGTATAATAAATTTGCCATTACGTTTGTGACACCTTAAAGGAGTCGAGCTAGATATAGTGTCAAAGGTATGGATCGGCTCAGAATCGAATTCTGAGTCGATTAAGCCATGTACGTCCGTCCGTCCGTCCGTCCGCACGATAACTCAAAAAATAAAGGAGCTAGGGGGCTGAAATTTTTTTTACGTCACTTTTGCAAAATTGTTAGTTTTGCTATTTAAATCCAACATTTTCGGTCGGCGGGTTCGAGTAGCTGCCATACAACTTCTATCTTTATATAGAAATAACTCAGTATCTATTCCAGCTAGGTTTCTGAAATTTTGCAAATGATGATCAAGTTTTACGGCAACAACTTCTGTAAAATTTGGTTGTGCTGGTGCAGCGGGTTCGGGTAGCTGCCATACAACTTCTCCGTTTAAATGAGAATAACTCAGTGTTTATTGAAGCTAGGAATCTGAAATTTAGTAAAGAGGTGTCGAGTTACATGCCAACAACTTTTGTAAAATTTGGTTGGTCTAGAGCAGCCGGTTCAGACTTCTTGCACCTCTTGGAACCTAATGAAGCTAGGCGTCTGAAATTTTGCAAATGATGATCAAGTTTTATGGCAACAACTTTTGTAAAATTTGGTTGTGGTGGTGCGGCGGGTTCGAGTAGCTGCCATACAACTTATCCGGTTAAATGAAAATAACTCAGTGTTTATTGAAGCTAGGAATCCGAAATTTAGTAAAGAAGTGTCGAGTTATATGCCAACAACTTTTGTAAAATTTGTTTGGTCTAGAGCAGCCGGTTCAGACTTCTTGCACCTCTTGGAACCTAATGAAGCTAGGCGTCTGAAATTTTGCAAATGATGATCAAGTTTTATGGCAACAACTTCTACAAAATTTGGTTGTGCTGGTACGACGGGTTCGGGTAGCTGCCATACAAAATCTCTTTTTAAATGAAAAGAACTCAGTGTCCGTCCGCACGATAATTCAAAAAATAGAGGAGCTAGGAGGCTGAAAATTTTTTTACGTCACTTTTGTAAAATTGTTAGTTTCGCTATTTAACTCCAGCATTTTCTGTCCCCGGGTTCGGGTAGCTGCCATACGACTTCTTTCTTTAAATAGAAATAACCCAGTGTCTGTTCAATTTAGGTATCTGAAATTTTGCGAATGATGATCAAGTTTTATGGCAACAACTTCTACAAAATTTGGTTGTGGTGGTGCGACGGGTTCGGGTAGCTGCCATACAAAATCTCTTTTTAAATGAAAAGAACTCAGTGTCCGTCCGCACGATAACTCAAAAAATAAAGGAGCTAGGAGGCTGAAATTTTTTTTACGTCACTCTTGCAAAATTGTTAGTTTTGCTATTTAACTCCAGCATTTTCGGCCGCCGGGTTCGAGTAGCTGCCATACAACTTCTTTCTTTAAATAGAAATAACCCAGTGTCTATTCAATCTAGGTATCTGAAATTTTGCAAATGATGATCAAGTTTTATGGCAACAACTTCTACAAAATTTGGTTGTGCTGGTGCGACGGGTTCGGGTAGCTGCCATACAAAATCTCTTTTTAAATGAAAAGAACTCAGTGTCCGTCCGCACGATAACTCAAAAAATAAAGGAGCTAGGAGGCTGAAATTTTTTTTACGTCACTCTTGCAAAATTGTTAGTTTTGCTATTTAACTCCAGCATTTTCGGCCGCCGGGTTCGAGTAGCTGCCATACAACTTCTTTCTTTAAATAGAAATAACCCAGTGTCTGTTCAATCTAGGTATCTGAAATTTTGCGAATGATGATCAAGTTTTATGGCAACAACTTCTGCAAAATTTGGTTATGGTGGTGTGACGGGTTCGGGTAGCTGCCATACAAAATCTCTTTTTAAATGAAAGAACTCAGTGTCCGTCCGCACGATAACTCAAAAAATAAAGGAGTTAGGAGGCTGCAATTTTTTTTACGTCACTTTTACAAAATTGTTAGTTTTGCTATTTAACTCCAGCATTTTCTGTCCCCGGGTTCGAGTAGCTGCCATACAACTTCTTTCTTTAAATGGAAATAACCCAGTGTCTATTCAATCTAGGTATCTGAAATTTTGCAAATGATGATCGAGTTTTATGGCAACAACTTCTGTAAAATTTGGTTGTGATGATATGACAGGTTCGGATAGTTGCCATACAACTTCTCTTTTTAAATGAAAATAACTCAGTGTCTATTGAAGCTAGCTATCTGAAATTTAGTGAAAAAGTGTCGAGTTGCATGCCAAAAACTTTTGTAAAATTTGAATGGTCTAAAGCAGCCGGTTCAGGCTTTTTGCATTTCTTGGAACTTAATGAAGCTAGGCGCAATAGATTCGGGTAGCTATCATACAACTCCACAATTTACATAAATATATCTCTGTAGTTCGGTACTAAAACATCT